>JAPMOR010019429.1:0-13180 GCA_026543865.1 Argiope aurantia | reverse complement strand
AATTGTAAAGAACCTGAAAAAGAAAGACGAGACTCAAAAATCTTCGAATGAATGTTGTGTTGATGCTTATTTGGAAGTTAGTGAACAGCATGTAAACTTAGGGTCTGGGCAAAAGCATAATACGATTTCATTTCTTGATGATTCCAGTGATACTGATACTTACGTAATAATTGATGAAGAATCGGAATCTAATGCTAGTGAAATATCTGTAGATAATTTTGAAAAAGATGATGAAACGGCAAAACTTCTGAGTGAGTGCGACAATCACATGGATTTGAATGGTAATGAACAACAGGAAATCTCATGTTCAAAACAAACTTCCTCATCTGAAGATGCTCGTTTTATTAATTTAGAAGTAGAAACTCCTGAAACTACTGTGAACACTCAGAAACATTCGAGTGAATATGATGTTGATTTAAAAATTAACGAACAGCAGGAAAGCCTATGTGAAAACTTGCGGAATACAGTTTCATCGATAGAATTTATGCCTATCAATGAAAGAAACACGGAAGGTAGTGATAATACACAAGAAATAAGTTTTGGTGAGCACAGGGAGATTAATCAAAAGACAATTCTTGCATCTGATATCGAAAAGGAAACTTTCTCAAAAACTGAAATTGTTATAAGTAACGAAAGATCTGACAGTCTTCACTCTGAAAATAAAATGTCTGCAATTAGCAGCGAAATTTGGATTTCAGATTTTGAAAAGACTGCCGATGCAAAATCTGGTCATACTCCCAGTGAAAAACGTGTGATTGAAAGACTTTTGGAAGAGTGCATACAACTTGTTGAGAATCAAGATCTTACTCCGTTTAGGGAACCGAGTGAGATATCTATAGCAAAAACTGAAAAAAATTATGGTGTTGCGTTTTCCTGTTCCATTTCTGATACAGGTTCTAATCATAGTAATGCGCAAGAAAGAGATTGTTCTTCCACAAAGAACACCATTGATTTGAATCCCTTACCAGTTTCCACGAATGACATTCAATTACTTAATAACGCATCAGAAAATGTTGCATCTGCTACTGAAGAGTGTATTCAACTTATTGAGAATCCAGATCTTACTCCATCTAGGGAACCGAGTGAGGTATCTGTAGCAAAAACTGAAAAAAATTGCGGTATTACATTTTCCTGTTCCTTTTCTGATACAGGTTCTAATCATTGTAATGAACAAGAAAGAAATTGTTCTTCCACAAAGAACACCACTGGTTTGAATCCCTTACCAGTTTCCACGAATGACATTCCGTTACTTAATAACGCACCAGAAAATGTGTCATCTGCTACTGAAAACAAAACACGCTACGAAGCCCATTTAAGCTCTAACATAGGTTCAGTTCCTAGCTCTCCGCAAAAGAGTGGAGACTCGTTGCTTGGCGAAATCAATATACATGAAGATGTTCCAAATGTATATAGTTCTATTTATAACAAATTAGTTGAGTTGATGGACGATGTACCGGAGACCACAGCTAGTGTCATTGCAGCTGAAATATCCTCTGATATTTCATCTCCCAATTTAACCTCTTACCATGAATCCGTTCATACCACTTCAAAAGAAAAGAATAACTCTTCACCTGTTATTACCACATCTTCGCCTGGTGAAAGATGTAATAACGAAAGTAAAAGTGACAGTGAGTTGTCCAAAGAATATTGCGATGGACAAGGTTGTGAGTCATGTGAAATTACAATTCGAGCTAAAGCAAAAGAAGCATTTCTATCTTTTAAACCTCTACCCCTTTCTGAAATTACTGTTCCAAAGTCAGGTGGTAGGACTTACCTTCAAAGATTGATGAACAAAAAGTGATAGAAAAGAATATTTCTCAGATCCTGTTGTCAGAATTAAATGGCAGAAGTGAGTAAAATGAAGGATAAAGTTAAAGAAAAAAAAAAGTGAAAAAGTTTTCCTAAAAAAGGGCCAATCTAAGCTCTTTTTCATACCTGCAAAGGTCCAATTTTGAATAGCCTGTGCTGCCATTTATCACTGCTAAAAAAACTGTTTTTATATGTTATTGTATTAAAAATGTAAATATTTATTTAATGCGAAATTTTAAAAAAATTATTTATTCGATTGACTGTAATTCTGCTAACACATCATATCATATTTTGGAGATTATCAAAATCTCATGTATTTTATGCCGTTTGACATGAAATTCTTTTTTTAAATGAAAATTTTAATTTGTTACTAATTATTAATTTTGCATGAAAGAAAAGAATTAGACATTTTTAAGCTAATCCTATTCTTAACAGAAAAATTAAAAGCCTATTTGTTAACCAGAATTTTTCAATATTAATATTTATAAAGAATAGTTTGGTTTTTGTAAAAATCAGAAAACACTACTTATCTTTTAATCTAAAAGGCTTTTTCATATGACTCTGTGTGTATAGTTTCGGTCAATGAATCGACACAGTAGTAATGATTTTAGATTTCTTCTGCATGACACATCTGCAATCATGTGTTGTTTTTCGATTCTTTGAAAGAAATTTAATGCACTCAGTTTTTTTTCCCTTCCTTTCTCCTTTCTCCATAATTACTACGGATTTTATCGAAAATTTCTACAAACTGCAGATAAGATTAAGCTTTCTAAGGATTTTATACTTAAACGTTAAATCTTGATGGTATTAGAAATCAAATTAGAGAATTTATTTAATCTATTTTTTCCTATAAAAGTATAAATATTGAAAATGGTAAATAAATTTCTGAGTTTTTTTTCCAAACTTTTATTAATTATGATGTTATTTGTTAACATTTTTTTGTGGTGCATGCTTTTGAAGTGTCTATTTTTCTTATGCCAGATTTCTTGGATTATAATGTAATTATTTTTCATAATTTTTTTCTACATTTCATGTTATGGAAAAATGTTAATAATTGTTTCTAATTCTTCTAATAACTAAAACTATTATTTATAGTTTATTTAAGATGTAAATATGTTGTAACATTAAAAGTTTTGTTTCCTTGCAGTATCTTCTCTAACCATAATGTTCAGTAAATCAAATAAAAAAAAGTACTATTTAAAATCGATATAAAACAAATAGTGAATCACTAACATAAAAAAATCATATGATACTCAAATTTGGAATTTAAAAAAAAACTGAGCTGTATTAAATAATGAATTATGCCAAACATGCATGCCGGTAAGTATGATTAAATGAGCAATAAAATTAATAAATTTATTCAAAAAGTAGTGAAGATATAAAAAATATTGTAGAATTGTTACATAAAAGAAAATTTATCGAAGTTCTCGCTCGTATGTGTGTTTTATATATGATATCATAGAACTGATCTACAAATTCTTGTAGAAAATAAAGAGAGCGCATACGTAAAAGACAATTAAAGTAACATGGCTCTAATGTCTGATAATTTGACAGAATCTTGGACATGGAAGTTACATCTACTAGATTTAAAAGCAAATTAAATGTAACCAATGTTCTTAACAAACCAGCTGGTCGCCAAAGGCAAATGGCGATTAAAACTGAGTGAGTTATGAAAATTTAAATATGACTATCTTGTAAAAATGTACGTTTTTATACCTCTTTATCCACTATCTTAAAAAAATACGTCAATCACAATATCTCTAAGGCTGATTGGACCAAGATTATGAAAGTGTTGATTGTTCTCTGCCACTCAAGCCATCATAATGTGAAAATAAACTAAAGTGAATTCTTCTTCTCCAGTAATTCTTAGCAAATCATCTCGTTTCATCCTGTTTCATAACTTCATTCATCACTCCACCCCACTTCATGCAGTCACTTGACCAAATCATAGCCGCGAAAAGCATTCCCCCCCCCCATGATGTTTTTCCACTAAAGTTCCACAAAATCTCGGACTGAGTTGAATAGCACATGCACTGTCACAATGTTGGATCTAATTTCATTTGTGATTGTTTTAAAATTGTAATATTCAAAACTTCATAATTCTGTCAAATTTAATAATAGAAAATATAAACTTTTTTTTAAAAATTCATTTAAAATTTGGAGTATTAAGAATATTTCGCAGAATATGATTCTGTAGGACCTAAAGACGGCAAATTTAGATTTCATAAATTTTTTAAGCATATTTATTGACGAAAATAAAATATTACTTATGTCATTTAAATCTTTTTTAAATTAAGACTAAATTTTAAGGTGAATCAAGAGAAATTTTAATTGAATAATTCTTTCATATATTGAATAAATTACGAAAAATATTCTGTAGTGCACATAAGACTTCAGAGTTGAACGTTTCTGTTTTCTATGCTTATATTTTAAAAAAATGTTTTTGTATTTATTGAAATTAAATCATTTCCACTTTAAATTCACTTAAAGGAACTAATTGAAAATTAGAGATGCATAGTACAATAAAATGAACGGCTTAAGACTTTTTTTAATTGTATGAGTTATATGACTATATAAATTTGAAACTTAAAAATGGTTTGCTGAAGAGGCTATTAAGACACCAAGTCACATAAAATATTTAATTGAAAATTTCAGCGAGGATTAACCCCAGTGAACTGGAATTATGAAAGTCGAATTGAAAGAATTTATCGACTTAGAGGGGAAGAAATGCACTGCCATTTACAAAAAAAAAGATGGAAAAAACCCTGAATGGGAAAAAAGAAATAGCGCTATGCAATACGTATCCATAAATACTCCCATATATCCATAAACGCTTCGGGATGAAATGCAAGCTTCTCTATTGATAAATATGAATGTAATATTCAAAGACAAATTGGCGCTCAGCAGTGCACAGACTGCTTGATTTAAGGCTACATAATTTGGTACTTCTTAGAATATGGGAACGTGCATATCGGAGCGAGGTATTTTTAATTTCAATTAGTTAATAATTATATTTAATTTTAACTTTTTCCTGCCATAGCTTTTAGAAATGTTATTATTTAAAAATGAATTCTACACCGTTTCAAAATTTAAAAAATTATCTATTTTATGATACCAATAGTCATGCCAAATTTTGCTGAAATTTTGCATTTTTTAAAAGTATTTTTTGCCAAATTTCCAATAATTGATTACATTGTTGCCCTAAAGTTCATTCCAGTTTTAAAGTTCCCATTGTTTCTTCAACTATCTGATCGTATGCTTTTCTTCCATTGTTGAAAACTAAATAAGTAGAATTATGTTTAATATCTGTGACAAATAAAAAAATTGAACTTACAATATCGCGAAATTTATTAGACAATATACACTGACGGAAAAAAAAATCCCAACACCAGGAAAAAATTTTTGTAGAGTAATGAAATTTGGACAATGTATTTGTCTAGTTGACATGTTTGATTGATTAAATTTTCAAGATCACAGGTTAATTATTTAAGCTTAAGAAAATGCTTTTCAAATATGAAATGTTGTTACATTAATAACCGGTGTATCCTTCAGAATTCTGAATGCAAGCTTGCAAAAGTTCATGCATTGTGTCATACAAGTGCTGAATGTCACTTTGTGGTATGGAATTCTATGCTTGTACTTGTTCTGTCAATACTGGAACGGTGAGTGGTAGCTATGGATGATGCTGTAGTTCCAATGATATCCCATACGTGCTAAATTGGGGACAGATCTGGTGATCTTGCAGGCCAAGTTAACATATAGACACTCTGGAGAGCACATTGCAATACAACAGTGGTATGAGTGCGAGTGTTATCCTGTTGGAAAACAACCCCTTGAATTCTGTTTATGAATGGCAGCTCAATAGGTTGAATTACCAGACTGACGTACAAATTTGAAGTCGGTGTGTTTGGGATAACCACGAGAATGCTCCTGCTGTCGTAGGAAATTTCTTCCCTGACCATGACTCCATGTTCAGTGTGTCTAGGCTGCACACAGTTTGATTGTAGGTATTCTCCTGGCCTCCTCCTGACCAACACAGTCCATCACTGGCACCAAGGTAGAACCTGCTTTCATCAAAAAACGCAACAGATCTTCACTTCGTCTTCCAATAAGCTCTGGCTTGACACCACTGGCGTGACAAAAGACAATGGTTTGGATTCAGTGGAATGCACGCTACAGGGCACCTGTCTCGGAGCTGTCTTTGGAGTAACCCATTTCTAACAGTTCATTGTGTCGCTGTGGTACCAACTGCAGTTCGAATTTCTGCCGCAGACGCAGTACGATGCGCCACAGCCTTACGCCGAATATAGCGGTCTTCCTTCTCAGTAGGGCCACATGACCGCCAGGAACCCGGTCTTCTTGAGGCAGTACCATCCTTTGACCACTGCTCCCAACAATCATTCACAACGGATACATTCCGGCCAAGTCTTTCTACAATATCGCGGGAAGAAAATCCACCTTCTCTTGGCTCTATTACACGACCTCTATCAAACTTGGAGAGCTGTTGATAATGTCTTCGTCTTTTTAAAGGCATTCTTGGCTGACATCAACTCAATACGTCAGTTTTCAAAAATAAATAACGCTCACGAACTTTACAGCACGCATTTAAAGCAAACCTGATAGGTAAATTCTGAGTGGCGCTACTAACGCCACACTTATGCGGGAAGCGCGAAATTTGAATAGATGTTATCTTTCAGATGTATAAACACGCCTACCAAATTTTGTTTATCTAGCACAAGTCCTTCTTGGTGTTGGTTTTTTTTTCCGCCAATGTATTTTTAACTAGCCGGTCACACTCTGCTGTAGCTCAATCTGCTACCAAAATGGCTTCGGGTTTGTTTGTTTTTTTGGCACAAAAGCCAAGATATTGACTATGCTGTGCCAACCAGAGAGATAAAATCATAGCAATATGAGAGTATAATATTTTATTAATAATGCTTATAAGTGATATTCAAAAAAATAATTATAAATAAATATTTTAAATAATTGAATATAGTTTTAAGGATTTTAAAAAAATCAAAAAAACTAACATGATGGATTTTGTCAAGTGAAGTTGACAAAGAAATTGTAGATGTTTGAAAAAAACACAAGCGCTGTACACTGAAACATGAGCATTCAATCAAAATATGGTGAATAGACATTTGACAGTTGCATCGTGAACACATTGGGGGTCGTTCTCCGAGTAAAAGATGAAGAAGAGCGAATCTAACATTGGGGGTCGTTCTCCAAGTAAAAGATAAAGAAGAGTGAATCTAGTGTGACTAATGCGTAAGCATGCTAAAAGAGTATCTGCGTTTCTATCGTTTAATGAAGGCCAAGATTGTAAAAATGGTTTGACAGCGTGGAGTTTTATTCGCTATCTCAAGATCCCACTCTGTTTGCCGTTCCGAGTAAAGAGCCATTTTTTAAGTCGTTTTTTAAAGTCACTCGCTGGTAAAATGATTTTTATGGGAGCAGTTGCTGGTTTGGTGACCTTGTCCACTTTCTCATTGCCTAAAATTCCCACATTCGATGGTACCTAACAGAGTAAAACCATGGAAATTCAAGTTATTAAAAATATCTAAAACTTAAAATCAAACTTAATATCTAAAAATTAATGATTATGAAGATTGGGATTAAAGAATTTTAGTAACATTAAAACACTTAACGAATCGGTATAGATAATAAAATGTTTTTGCAAATCATGAGAAATTTCCTGTAATGTATATAAAATAGCAATCACCTCCACTGTAAAAACTGAACAAGAGGAATGAAGCCTGTAAGAAAAAATAACAGCGAAAGATGAATGGTCAGCAGCTCTTGATCCATCTGTATGCTGGTGTAAAATCTTGATAATGATGCCTGTGTTCAAGAAATGTTTGTTGATAAATAATATCTGCTGTGTTAGAATGGTAAAAGGATTCAAATATTGCATATTGGGGATTTTCCAAGTAGGGATTTTATTTAACGGCTGTGGGGCTACATATGTATACAGTAAATTTAATTCTGCTATGAAGTTATGAATTCTCGTAAAAATTATTTCCTGGCATCTTGCAGTCGAACTAAAAATGGGCAAAGTTTAAAAGTATGGAATGGATGATTCACATTTGATTTTATTCTAAAATAATAATTGACAGATAGCATCTTCCTTCTTAATTCAAGAGCAGGCTCATAGCATTCGGCTTACAGGCTCTTTACAGGTGATATTTTAAATGTTCCTAAACAGAGTTGAAGAGCGGCGTGATGAATTGTACGCAGATTTAATAACATTTTTTCCTAGCAAATCCATAAATTTCACAACCGTAATCTAGTTTAGAGAGTACTGTGGCTTTATATGCTTTAAGCATCGAACTTCTGTCTGTCCCCAATCTGTAGTTTATAGAACTTTTAAGATATTTAATGATTTTTCACACTTTTTCCGCAGTGTTTCCACATGAGATAGAAAGTTGTTTCCTTCTCAAAAATCGAATTTCATCCACAAACAGTGTTTTCACGCCATTGAGATTTAGTTCGGGATCGGGATGGAGATTGCGTTTTCCGCAGAAATGGACACCAGTTGTTTTCGATGTTGAGAAATTAAAGCTGTTATTGTTTGACCACTGTGTGATGCTATTTTTTGCAATTGTCGCTGAATGAAATTCAAATGCATTTCTGTACAAGAGATGTACATGTCGTCAACATATCAAAAAAAAAAAAAAAACCTTTCACAGAAAGTGCAAGTTGTTTTAAAATGTTATTAACTTTTAAAATAAAAATAGTCACACTTAAAACACTGCCTTGAAGGGCATCTTGCTATTGTATAAAAAAGTCTGATAGTTCATTTTTCATCTTGACACGAATTTACTAAATTTTAAAACAATTCTGATAAAAATAGGAAGATTTCCTCGGTAGTCCAAGATCATGTAAATCTTTTAAAATTCCGTATCTCCAAGTCCGATCATAAGGATTTTCAATGACAAAAAAGATGGCCACCAAATGTTTCGTAAACAAGCGTAGCGAATGTCTCTTTCAAGGGCAAGTGAATTATCGGTTGTCATCCGAGCTCTCTTAAATCCACTCTGGGATGGCTGAAGGAGATTATGTACCTCCAAATAATGAATCAGTTTGCGGTTTATCATTCTTTCAAGCAATTTGTAGAGACAATTGGACGATAGTTAAAAGGACTCTTTGGATCTTACCCTGGTTTCAGTAAGGGATTTATTATAGCCTGTTGCCACATAGTGGAAAAATGACGTTCTTGCCAAATACGATTGTGTAGATGTATTAAATTTTCTTGCAAATCCAATGTTAAATGTTGGGTCACAGAATAACTATTACTCTCTGGGCCAAGAGATGAATCATAGACACTAGCAAGACATAATTGGAATTCCGAAAGAGTAAAATTGCAGTTATAAGAAAATTATCTAGAGAATTAAAATTCAATTTTTATTTTTCAGCATTATTTTTGTAGTTCAAAAACGGTAAAGGATAGTTTTGACTATTCGATGTATAAGCTAGAGTCGAACCTATGCAATTTGCAATATACTTTAATGATGATGCTGTGTTCCCTCTATTAATTAAAATAGAAACAGTACTGAGATGAGAAACATCCGATGCTTTTTTAACTTTTCTCCACAGCTGACGGCTAAATATTATAGAGGTTATGCTAGACACAAATATTTGCCATGAAGTTCTTCGACCTCGTCTTTGTATCCTTTTGGATTCAGCTTCAGCTTTTTTTAAACTGTTAAAATTTTCCGAAGAAGGATAACGTCGGAAGATATTCCAGGCCTTTATATGCCAGTCGGCAATTTGCATTCCACCAAGGCTTGCTTTGCCTCCTCCAAATGCCAGATGTCTTTGGAATGGATTATCCACTGCTTCGATTAATATATGAATTACATGATTTAATGTTTCCTCGATAATAGAAGATTTAATTATTTCAAAATTGATGTTAGCTAGAGAAGTGAGTTTTTGCCAATTTGCTGCACCAAAATGGCAAAGGAAAAAAAAGAGAGAGAAAGCGCGTTTTTCAAATATGATTAATTTTACAATGCTTATGGGTATATCAAATTTTTGTTATTCCATTGTCTGTGGATATGTAAAGATTGTCTGGTTTACCGACTTTAGAACACTCAGCATATAAGTATCCATGTGAGAAGAATTCATGTCTAGATATTCATGCCCCACTATTCTAAAGATTAACCCTAAGCTTTATTGATGAAGATTGCAAATGCTATTCGAATTGGGAATTGCAATCTCTTAAGTTGGAATGGTAGGAATGTGAAGAATGCTGATATCTTCGCAACTTGAAAGGTCCTGTCAAGACTGCTGCTCATTAATTTTTTTACTGCACGTTACAAAGCTTTGGTTGGTAGATGTTTCGTAACATAATGGGCACGCCGCTTCTTAATTGCAGTACATTCGATAACATCCTTTCCAGATGAAATGAATTCAAAAATTCAGTTCGATAATTAACCGCTTCATCTACTTCTTCAATAGTGTCGATGGACTTGTATGTGATTGCCTCGATTTGAATGTTAAACTAAATAATATTGTTAAGCTCATAAATGCCTTTGTTCTTGGCTACAAGAATAACTTTTTCATCCAGCTAATCATGATTCTTGTAATTTGTTTGAGATTGGTGAATACCTTTTCTACAACTTCTTCTTTTGACGTCACTAAAATGTAGAAGTTATAAAGCAATGAAATTCATACTGATGTCAGATCAACTAGCACCATTCCGTTCCTAATTTCTATCAATTGATATGAGGATATATCAGCTAATCAATCGTTTTGCTGTTGGACATACATATTTGTGTCCATTTGCAATGCCATTATGCAATGCAAACAAAAAAATGATTTTACCTGTTACGGGTGTGACTTCTATGTAATAAGTATATTAAAACCCCGCCCGTATTCGAATGCAACTTTGTGTCAAAATTTCAAACAGTTGGTGAAGAAATTTCGGAGATTATCGATTTTTAACAAACGAACGTTTACATTTTTATTTATATAGAACCAGCTAGTCGCCAAAGCCGACTAGAACATATTATAGACTAATTATTATTCAGATTCACATGAATGATAAATCGGGCTAGATATCAAAAGAGCGGAGCAGACATCTTCAGATAATTCTTTAAACAGATAGTGATATATGTAATTTTTGTATTAGTTGTTTAAATAAAGTATTTTTCTTAAAAATTTTAATTTATGATTATTTTAGTAATTATTTTTTTGTTTGTTTGGGACCCTGAAAGCTTAGCTCAAGAAATTATTTTCACATATGAAAAAAAGAAAAAAAAATCTGTCTTATTTACAATTACTGATATTCTTTTTGAATCAATTTTGAAACTATACGTAGCGAATAATATTTCCTTATAATTAAAAAAAAAATCTGGTATCTCCATTATTTACCCCTCAGGATATAACGTCAAACTCAAATACCCACTGGCCAAAATGCTTCAAACTTCACAAGCAAATTAATCGCTATTAAAGAGGCTCTTACCCATTTTCGCTCTCATTCTCTAAACGACTCAATAAAATTGTGATTTTCTCAGACACAAAATCAGCACTCGAAGCCATACATAACGGTTTTCTCAGACACAAAATCAGCACTCGAAGCCATACATAACGGTTTTCTCAAACACAAAATCAGCACTCGAAGCCATACATAACGATAAAACAACAATAACGCAAGAAATTAATACCCTTTATGCATTTACTAAATATATCTTGTACTCTCCAGTGGATCCCAGCTCATGTTGGAATTGAGGGGAACGAATGTGCAGATGCTCTTGCAAAGAAGCACGCGACGAAGACCAACCTCGTGTAGTTACCTATGCAGATGCGAATGCCGCCGCCAGGCGAAGGATCCCCGATCAAAACTGCCCTAGAAACCTTTCCTCGACAATAGCTATGCTACGTACTGGACATTTCAAAGGCATGAAGATCTCACGAACCAATACAAAATCCTATCCCATCTGCAAGTACTGTCCCCATTCGCAACTAACTCCAGATGATGTTTTTGACTGCCAGACCATTATCGGTTCCCTCTTTCAACTTAGAGCAACCGAATTTTTCCATAGCCATCGGGCCTCAAAACTTGCAGATCTTGTCACCAAGGCTTTTGGAGGACTCTAATCTTTTGCACTAGCACTGTATGCATAGACACAACAACAATAGCATTAAGAAAAGATGATACCAGTGAATAGATGCCGAGAAGAAAACTGTATCTTTGTTTATATTTTAGCGATGTGGGATGCTCGAGGATAGAACCTGGGACCTTGTGGTTCGCAGGCCAGTAACAAAACCAGGATACAAAAACGTACGCTCGTGTAGTATAGTTGTTAACTGGCTTATATGCTATTCACCACACTATATATATCTTTTGAGGAATAAAAAATGATGGATCAGCTAATTTAACTTCCCTGGAAACGTTTAAGTACCAAATATTTAATTTTTTAGGTGTGAAACTAGTTATATTAGGAACAATTAATGAATCTATTTCCCAATGCGAATCATTATTTTCATTCAATAAAAGAGCAGATACCTTTTTTTCTTGATATTTAATGACGCATTCATTTAAACCGCAAATCGAAATATTTATTTTTTCTGTTTTTAATCCAATAAATCTGCCGCGGAAGGAAAGAAGACTCACTGGTGAAGTCAAGGACGCCTCTTAAGGGTTTAAATCCCCCTATGTATCTCTAACATATATTTTAGCTATGTTTATCAAAATGCTCTGATTTCCATTACAGAAAACCGAAAGATGAGGCTTTTCTGGCACCTGCGTATCAATTGATTGTGATTTATTAATTTGAGGATTCCTTTCCTGAAAGTGCGTAGGCTATGTGAGTCTGGTTCACTCTCTGGATTATTATGAGTATTTGGCATGATTGACTGCGTAGAATATTTATGAAGCAATGTATGATGATCAAATTTTTTTTTACAAACCAAACAAGAACTTTAAAGAGTTACATTTATTGGGTTGTTCGAAAAGTAATTTCGGTTTTTTTTTTTTTTTTTTTTTGTGGAAATGAAAGACAGTTTTCGTATAATAAACAAATACTTTATTAAATTATATATTGGCCGTTCTGGTCCAACACCTTTTGCCATCTTTCTGATAGTAGCATAATTCCACGCTCATAAAATTTTTGGTCTTTGCCGCCAAAAAACTGATCGAGGTGGTTTTTGACCTCCTCATTTGAGATGAAGGTTTTACCGTCTAAAAAATTTAGCGAAACAGTTCTGGCACTGGCGTACTGTCAACACACCTTCTCCATACACATCGGTCCATTTCTTTCTGGCTTGAACAGCGTTTTTACCCTTTCTGTAGTAAAACAGTAAGATATGTCGAAAATGCTGCTTATCGCTCTCCATATTTAAAAGGGCACCAACCAAAAACTACTGC
>JAPMOR010019428.1:0-13404 GCA_026543865.1 Argiope aurantia | reverse complement strand
TAAAAATATAGTTTCAATTGTAATAGATTGGATATAGCACTTTGAATGCAACAACTTTATAATAAAATCTGCGAATTTGTGTAACGAGTTTAAGGCTTCACACAATCTTAAGATTAAAAAATAATTTTTTAGTAAAATGCAATGCCAACGGTGAACATAAGAAGCCGAAAATTTAGCAAATTTTTTTTTCTGAAATAATTTTATATAAATACCCAGTTGTAATTCGAATTAATCGCAAAACATTTAAAGATTCGAATCTTCGGATATCAAACATGAAAGTAAATAATCAAGATTAAATTCGCCTCTTCTGATTGTTAGTGATTGTGCCGAATTATATAGAAGCAGTAACGCTCACAAAAAGTATTTTACTACCGTCAAAGCGTGAGATTATGCATAACCAATAACTAAAATCATGAGGAGAATTATTGTAAAATGTACAATCAATATTTAAAAAATTAGAGATTATATAGAAAAATAATTAATTACAAAGATCATTTTTAGAAAATTATTATTTTTATTTTGATTGAAATAAAAATTAAAGTGGGCTTAATAAGAAATATTCTGTCTAGTTGTTAGTTTATTCTACAGATAATCAACATATCTGGATTCCACCAAATTTTACAAACTTATAGTTTAAGACAAGAGAAATAATAATTGCCAACATTTCGAAGTTTGATAACACATTACTAAATATACAATTAGAAATTAACCAGCATCACGTCGTTTTTCCTTCATTTTATGGAAAATTATTCCAGAAGAAACTGTCTTAATGAAAAATTTTCCCTTTTCAATGATATCAATTTTATGTCTGCATAATACTTCTTTCATCTGTTATTAATTTAAGAAAAAAATACATTAAAACGAAAAAAAGTCACGAAGTTAGATCAAAGCTTAACATTTCTTTTATTTTTACTTCAAGGTAACCCATTTGTAAGAACTTAACAGTGCCGAAAAGCGCTCATAATACAATCGCTTAAACGGATGTAAGAAAAGTTCTTATGAGCAAATGAAACAAATGTTCGACGATAGCAGCTGCTTCAAGCTGCGAGATATTAACCAATTTTTTCGCTTTTTATCTCGGAAACTTGGGTAGAAATTATTACGGAAACTTCGCACATCTTAAGATTAAAAAGGTCACCTTTTCAATGACGTGTACCCTTGAAATGGGAAAAATTGCCTTTTGTTTGATAACGTTAACTACTCTAAAACTATAATTTTGATTTTTTTTCTTTTATTTTTATAGAAATGATTCGCATTTTACATAAAAATATCTGCATAAAATATTCATAAGATATTTAATTCAAATAACGAAGGATGTATAAATTAATTTCAATAAAATTAAACCCTTTCAATAAAAATCGGATTTATTACCCAAAAAACCGAATTCCCAATTCGAGAGCTGCAAGTAGAATAATTTGCCGTGCACAGCATTTAATTCTTCCAGTCACTACGTAACATGATAGAATTTACATATAGTAGGCCAGCCTATCAACATAGTTTATTAAAATAGTGGAAGATATTTAGGCATCGAGGCAATTTAAAAGACTGGAGAAAGTTATTCATCAACAAATTATAATTGAAAATTTTAAATTGCCATTACCCACAGAATTTTAATAGATAACTATGTTCCAATTTTTACTGATATCTTGCATTACATTAAACTGAAAACCAAAAATTTTATACTAATTATTCCTTGAAAAATTAATTTTGACTTGTTTAGAATGATATTTGTGTCAGAAATACACTTTTAGGGCAAAAGTTTATTTGAAAATCGATTTCTTGTCATTAAAATTTCTAAGAAAAAAAATTAAAAATGGTTCGTAAATTTATTTTCTAAAGAGCACTTCTGATCATACGTGCATATGAAATTTTCATATGCACCTACTGATGCGATTTTTCTCTTTTAAACTGAATGTGAAAAACTAAAATACCTTTTTTTCAAAGATATTTCGAGGTTAAAATGCTGCAACACCGTAGCGATGAGAATATTTTTAATAAGAATAACTGGACTACAAGAATATTTACAATTAAGATAGTATGGTTTTGCAACTTAAATTTTTCAAATGATACATTACCAAATTTGGTACAGGATGAAACGTTGCTAAAGTATAATGGCTGGCAACTTAACTCGTAGCGGACATTTTTGGAACTTGTTTAAGGTGTTTTTGAATCTAACAGTGTTTTTTCTGGCCGATACCTTTATTAACCATTTAACTGCTTTATTTTCTTTACTATCTAATAAAATGTCCTATTTTGGAAATATTTTTTTTATTTTGATTCAAATGGGAATCCATTGAATACTTGACTTATCTATGTATTCGAAGTCATTTTAATATTGAATTATAATCGTTAGGAGTGGTTTATTTTTTGCTTACAGCTATCACAATTTGATAAGTCGATGTATGTATGGCACTCGGGCAAAACAGTTAAGTGGTTAATGTTTAATAACAGTAACACACACCACTAAAGAATACTCATATGAATTCAATTGTTAAGTTTATAGAAGTTTGTGAAAAAAAATTACTTACTCTTTTTATATCTTAAACATGGAACGGCACTTTCACTACAGTATTCTTTGGATTAATACAGTTTCCGAAACAATATCTGCAAGCTCTTACAACCATGACATATATACCTTGATTATGATGGTTTTGCCACTTTCTAGGTGTCCGAAGTGGACAAAAAAAGTCTTATTCCACCAAACACACAGCAGTATCTTCCGTTAGCGAAGATATCATTTCGTGGCAAATACTTCCAAGACAAAAGAAGATCAATGATGTTTAAGGTCCAATATTCGTCATATTAAAATTCAGTCAAGTCTGACTCAGGGATTAAGCCTTCTCGTGGCATGGTAAAAACTGAGTCGCTGCAACATTTTTTTCCAGTTCAACACTCGATGTTCTCAATTACAGTGTTCCTGTTTTTTCCCAAGTTTATACAAACGTAATTGAATGGATCTCCTATGAGATTTTAACCCTCATACAAATATTATAAGCTGGATGCGATCTTTGAACAGTGTCGTCAATAATAATGGGCGGTTTTTCAACCTTCAAGAATGCAATCTGAAGACGCACATCATTCGAGTCAGTTTCGTGCAGTCATTCACTCGTGACTCTCCACACTGAGAGCATCATTTCCATGCAACTACCGAAGTATTATTATCTAACCCATAATGAAACCTCACAGGTAAAGCATTCATTAATACTGAAATGTTCAGTTCAGTATTGTACATTCTACAGACCAACTTTCAACATGTTTGACAAATCATACAGTTCTGCATTGACTGACGGTTCCGGGGAATGTCAAGATCTGACGTCATCTCGACAGGCATATCGATATCACCTATTTGAATTTCTTTTTCTCCCTAGCGGCAGGAACATTTTTTTTTGAATGTCTGAAATATGATCGTTATAAAATAGTGAGCATCCTGTATTAAAGGAAGGACAAAAACAAGACATAAATAATTAAAAAGAATAGAATTAAAAACTATGAAGAAAATCATATTAATCAAATTTTTAAAACTTTTAATGGTTATCCAGATATTGTAAATTTTATTGCTTCGCTTATGTACAGTCTTCAAAACGACCTCGTTTTGATGACGTCCGTTGCTTCTCTTTTTCTTAGTAGTTTTGAAGTCATGGAGATTAAACCAGTTGGTGTTGCCCTTTTAATAACTTCTCGCATACTTTCTAATAAAGGTGAATTTGCATGTTAGGCGGATTTTTTCCCAATAGATTGAAACCAAAATTTGATGCAAAACTACACTTAAAGTCATACAATCACACACCAAATTTGATATATTTAACTCATTGCAGTTTTGAGTCATCACGTTAAAATTTTCTCGATGTTGACTGACAGACAGTCAAGCCCCTCCCATACGATTTGGCTCAAAATTTGATGGGTGTCTACAATGCTACTTCTGTGTACTGAATTTTATCCTCCTAGATCTCTTTGTTCAGTAGTTATCGCGTTAACTTATATTCAAACAACCGGACAGACAGGCTAGTTCTGATTAGCTCTACATTTGATAGAAATCTATATATTTGGTGTAAAACTTTATATCAAATGACATCCGTCTAGCTCAAAGCAGATTTTAAGTTGCTTTTCTAATAGACGGACAGACACACATTTTATAAAAAATGTGTTTATGGAATTCAGGAAGGTTTGTCAAAATCCCGAATTTCAAGTTTTTGATGATTATAATATTTTTTTTCTATACTTCGCTACAAGAGAGTAGAAATACGAGAAGATAATTGGATTCCCCTTCATACGACATTCAGGGATAAGCTGGAAGCAATATGCCAATCCGACTTCATATATTCGTCAGGAAGTGGAGGAAAAGATGATTTATCATTCTTCCTATACGAGTTGAAATAAATAAAAGGAAAAAAAATGTCATTCTTTGTGTTTTAGTGATGATGTCTGGGTTTCGGGATAGGAACGTAGTAAGTTGAAAACCGAATTTGACTTAAATGCGTTATATATGTTGGACTGGTGCATATCGAATTTATTATTTAAGATTCAAAGTCTGAGAATGGATGAGGTATGGAAATTTTAACTCTGGAATCAGCTGCTGCCGACATTATTTCATCATGTCTGAAAATTACGAAGGTCAATCTAAAATAATGTTCATTTAGATCAGAAACAATATTTAAATTTTTTAACAAACAAAATTAAACCAAACAATTGCCAGAAAATATCATACACAAAGAATGCAATCTTAAAAGAAAACTTAAATTAAAATGAAAATTGTCTGTTGAAAAAGAGTCAACATGCTGAAATATGTTAACATGACTTCGTTGAATAGTGCTAAAGTAAGTAATCAAATATCCCAATTTCAATTGATTTCAAATTGTCAAAGTCTTTAATTTAAATATTTTTCATAACCTTAATTATTTTACTTATAATGAAGTGCCAGAAAAGTGCATCGAATAACAATTTTTGATATTTTTCTAATCAAAGTTTGTATACGTAGATCACATAAACTTATTATCGAATTAAAAAATCTTAAATCTTTAAGAACCGAATAACAATAAATGCCCCAAAAAAGATGTGGCATCTAATCAGGAGGATAGATGTTTTATAGGTTTGAGTATTCCGGGTCCTTTTCCTTAAAAACGAGACATTTTCCTTAATAAAAGGATTCACAGCCAATGAGTATTGTTCCTGCTTTCAACTTTTTTCCGTAGAGAGTTTTAGTCTACTTTCCATGGATTTGGTTAATAATTGGGAGTCAGATTTTGGTTTGTAATGAAGTATAAATAATGCATTAAATCTTTTGAACTTAACTAAAAATATTTCATTGAATCTTTTGTTTATTTTCAGATAGAAATTATGTAAGAAAAGCGATGCAACTGCTTATCATACATGGCAAGCAATTTTAAGGTAGAATTATCAATTAATTATGGATTAATGAAGCGTTATATCGTGCTATAAAATGGATGATATTATTAGATTCTCGGCTTCAAAACTGGAGGGTTATGATTATGACGCATGTTAAATATGTAGAAAGTCAAAACACATTTACATTAATCAAGTAGAAAAATGAAATAACTATCAAAATCTTAATATGGCTAAACGTGAACTATCTCCAAAACCCTACTTAAATTTTTGTTGTTTTGAAAAATAGAAACTACAGATATCATAAATCTCACATTCAGATTCTGTCGCACAGATTAAGGGTGCAAATATAATACTAAATGGATTTTAATATTTTGAATCGATATTTGGAAGTTAAATCTAAAATGATAAGCTGCTTCTTTCTGACCAAAATGAAAATGAAGATAATTTAGATGCGGGAATTCGAATTTTCAACAGATTCTTTAAATGTAAAATTTTTGAGAATTTTTTTTTTATTTGGTTACCCAAAAATATTCGAAAAATGCTGGGATCGATTTGTAAAATAATACCAACTTTATTTTCGAAAAGATATATAGAAAATTAAAGAAATTTCAAATTAAAATAGAAGAAATTGAACAGAATGATACAAGGATGTTGTAATTTTATTCGAAACATTTTTAAGAGTGAATCGATCCTATTTGATGCCTTATGCTTTAAGAGTTCAGGGACATATAAATCTTCACATTTTGCAAAATTTCATTTAATTAAAAAATTCTTTCTTTCTGTTTAAAATGACGTTTGAATCATTCTTTCATCTTAATTATAACGAGAAATATAATTATTTTTGTGGTTGCTGTTTTGAAAATCGAGCACTCAGAAAACTTTTGTCATGCTCTAAGTGCACAAATAAAAGATTGAGTGGGGCGTAAGGAATAAGTGTCATTTTAGGAATAAGTGAAAAATATTGTTGAATATAATAAAGTGATAGAAAATAATATTCCTTTGTTATCCGTAGAATATTATTGTTCCAAACTTAACTTAGTGTCATTTTTAACAATGAATTTTATATCATTTAAACATGTCCATATCATATAACAATACATAACAGTTAGGAGTCCTTATTATTCCAAATTTCATTTTGTAACAATGCATTTTACACTATTTCAGCAATATCAAAAATCATTATTACCGAGAATCTTCTTCCGAAAGCGTCATTTCACCATCATATTGAAGCAGAACTCTTTGTTACCTCTGATTAGTTCAGAAGAAAATCCCATAGAAATAAGCCGAAATATTGACCATCTTGTTTTTATAGCAGGTACGTTCCTTCTCTATTATATTTTTCGGAAAGCACAGAGCGATAGGCGATCAATCCCTTTTTCGGTTTGGATCAACATTTGATCGTGGACTTTACTATATTTATTAAATCCGTGCACTGAATTTTATCACTCCAGCCCTTATTGGTTTGCAGTTATCGTGTTTACCTTCAAACAGCCGGACAAACAGACTTCCTCCGAAGGAATTGTGCTCAAAATGTGGCAGAAATCTGTAAATTTTGTGAAAAGATTGTACACCAAATTACAAACATCTGATATCTCAAAGCATTTTTGAGTTATTTTTGTCGTCAACAGACACTCGATCAGAGAGCCAGCCATAATGCCAAAAAAGGAATTTTTCAAAAGAAGGTCTAAAATTTGGAGATTCGCCAAAATGTCGACTTCGAATTTCTTGCGATTGCAATAATTTTTTTATATTTCGCAAACGTGAAAATAAAAAGTTAATGGAGTATTTACTTGTACAGAAACATTTTGATAGTTATGAAATTGCGCAGTTCTTATCTGAAAATTAGAAATGTATAAGGTGAATTTAGCTCTGCATTTTAGCTAAATTTAATCCGACAAATTAATAATCATAATTTCAGGCCAGCATATTAAATTCCAAAAAGCTGCGGTAGCTTCCCCGTTACTTTTTCACAACTCTTTTACATACTTTTAAGTATTATGACCTCTCCTTCTTCGCAAAATTTTGGACTTTGTGCATGGTTATGAACTTCACAGGTATTCAAATTTTATTTTCAGAATACCGTAATTAGGAATTTGTGCTTTGTAGTATAAGAGAGAATACTGATTTTACGTCTTGTGGATTTTATCTTTTAGTCAATTGAAACAGATCTTTGACTGGGATCAATCATTTCAGTGGCAAGAGTGCCTATCTATTTTCATTTTCATAAACCGAAATATTTTTAAGTTGTTGCATATGCAGATATGGAGAAACCAGACCTACAGACGGCTCATTTTGAAACAGACGTAAAATTTTACAAAGATCTTCGGTTTGAATTTTAAAACTATGATCCATATTTCATTATGTAAGTTAATTTGTTCTTGAATTCCCATGTATTCTAAAGTACAGACTGACAGATGCTCAATCCTTTTATTACAAATTTGATTGTAATTTTATATACTAAATTTTAACCGTTTAACTCAAAGCCTTCTTGAGTTTTGGTATTCAAAGATAGACACACAGACATAACTCCAAAAATGCGTTTTTCCGAAATAGGGAATTCTGAAACTTAAAGACTTGTTACGTCGTTCTACAGTAAAGAACGATTGTAGTACATCTTCTTTTCTCTGTTTATGAGAAAGTAAAAAGCTACTATACAAAAATTCGATTATACCGTGAAATTATTAAGATATCAATTTGGCGTTTAAATCAATATTTTATTAATAATCATAAAGAAAATATTCTTCCTGTATTTGATTTCAAATCAAAAATATAGACAAAAATGTGTCAAAATCGCAACGAATTAATTTGTGATGCATATTAGAAAAACGAGAAAAAAGAATCAAGTTTGAAACAAGCTGAGGTGGTTTCCTCAGAAGTTTCTCGTATAAATTCTAATAAAGGTGTTATCTCAGCAAAAGACTTGCGTGGTGTAAGCTTGCAAGAGTTACGAAGTTCAGCCTTTGTGGAGAATTTAGCATTCTTACTAAATCTATTGTGTCATCCTTGGCGACTTATTTGGCGATAAATCAATGGCATATGATTAAAATGATCCAAAAATCTAATTTGTGATTTAGACACGTTTATTCCAAACGATTGAAATAAAAATTTGATACAGAATTGCACTTGTGGTCACAAAATCCTATATCAAATTTCAAATATTTGTCATTGCGGTTTTTTTTTGTTTGTTGTTGTTATAGCGTTTACAGGTTTCTGAAAGTACAGACAAACCGACGGCTAACCTCTTATTGGATTTACTCAAATTTTAATTGGTGTTTATACTATGGATGTTATATCTAAGTACTTAATTTTATTTATCTTATCTCTCTTCGTTTTGTAATTGTTGTGTTATTTGACCAGTCGGATAGACAGACTTCCTTTGAAAGGATTTTGATCAGCATTTGATAGAAATCTAAATTTGATGTTGTTTCTTATCCTCAAAAGATCTGACATATGGCAGATCATCTCCAGTAGGTTGTTGACCATCAAAAAATCTATAATAATAAGAGGATAGGATGTTAAGTCTGCTTGAAAGTCCGAGGCAATCCAGAATGTGATCCAGTGAATCTGGATAGTCACAGCATTTTTTTACAAGTGGGATGGATTTTTCTACCATTTTAAAAGGAAAGACACTTAAGGTAACCACTTTTTAGACACTTAAGGTGACCACTTTTTAGTTTAGCCAGAGAAGTCTGGGTGCAATGGTCGCATTTCCTTTCCAGCAGAGTGCCAGGGGTTATTTCCGTGTACCATTGGTGCGCATATGGAATACGCCATATTAAATTGAGTTTAGATTTTTTTATTTGAGTACAGTTCATGATAAGTAAGCAAAGGGACAGAGTCTGTTTCATTCTCACTACCCTCTTTCGCCAGTCTATCAGCGATCTATCATTATCATTAATGTTTACGTGTGATGCGATCCATTGGAGGGGGACGTCGTGGTTCTGAGATCTTCCTCAGTCTGAGCAGAGTAGATACGCTGGCTTCATCATCTGCAGAGTATTAGTCACTAAGATATTGTAGTGCACTACAATTGTCTGATAAAATCCATAGTTCCCTAAAATCAAAATCATAAGATATGGCAGCATCAAGCCCTACATTAAACGCAATTCACTCACTCCTGAAGACAGAGCAATTGTCGGGGTTGCGCTGCCTTGTTGTGGTCTCAAGGTGAGTGGAGGGGGATCCTAATATAAATACCGCTATCAAAACGATCTTCTGTACGACTATCATCAGTATAGACCTGCACTGCATCTTTAAGAATGCAACTAATAATTTCTAGAGCCATCTGTCTAAGATGGTCTTCATGGTGAGTTTTTTATTTTTTGTAGTGGATTTCAAATCAAAGTGGAAGAAAACTCTCGGTAATCCCTCTGAGGGATCCATGCAGGATCTTAAAGATAGACGTTCAAAGTCCCACGAGATCAGGTTTTGTGTTTCTACCAATCTTTCTACCAAGCAAGGGCAATATTTCTTGAGTCTTTGATTGTTGTGCTAAAAATGCAGATGCAAGGAAGTACGATGTTGTGCACGTAACTGTATATTTTATTGAAGTACTTAACTAAATTGGCTCTTCTTCCTAAAGTGGCTGTAAGTTGGTCTCGAATAGAGCTATAACAGAAGGGCAGCTATTTCTGAGTCCGAGAATAATGCGAGCGCCACCAGTTACACCTTCTAATTTCTGAAGATTGGTTTCAGACGCGCAGGAATAAATTGAGTAACCGTACCCAAGAATAGATCTTTCTAGCGAAATATATGTGGTTCTAAGAGTGTTTGCATCAGCTCCCCAATATCTATTTGAGGGTGTTTAAGCTCTTACGGGCTTTCGAAACCAAATGGTCCATATGTCTGTTACTGTTGAATTCAGGATCAAAATTTGATGTAAAGACAATGCACTAAATTTTATCTATCTTACTCAACAGGCTTTGGAGTACTCTTTGATACAGACAGACATAGAGACAGGGAGTTCATGTTTTTAGGGAGATCTAATAACATGAAAATTCGTCAAAATCTAGAGTTTTAATTTTTTGATGATTCCAATACTTTCTCTGCCACTTCGTATAAGAGTAAGTAAAACCAATATAGCTTGCAACATTCAGATTTTTCGAGATATATTCAGTTATAGTCCAATGTTTTTATCATCAAAAATCTAACTTTTCCTGTACTTTTTATTAGGAACAAAATATTTTATATCAATTTTAAATTTAAGCGAAAAATGAATGCATTTCAAACTAGCTAATTTTGAAATATGAAAATCTCCCCTATGAACAGTAATTTAAAATTGGCGAGAATCGCATTTCTCTTGCATATGATGTAGTATTTGGTACATATGGAGTATATTTAATTGCTTCGACTTTGAGGAAAGTAAGATCTTTCCATATGATGTATGCGCGTATGATATTTTTATTCCTTTTATACATTTTTCAACTTATGCAAATACCTGCTATAAATATATAGTTAAAAGTAATCTTACCACATGTGTAAGGGCAATTAATGTTAATTTTAATATTGAAATTCCTTTGTGTTTCGTATAAAACCAACATTAGGTCGTTTTATTGATGCTTTTGAACAAAAAAAAATTGTGCGTTCATTAGCTGAGGATACTGTATGCTCTGGATGCGTCGACTTTTATCCTTAGTGTCCTTATTTGCTCTTCTTTATTATAGAGATTTTTCTATGATCCGTCATATTAATCTATTGGCTATGCTAGATAGTGATCTGCCGTTAAGTTGCAAGAATGTATATGTATAAATTCGTAGTTTTAAAGAAATTTTAGACATGATCCTCTCAAACAAGTATTTTTAGACATGATCCTCTCAAACAAGTATTAATTCTTGTTTTTCGGGTACAATTCGGTTTTATCGGCGACCAAAAAGCGACCAGAATAAATTTCGCCAAATTATAGAAATATATTCAAGTGCATTACTATTTATTATGAGAAATTTTGAACGTGCGAATCACATGCTGTATAGTTTGACGATTAAAATCGCCAAATTGGCGACATTTTTTCATGGCGGTTTTTGGTTACCGTTATAATCGTCATGTTCCGTTTTTCGTCAACAACATGCCTAGATATAAAACGGAAGAAGTAAACTCTGCTAAATGCAAAACCTGAATTTGAGATGCATGATGGAAAAATCAGGCATGAAATTCGGTTTGAGAGGTAGGTTGTTAGCTTAGCTGTCATCTTAGTCCTCTTTGAAACAATCGCCAAAATTGAACTGACCAAGCCACGCCATGACCACCAAAATGAATCTGAATGATAGACCCATTAGCATTAACTGATGAATTGAAGGTAGAATTCTAAACAAAGATTTTCTTCTAAGTGCAAAAAAAAAAAAAAAAAGTAAAAGTAAAAGTAAAAGGTGGTACATTTCCTACGGAAATTGTGATAATGCAGCCCTTTTTTATACCCACTCCAAGAATTTATTTGATTTACTTTTTATGAGTTTGTTGTAACAAAAATCATTCTTGTCTTTGCTGCGATAAATGTATCTTATCGTTTCAGGAAAAACTAGAATTCGTTTACTTTCCATACACTCAGCGATTCTCATCCATGCATTCAATGATTTTTAGTTTATTTACTTTTTCAATACGTATATAATTTATCAAATTGTTTCAGTTTTGCTAAATTAGAAGTTCAAATCTTATTTCAGGAATAAGCGAAAAATATTGTTCAATGTAACAGAGCGCTAGAATAGCATATACCATTGTTACCAGTCGATAATTATCGTTCCAAATTTAATTTGGTTTCTTTTTTAACAGGCCTTTTTAGATCATAAGAATATGTTGTTATTCTACAACAATACATACAAACTGTTCAGTGATGATTCGTATTGTACCAAATTTCAGTTTCTAACAATGCATTTTACATTATTTCAGCAGTGTGAAAATTCATTATTACTGAAATTCTTCTCCGATAAGCGTCATTTCACCATCATGAAGAGTTGTTAGCAGAACTTTGTGTTTGCTCGGATTAGTTCAGAAGAAAATCCCATCGAAATAAGCCGAAATATTGGCAATCTTCTTTTCAGTACAGGTAAGTTCTTTCTCTATAAAGCATTTTATATATACTGCTGCAAATATTTTTAAATAATATTTTAACTAAAATGTTTTTCATAATTTAAACAATATCGAAAACCTTAATATCAAGATGATCCCAGGAAAAAGTGTTTTGAGATATATCTTGCAAATCTACGTAAAAAAATTATTTTAATTAAAAGAAATTTTTCTCTTAGCGTCTTTAAAGATTTGCAATCTTCTGGTACGGAAACAGGTTTACAATAAACACCTCAATAAGCAATGAATAGTCTTCTGATGTATATGTTAAAAAGAAATCATTTGTTCACAGTTTGTAAAAGATTTTAATTTTCTAGGAATCCGAAAACGTCTTTTAACTACTTTTCTTATCTCACACTTTAAACTGGATTTGAAAATAAAACATGGTTTCCCTACAATTGATGTTGTTTTGAAATGAATATTTTGCATGATGCCAGTTAGATAAATATAATTTTGTGTTTCTTTCTTAATATCACCTAGTTTAAATTTCGTTAATAATCAGTTAAATTCGCAATGCGAGAAAATATATAATGTCAGTATTTCTTAGGTATTGCATTTTGTAGTGTGAAAGCAACTCAGCAGTTAGTAAAACCATATGGTATAATACCCTGCTATATATGACTAGACCTTAAAGATAGCAAAAGAATTAGCATTATCTCTTGAAAAATTGAAATTTGTTTGAACTGTGACTCATTTCAGTGCACACAAACTCTTCCGATATTTCTGAAATAGTCTAAAAAAAATTCATTTAACATATAAATTTAAGTGAAAAATGAGTATGGTTTGATGTAAATAAATTTTCTATTTGAGAATATCTCCCATAAACAGCAATTTAATAAAAAAATTGGTTTAAAAAAGTATTTTCGCTAGGTGTATATTAGATTGCATTCAGTTGCTTCGATTCAGCGGACAGTACATTTTTTTCATATTCTGTCTTTAGGTGCATATATGATATTTCTTGCTTCTTTTATACAATTTTCTTTTTTAAAAATTTAAATAGAATTG
>JAPMOR010019417.1:366999-385431 GCA_026543865.1 Argiope aurantia | reverse complement strand
AAATTTTATTTATTGCACGTTTTTTGTATATAAATTGTATGTTGTTTTTTCATAATTTTTCTTAGCATGCAACTTGTTGCATAAAATAGGATTTGATTTCCTACAATTCTAAATCCTTCAGGTAGGGCGCTGATTTGCAAATTTCTTTATAGTGAAAATAATAAGACTTATTCCTCATTCGCGGCATTTCAACAAATAAAGTGTTTTGTCAACAATTCCGTGCAATAAAAACTCATTGATAAATGATTTTGCGTTTTGAAGAAAATAGAGATAAAGCAAGATCTAAATGTGAATTCACAAGCACTCAGATATTTGTAGAAGTTCTTGCAAAATGCTAAATATTTTGTGGAATTTTTTTGTTGCAGATGTCTTATGGTTGCAAATTTTTGTCGCTTGTTGAATTTACTCGTTGCAAATGTCTTATTGCTGATTTTTGAATTTGTCTGCTGTAGATGTCTTTTTGATGATTGATAAATTTGCTATTTGTAAATTTCTTATTGTTGCTCATTGCCTGTATATTTATTATGGAATTTCAATATTCAAGTGCATTGCAATGATTGCAGTTTATATATAATTGAATTTATTGCACATTCTTGCATATATCCTTTCATAACCTTGATCTGCATGAATTGCTACATAAAATACGATTACATACATATATTGAACAAAACTGTTGAATTTTCTTGCTGCAAATGTCTTCTTGTTTCAATGTTTGATATTTGTTGAATTTACTCGTTACAAATGTCTTCTTTCTTATTGATTTTGCTTATTGCACGTATTTTATTGTTGCTTATAGCTTGTATATTTAGTTAGGGAATTTCAATATTTAGGGCGACCAAAATAAGTAGAAATATTTAGATAACTTTTGTTCAGAAATTTTAGGATGGATCATCACCACATTCTATACAAATTATGAAGTTACGATTTCAGAAGAAGAAAAAAATTTTTTTTAATAAAATCCGATCTAGATTTGAAAAATATGTTAGCAACGAAATTCATTAAATTGTTAAACATTATTAAATTGTAAAGTGTTTTTAATTATATATGCGTTATTATTATCATGCGAATTTTTTGTTGATTGTTGAACATTAGCAGTAAAATATTCAGCAAGCAACAAGAAGATATTTGCAAGGAGCACATTTGGCGCATCAAATGTAAAATGTCCTACAGAATGGTATTCCTTCCTCATAAGTTTAAAAAAAAAATATTTCTTTGCACCTTTTTAATCAATAAAAATCTTTCTAAAATTATACATTGAGTTTAAGGCACTTAAGCTAGAGTCATACAAAGATTATAAATTTCATCGATAAACATCATTATACAGACACGGCCATACGGCTTCCATCTGTTGTTAACCGGAAGTTTTTTTTCTTTAATTCGAATTTTATTATTAGTGTTGACAAACTATGACTGACTAATCGCAGGTAATTTTGAATTCAAATTTTAAACTGAAATAAAATTATAACTTATAATTCAACATTTCACTTTACCAATGTAAAGTAATAAAAGTTTCTCTCCTTATGACTGATGCAGTTATATTTAGATTATATTTACTCGTCATAATAATGAAATACTTATGAATTTACATAATTAAAGATTCCTGGTATTTTTGGAATTCCGAGTTTCAAGTTTGGAATTTACTTGCCTGGAGTATGGATTAAAGACTTATAGACTTAACGAGTGTTTATCCGATTTCATAAATATTAATAATAAGATAGAATAACTAAAAATAGAAAATTCAGTGAGACATTTGAATAATCTTTTTTTTCTAGCCTCAGTTGCTTTAAATATAGATTATGAGGGCCATTTACTGAAACCAAACAAAAATATGTCCTAAATGAGAGAAGAATAATTAGATTCCTGAAAAACTCTTGTAGGAAATAGAAGCTAATTACCAGCATTTATTTAAATTAATGGTAGCTGTTCTGCAAGTATGTATTTCTTAACTTAATGAAGATTTAATTCAAACTTTTACTTGTAATAATGTAATTTTTACAATAAAATAATACGTAAAAATTTTCCTTACTCTTAAAATGTGCAAACAGATTGATCTTCGAATCTTTCGCAGATAAGTAATTTAACCTGGACCTTTCAATTTTAAATGTATTATTTCGTCTTTCCATAATGTATGATACTTCACATCAACTTACATAGTTTGATAATACACAAAGAAAATGAATTTATTTTGATTTTTTTGGCATTGAAGAATGTCCATGCAAGTTATATAAGCGTAAGTTATGTAAGAAACTTTTTTTTTATGAAAACACATAATAATTTCATTCTGGCCTTGCATCTTAGAAATTAAAATAAAATAAAAGCTTAATTTCAAAGGAAATATATAGATCGTTCAAAAGAATTTAGATATTTGTGCAAATAAGTTTAAATATAAATATTATTTTCTTAAGGAGTGGGCCTACTTTGTCCAGAAAATTTTGCTACCTATGCGTAGGAGTTTTATAAATGCATATGCATAAAATCATTCGTTCGCTTCTATTGTGCGATTTATCTATGGTCCTCAAATTCACTTTGTAAATAGCTTTACTCTACAATCATATCATATTTTCGTTTTTGAGATATATGAATTCATGGATTGTGAATGAAGAACAAAGCTAATAACATCATAAGCGAATGAAATGTGCAATAAATCTTATCTGAAATTTAAATGAAATTATGAATGGAAAGTAGGTTTAATATTTTATATTTCTAAAACTCTATGTGAAGTGGATTTTGAAAAAAAATATGAGAAGTATCTAATTTCTTATCGAAACATGAATATAAAACTATCTGAAAAATAGCGCCAATTTTCAAACTCTTGTCTATAGAATGCAAACATCAAAATTAAAATTTAAAAAATGAAATGTAATACGTCTATGAAATAGTATAACAAACGTGAAAATATAGCTAATTATTATTGGGAGCAAATAGTTCAGGGATATATATTTGTAAATAAGAAGTAGTATATCAATTTCATTCGTAATTGTGTAATGTAAATACGCCCATTCGATACAGACTAGTTTTTTACAATGATTTCGGTCGTAACAAAAACAATACTCGTTATAATTATAGTCTAAAGATTTATTAAAATTAGTTAATATGAAAGATATAATTAATGATATTAATAGATCATACATATTCTTTCATGTTTTAGATTATTTAAGAACTAGCAATAAAATAAATTATGAAACATTAAACTTCTCATTGTTTCAAATATTTTGTTTTTGTGATTAGAATTCAAACTATGCTTTCCAAACTTTCCCATAATCTCTAGAGTATGTGGCAATATATCGGGGTAATTTAGAACCACTCTGTATCTGAGTCTGTTTTTTTAATAAATTAATTTGGAGAAAAGCTTAGTTTAATAAGTTTTGTCGAACAATAATACGCACTCACATCAATTATAGTTCTATTAAACATCTTATACATTTATTTCAAATCGAAGAAAATATCAACGTCTGCGAATCCTAACGGAAGATTCACATCCATATGTTTTCCGTATATTGTTGTTATGACGTTAATTTATGAATCAATACTTGCAGGTAAATTATCTCACTGCATTAAATAACTTTGCCGGCATGTTTAGAACAATTATAGGGTACCTACCAGGAAATTTTTTTCTCAACAATGGACTGTCATCTTGTCTATGCCCTGAAAGTAAAGGGGAAGCACCGATGGGAGTACAGTCGGCTGCTCTATCTCCGTTTTCAGGGCTGTAAAAAAATTCTTCTTAAATATATTCTATTGAAAATGAATATAAAAATATTTTATAGAATATATTTATAAGAATTATGCTGTGTAAGTTGGTACACAAAACAAATACATATTACATTTTCATAAAATTCAAAATATACACTACCTATTAAAAAAATGTATATTTGACAACCACGGAATGAAACTCATCACCTTTTCTATTAGTAATAATCGCATTTTTAGTTTATAATGTATGTTTTTTATATTAATAATGCATGTATATTTTTAGCTTAAAACAGCGCTGAAGGCGCTTAATAAAACAGCGATAAACAAACAAGAAATGAGATGTTTTGTAATATCAGTAACATCTACTTGACATAAACGTTTTTGTAGAAGCATTTTTGTAGAAACAATTAATCAAAAATAATGAAAAAAATCGATAAGAATATTGTTCATAATAGTTTTATTTATTAAATAGTTATATTTACTAACTTTAATCATAACCACTTATTTACAGCAATTTTTCGAAAGGAAAATGCTTCTTCTGTGTAAACTTGATTTTTATACACAAAACTACAATTTTTTATTCGACAGTAAATATTTAAATTCAAGAATTTTTATTTATGTAAAAGAAATTTGAGTCTTTAATGATAATTTATATTTTAAACAGTTACGATTAACTAATCGATACAATTTTCATTACACATATATGGTCTTTTCGTATTTAAAAAAATAAAAGAAGAATAAAGTATTTTCTTAGGATTTATTCATAAGTTTCTTCCTTAGAATAAATTCTGTGTCATCTCAGATCTTTATGGCAATAAGATTTGTTAATTAAATTTGCTACACATAGCAGTTTAAAGTTTAATATTATTGCTCTGCCCATGGTAAAAAATATTCTAAATAAAGAAATCGAAGTCCTTTACATTTTCACTCGATAATAAAAACAAAGAAAAATACTGGAAGCTCATGGTTTTAAAATAAAATATCGATTCCAAAAGATATAATTTGTAACATTTTTCTGTGTGATATCATTTTGATACATATAATTTCAGAAACTTTATGTTGACATAATCTCTATTGATATAACGAAAAATCAACAATTTTTTTAAAAAAAATTCAAAGTTACAAAATGTATGCAATTTTAGTTTTTTATACATATTTAAAACGTAAAATAAGGCCAAATGCTGTTTATCAAAAAATGTAAAATTCCATTCTATTATTATCTTATCCTTGTTTCTTTTCAATTTTTATGCTAATATTTTTTATCTTCCTTATTTAATTAAAAATTGTTCGGAAAGAAATCCGAATAAATTGCGTCAAAAAATATCTTTTTGAAAATGAAAAGGATTTAACATTCTTTTATTTTCTTAACGAATACTACTTGAAGCTTATGTTTTCAGAAACAGATTATTGATTGCATACTTTCAACTTCATTCTTAAATTTAAAGAAATTACTTCCTCTTTTTTTAGAATATAAATGCATAAAAATAATTAAAATAAAGCTGGAATTGACAGTCAGATAAAAGTGAAACTTACTGATGTCGTTCTTGCAAAGCTTCTTTGCTATTTGCTGGAAAGAAAATGAGAAAAAAATACTGTCAGTGGCAGGTATTTATTAAAAAATAATACTTTAAATAATTAATAATAAGGATGGAATGAAACGCTTTTTCTTACACTTGACAACCAATAAAATCCCATGAAATATTTAATCTTCCTAAATTGTATTTTTTTCCTTTACATTTAAGAGGCAGATTTTTAGCACAGAAAGTATTTTTGGGATTATTTTGGAAGAATGGCATTGATAATGCCTTGCAGCATCATGTGAGTTTCATATCAAAGACATTCTAAATTCCATTAAAAATTATTTCACATGCATGCTATAAAACTCATGTGTATCTTTAAAAAAGTGCATCATATAATGCCAACTAAACAGTTATCTTTTATATCTATAAAACTACATTCGATTAATATAAATGCCTCTTTTATATTTAAATATATATTATTTTAATATAAAAAAGACTTACTGAAATTTTTATCCGGAAATATTTAACTAATTTAGAAAATTGTAGTTGGAGCTATTCATTTTAAAAAATGACAATAATAACCATCTCTATATTGTTTATTTCCTTGGAAACCGCCCTAAAATTCAGTTAAATTATTTTAAAAATTATTTTTAATAGGCTATGAAACAAATTAGTCCATGAGTAATTTTAGCAGCTAGAAGTAGCTAATATAAATGAATCGATTCGTTTATATATAAAGCTTTATTTTAATTATTATAAGCTTTATATTATTTATATATTAAGCTTTATGTTATTATTCTCATATATAAAACTGTATATTACTTTTAAACATGTTTTTTTTTCTTGTAATATGTGGAATATGTTAGGAAAAATAATAGAAAGATAAAATGAAAATAACATTGCAATATCGTTTAAAATTTGCAAACTACTTGCTAAACAAGTCAAACATGATGTGGTACTACTTAAAAATTATAATTGTGTGCTACAATTTCAAAATTTTTTCAATGTGTGGTATCTAAAAGTAATACTTTTTTTAAACTTATTTTAGAAAGAAATGATTTGTGACAGTAATTTAAATGCTAGATTCATTGATTTAAAGTCTCAATCCACAAAGGATAACAGTTACTTGTGCTTGCAAAATTTGTTGGGATCAACAATACCCCAGCTAATAAGATACAAGAATCAGGTGAGAGCCTGAACTGTTGCATTAATCATTGATCACACATCAAAATAATCGTTTGATACCAAATAATCCTAGTGTTGTATTAATTAAGTTGCACATTAACAAACTTATTAATTCAATTCCCCATAAGTTTCATTATATTTCTTTGAGATTTAAAAGAAACGGTTCAGCTACATAAAATTGTATAAAACACATTTTCCGTGGATGAACTGTCATCGGTTCTACATTTTTTTTACGAAATTTACAGGCAAGCAGTTCATCCTTAACGCTATATAAAAAAATATACATATATAGTAGGGTACAGATATTTATTTTTCCAAAAATAAAACTTAAGAGGAGAACAGTTTGAAATTCTTACCTTTCATCCGACGTCTTAGAACTATTGCAACAGCAGTTGTAAGGAGAATAATTAGAAGGACTCCAATGCCTCCAGAAATTCCGGCAACGATAAGTAAATTTTCTTCTTGAAGCAGCAGCTGTACCCAGCCCGCTGGTGCTGCAACAAAAAAAAGATGGTATAAATAGCTTTTTTTTTAAAAAAAAAAAAAAAAGCAATTAGATAAAGTTTTACTGATGCTTATTTTTTTGGCTAAAACTCTTTAATTTAAAGCAAATTTACAAACGATGTAACAAAAAAATGTATCATCACTTAAACAATGTAATTTCAATGTAATCATTTAAATAATGTAAACTAAGTAATTTGGATGGAATGTATCAGTTTTATAAAGTTCATTTTTATTAAGTTTAATTTCTAATGTTATTGAACTAGTATTGTTCTTATGGATGCTCTGGTGTTTATCTAAATTAAATTATGATATTTATTGATTTGACAGTATTAAAACTTATGTAAATACTGAACGAAAAAGAAACTTATTTGTATTGAATAACTCAAAAACTAGGCAGGTCAGAAAGGTTTCATAACTTTTTTTTCCACCACAATTACAATTTTATGACTAATTTTTATCTAAACACATTAAAAAATAGACTGCATGTATTTTTATGTCTCTGTATGTCCGTATAAACAATAATTGAAAATCGAAATGATAACTCAATTAAATTTGGTTAATGAAGTAGCTAACAAAATTGTTTATATGCATTAAATTAAAAATTAAATTTAGGAAAATGGCTGAATTCTTTCTTAATTCATTTCATCGTATGACTAAGTTAAACACAAAATGGGTTATATTATATAAGCACAAACAAAATTCACTAAAAAGCAGTTTTGCTGTTTATTTATTTATTTTATTTCCAAGTTGTTTTACTCCGTAAAACTTTTCCATTATCAGCCATTTGTAAATAAAATATTTTTATCACATGCCAATATTATATTGAAGTAAAATGAAAAATAATTCATTTAATTATAAGTAAAAATAATTTAATAAATTGTTAATAAATTGTTACTATATAAATTGTTAATTGTTAATGAATTGTTTCTAAACTAAGATAGTTGTTGTAAATCTTTTTGCTTTTTCTTATATTTACAAGATTCGTTGGTTTCCATTATATAACTTAATAAATTTAATTAAATCCAAACACCTTCTGACTTTCGATTTTATAATTATTTAATTTATTTTGATCGGTAAAAATAAAAATAAGACATTCATTTTTAGAATTTTAACTTTGTGTTCATTTTAAAGGAAAACACATACAAAAAAACTCTCATTCAATACCTTATACATAAAGTGGAAACTTAATAATATTTTATAAAAAAATATAAATAATTTATAACGTCTGAAAATGCTAATAATAAAATTCATGAGATTCATAAAATTTAAATGTGAAGGTAATCTCAACTTAAATTCATGTAAGAAAATACTTTTATCCCCAAAATATGCACAATTATGAATCAGAAAATTCAGAAGTCTTTAAGGAAATTTAATTAATTTTTCTTCAGAACAAAAGATAAACTTCAACGCAAAAATGAATTTGATCAACAATTCAAGAGCCATCTCATAAGTCTAATAATTTAATTAAAGAAACTTAACTCAACTTCCTTTCCACCACCTAACTTTGAATCCTTCAACTTTGCATTCAATTATGTTTACTGGAAAAGAAAATGCGAACGGAAGTCATCATCGTCCGGCAGATTTATACGGGTAACGTAGATTAAAACTTCGCATTAACGTGGCTTTAATCGCTTCCTGATGAACAATCAGCGAAATGAAGTTAGCATTGCGGGTGTTTCGTTGGAAAAGGTGGCCTGGCAGCCGGAAACAGCGAATTTCTCAATAACACTATTATCCGCGAGTAATTTGGTCGGTCTCAGCTTAATGACACCCCAGTGACCACTTAATGACCCGCCCTAAGATCAACTGTTCTACACTTTATAGGGGGAAGTCGTTAGAGCGCCTTGGGGATGTCGAAACGACAGAAGTCGTAGACGGAATCATAAGCATTAAATCCCTGTTAGGTTATTCGAGCGCAAAGCTTTGACGAAGTTTATGGATGGACTTAGTATAGGCCTGGTTGGGGTTTAGTTACCCAGGGCTAACTCAGAGGTAGCATGATGACAAAGACCTATTTAATATCTGCATTACAAGCATATGAGTAAGCATTATCCTAGACTAGAATAAAGCTTACTATCATATTTCTTACGGGATCTAATGATGGGTTGACTTTATCCAAAAGACCTATACATGGCAATGTCCAATTAAATGATATTGAGGGCATAGAGACAGTTATCTAATGATAAATAACATTTATACATTTGAATCGAGTCATAAGCTCTGGTGAATAGCGATGTATGTTCTTTAGAATAATTAGACTATGTATTGGTATGCTAATAATTAGAAGTGACTAAAGCAAGGAATAATAAAATTATTTTTGTTAATATAACTAAAAATATTATATTAACAAAAGATATTTAGGTTTAATACTGAACTTTTATATTCCTATTGGCTTAACAAATAATTTTTGTTAAGTTAATGGGTAATATAAAGCGATCATAAGACAGTTTTTCAAGTATACTAGATTTAACAGTTTCTAAGACAAATTAATTTAATGAAAACCTAGACACGGTCAAGTATGCGTTCAAGATTCAGAAAAAAACAAATCCCCAGTGCTGAAAATTCCAAAAACAACGACCACACTTAGGAATTTATAGGCATTAATAATATATTTGCATATAATACTACTTAAAAATACATTAAAAATTGTGAATGGCGCCCAGCAATACACGTAACACAAAAAACACATACATGAGAAACATACCAAAGGACAACTTGACTTTAAAAAAAATAAAAGAAAATAATATGCTCCACATGACGATCTCTATAAATGATGATACTTCAAATGTGCGGAAATGTGGATAATTATAGTCAATGCAACATAGCAAGAATAATCTAATTTACAAATCTCATTATTGCTAGGTATATATGTCGTTTATTGATACTTTTTGCCAAGCAGGTCGCCATTTCCCACATACGAAGTGGAATCGTGATTAAAAGTAAGCAAGTAGAATTTTAGAAATATTGATTACAATATTTTGCTCTCATGTTGTTTCCTGGTTGTTTCTTTTTTCATTGTTTGATTGCCACTTTTATCCTGTATATTCCATGTTACTGATACAGTTTCAGCGTTATTTACAATTCTCACCGAATAAAATAATAAACTTGGTTGCTGAAGAGTTTGAAATTCCATTTCGATAAATTAGAATTACTTATAACTGAATTTTATAATTTTATTTTTATAACTGAAAATGTTAACGCTTATGTTTGTTTTTTAAATACAGTATTAGAAATGATAAAATCACTGGTACTTTCTGTAAATAGCACGTATGCTGGCAATTACTAGTCATTAAAGATATGTTCTCATCGTATTTCATAGATATTTCTTAGTCAGAATTGATTTGAAAACTGGATTATGTTGAATATTTTCGATATGTTGCATAGTGCATAGTCTTCCGTATGATATCTATTAATAAAAATAAAGCCCCCATTCAGACTTAACATCGGGTTTCTATGAAGACATCGAGTGATATAGGGTGAAGACATGGTGACACTAATTTCTCAAAAGAAAAATTCCAACCAAGTACAATCGTCATAGTCCAGCACATAAAACGCACACTCGTTATGACCATCCTTTTTTTCCCATTGTTAAAACTGATTATCAATATTCCTAAACAAAGTAAATTAATTAAATTGCCTGAAGAACTAAATACTCTAATAGTATCTACAATCTTACAAGCTGTCAGATAATACAAGTCGAGTAATGCAAACACTCTTTAAACAGTCTCGAATTATATATTTAAGTTCTTTTTTAGCATATTTTAGTTAGAGGAATTAAGTTAAGATAGAATTAGAGGACGTTTTGGAGAAAATATTCTTAAACGTAAACGTTAAATTGTGACAATTGTGGGCATCGATGGGCATTGTTAGGTACGGTTTTTTATCATCTAAGCCACACCTGCTCTCTTTTCTCTTACCAATTAATATGCTTTGATTAGACATGCATATAAAACATATTTAAGATCCTATGAGATAATTAATTTCTTCGAGGATTACATATTACATATTCACAAAAATTTTAATTAATAAAGCAATCTAAAATATTTTATGTGTTATTTTGTGAATTAAAAGGTTTCTATGATATTATATCCTATTGTTGTACTAAATACTATTATATGCGATTTCACAAACCTTTCTTAATATTGAAAAAAAATTAAATTATAAAAAGTACTTAATTATAAAAAGTTAACCAATGGGAATAACCTCTCAGAAACTTTCTTGAAAATTTCCAAATAAAAAAGCTACTCCCCTTTCCCTTCCACATAAAATGGTGGATATTGAACATGATCCACCATGTTAATAAATACCATTCCATAAATACCCCAAGAGCTTAGATATTTTTAAAAGTTCGTATTGTACGCCTTCTACAAAAGAGAAGACATTCGAATATGCGTTTTGGATGCTCTTTTCCTACCAATTGAAATCAAAACGTAACAAAGAATATTCAAGGCATCTGATCTTGCTACTAAAATTTTATTAACCTGTCATAATTACCATATTTCATTTGTCAGTGTCGCTGCATATATGAATTATTATATTTACATATGTGCTACTACCGAGTGACAAATGTTTAACCTGCTGAAGAATTTGATTCAAAATTCAATCATGCTGCAGATGCTAAAATTGGGAAAAAATTTGGTTTATCAAGCTTTTGAAGTCTTGTACCTAATCGTGTTCACTAGTATTTGGACAAATAAACAATTAGATTTCCTGTCAATGTATTACATTTAGAGTTTGATTGAAATTTACGCGAATGTATTACATTTAGAGTTTGACAGAAATTTACGCGCTTAGTACAAAGTCCAAAAAAATCAAATTTCCTTCTCAAAGAATTTTTGAATCAGTGTGCTCACATATACAAGATCAAACATATAATTCCAAAAAATTTATTTCTCGAACTTTAGGTGATATGAAATGTGGATATTCATTAAAAGTTTAAGCTCGAATTTTTTGAAGGTTATAATTTTTCTCGCTGAATGATTCGTATATGAAAAAGTAAAAAAGAAATTCACTGGGTAAAATGATTCTGTATTTCAGACAATTTGCAAAATTCAAATCAGCAACATTTTCTGTTCATTTCAAAGAAATGCATTCGAGCCAATTTAAAAAATAATTATTAAAAATTTTATTTTTTCTATCTTTTCTTCATTGAAAATACGTGGAAAGTTTTAGGGTTTTTTTAAAGGAAATATGAATACATGCCTGCACAAAATTCCTCTAGGCAATTTGACATTTATTAACTGAAAACTAGCCTAAGAATTAACCATATTTCACTCTACATGGCATTATTTCTTTATTTATTCGTTATCATTTTTCATTTAAAAAAATCTACGCTATTTGACTTAAAAGAAGAAATTTCTGCATCAGCCGTCATCTTTGATTAAAAAAAAAGAAAAAAAGGAATAATATTGTTTGAATAAGAAGATTTCAAATAAAACGTAAAAAAGTTACAAAAATACTAAATTCCTGTTCCATCTCTTCCTCTAATTAAATTAATTGGATGTTTTCTTTATAAGACCTACTGCATATTAAAAGCGGAAACAATACAAAACGTTCTGTTTTTCTTACAGATCTCAACTCAGCTCTTTCAATTTTTCGATTTTGAAAGGGAAGACAAGAAAAAGAAATAAAAAAAAAGAGTGAGCAAAGTAAGAAGCGACTGTGATTTAGAGAGCACGGCTTAATTATCTGCTGTTCGTTCATTAGTAAAACGATGGTAGCTGCCTTTTGTATCTCATTAGCAAACGCCTGTACATGGCAAGCTAATTGTTCTTCCCTGTTAACTTTCTGAACATGAATGTCTACATAAAAATAAAGAAGATAATGAACAGACTTTTAAGTCAAGATGATATTTAAACTTCTTAATTGGAGATTTTAATGAATACGATAGAATTTTTGAAATTTTTATTTATTTGGCAAATTATTTTCATAAGGCATCAGAATGCATGGAACAGGAACTTTCTTAAAATAACAACGTTCAGTTATGGACATGTAAGAAAATATAAAAACAGCAAAAGAATTTTAGCTGAAATTATCTCTAACAAATACAAATATATTAATAAATTAATATTAGGGAATATAGGAAAAAGCATTAGGAAATAATATTAGGAAGTATATATGGAAATTAGGAAATATAGGAATTATTTAACGAAATAATGTTAATTATTATTGGCCACAAATTATTAATTAGTTTAGTATGATATTATCGGCAATTAAATATGTTTTCTTTTTATCAAAAGTATTTTTTTGAGAATTTCTTTTTTGTTCGGAGAGAAAAATATAGAAAAGAAAACTGTTATCCTTTCAGTTTTAATTACAAGCAATTATCCGTGTTTGTGATAGCTAAACTGTCAAAAAAATTTTCCAAAGATGTCAAAGTTTCTTTTCCAAGAAAATGTCAAATCCAAATATATGTTTTTGTATGAATTCATTATATGCAATAATACTTTTTTAGTATTTCCTATAAAATATGTGATTTCTGTAATGAGGCATATCCAATTCTTACATTAAAAGTAAACGAGCTGTTCATAAAAAAAGCAATTGTCGGGAGAATTTTGTTGAATGCCTTGCATTTATATGCATATTTTTTCCCCTTTACAACAATAAATTACAAATCGTAAACTCTTAATCCTAAACATATAACAGTGTATCAGATTAATGGTAGCAAATAATCTCTTGCTTCTTAGAAATCTTCGTTAATAAAATAAGTGAATTTTGCAAGCCCGAAATATTAATGTCCCAAACTCTTTACCAGTATCTTAAACAGGTAAGTTCCTAATATGCCATAAAGAGAAAAAGAAAAAGAAAAAGAAATAAAAAACGATTAGCTTCACAAACATTTTCAATCCATATAATTCCGATACAAATATTTAGCAATCTAATGTTAAATGGATCTTGCCTGCTGACATTTTTCTCGTTTATAGGAATGATAGACACTCTTAGCTGTGAAGTTTTGGAGCCATTGCCACCATATGCCGTGAGATCGTTGCAAGCATCTGTTAGTGCTCTTTTCCCATTACAGGAGATACGGGTTATGAATCGTTTTCCCGGCCCTGCTAGTCCATAACTCAACTAACTGGAATTGCACTCTGCATTTAGGATCTGACTTCATATAGTGATGCATGGCTTTTGACGATTCAAGAGACTAAAAATAGGAAATGTCTTCAGAGGAAAAGAGGTATAATATAAGATAAGAGAAAGAAATGGTGCAATTTAGCTGAAGGAATAGAGTTAGGGTTGATGGTTCAGACTCTTTCAAATTCATTTTACAAAATTTATAAAATTTATAGAATATATATAAGTTTAATTATTTCTTTATATTTTAAGGGAACTGGCAAAAATATCTCTAATAAAGATATGCATATTGTTATATGCAAAATTCCAATTCATAAAATATTTATTATTACAAAAAATCCTATTATTACAAAAAATGATAAAATCCCTATAAAATGACATATGCCATTTTATGCCAAGATTATATGGCGGAGACATCTTTTTTTGAGTCACATTATTTTATTTGATACTGGGGAAAGACAAACCAACACAAGTTCATTTTTCAAATTTTCAGCCTGTACAAATCAAGGCGTATAATCTTCTACTCTATTCATTCTTAACATTTCTGAACCTATATAAATATTTTCATTTCAGAAGATTAGAGATAAACACATTTTTTATTCTTCTATCTTAAACAGTCGGGAAATCAGTTCAATCTAAAAAACTACCAATCCCAAAATCCCAAATTTTATGTTAATTTTATATTTTAAATTTTAATTCTACTTTAAAAACGCCCAATAACTTTTTTTGGAAGAAGGAATACAGATAGAACTTGTATATTTAGCCTTCATTTCTTAGTAATTATATTATGTAACTTTGCATTTCTGGCATTGTTCACACTAAATCATAATAATTGGCAAAATTGTTGATCACAAGCACACTCTTCCATCAGTTCATGTGCCCTGTTTTTACTCATTTTGAAAATCCTGAATTTTTAAATATATTATATTCTTCATCCATTTCAGAAGTCTAATTGGACGAAATCAAACTAATAGATGATCATGAAAGTAACATAGAGTGATATTTTGGTTTTTAATTTATTCTCAAGAAGGAACTCATGAATCTTTTATTAATATAAACATCCGCGAACTTACCAGCGACGGAAAATTGTGAATGTTAGCAATATTGAACCATGGACATGCGCTACGTATATTTGAACAAGATGAAATTTACTTTGACTGGCCAGGTTTATGAGATACTTTGTTCGTTCTACGGGAAAATACGTAGTTCATTTACACATGAAACAAATTTAAAATGTTCATAAAATTAAATGACATTGCATACTACTATTATTGTTTAGTTGCATTTAGCACAATATTTGAATTTCTGTTGCAAATTGGGATAAATTTCTTTTGTAAATTGAGATAAATTTCTGTTGAAAATTGGAATAAATTTTTATTGTAAATTGAGAAGTATTTTTTTTTTTGAAATGGACACATTAAATGCAATTGCTTTTCTTCTAATTTCATGCTAGCGTCATAAAGTACAATTTTTGAAATGATATTTGCTAACGGTATTTAAAAATGGTGGATGATTTTTTTAAAAATCGTTTTAAATGATAATGAAAAATTATAATTCATAAATCAGCATGCATAATATTGGATAGCGCTGAACAAAGATGCGCTCAACAAAGTTTATTATTAACAAAATCCCGTTTCATTTCTTTCAGAGTTTTCATATTGAAAAAAATGCTCTAAATGATGTAAAAATTTATATTTTACTTTATTCAAGACATTATATGCAATTCTGAAAAAAATCTGGGTTGTTAAATTTTTGTTCCTTTGTAAATTTATTCAATTCGGAAACATTTAATAAAGTATCTTTCAACATTTTTTTAAAATTTTAACTAATTTTAAGATTTAATTTAAATCTAAGAAAACATTTATTTGTTTAAACCATTAATTTACAAAAAAATCCTTTACTAAATATGACTAATAGGAGAAAAATTGTATAAATTTCTGCAACTTCATAATTTTTTCAGTCAATATTCATTAATTCAAACAACATAAATCAAAAATCTTTATATTATTTAAAGTATTTGTCCAAATGATATTCATGTTTGTATATGCAGAAATAGGTTTGGGGGATGTGAAGTGAGAGGAACTAATGCATATATAGTATCAAATATTTCAAAATCTTTGAAAATGAATTGAAAATACATTGTAAATGACGAATTCAATTCCCATTTTTTGAACTATAATAACTTTTTATTGATTTCAGTTTATCATTTTAAAAGTCGTATCAACAATTACAATTCAGGATTGAATAGCAAAAGTCAAATTATATTTTTTATGCTCTCATTATCTTCTAAATTACATTTTTTTCTCTAATAAGGCTCTATTATAACTAGAAAAAGTCATTAATCTTGAAGAAATATAAAAATAAATCTCATAAGCTTCTTTCCTAGATTTTTTTTCTTTTTACCACACTGCAAAACATTATCACACATGAAAGTGTCTGTTCATAACACATTTAGACATATTACCATTCTTATACTCTCTCATAATACATAGATCTGATTGTCAAAACAAAAGTTAACAGTTACAAATCATTGTTATCGAGGGACCTTTAATGAAGACATCACGCAAAGCGCAGTTCAAAGGAAATATGTCCAGAATCCTTTCAGAATGTTTTTATAGTCCAATGACACGCAGCTCTGACGACTCTAATAATTTATTGCCATCTTCTAATGACTAGTACTAAGCGTATGACAGTTATTTTTAGAAAAGAAGAATTAGGACTTGCTGTCAAGGTTATTTGAGTCTCAAGCGTTAAATCTAAAACACCCCATATTGGTACGTAAACTATTTGAGTTGGATTTTAATCAAATGAATAGTGCTCCATCTTAAATCAAGTGTTGGGCAAATGAAATATTTGGAAGAAAAAATTTTTAAAGAATGAATTGACAGATTTTATAAAATTTTTTTGAAGATATAATAAAAATAAATTATATCACTTTTACATTTTTGGTTAGGCAACACACTGATAAACCTTGTTTAAAATGCATAGTATCTTATTTAATAATTCATGTCTGGATCTGAGTTGGTAACTTATAGTTATTATTTTTAATCATGCAAAATCTTGCAACCATTGAAAATGTATTTCTTAAAAAATTTAAATTCTCTATTTCCAAAAATCAGCACATTGAAATCATGACAGATTGTACCAGTTTTTTTTAATTTGAAAATTATTTTTAATTATTAATAGTTTTTAATAATAAATTAGTATGATTTGATTTTATACATCCCTGAATGAAAGGAATGCATATTCTTTTGAAAATATTTGAAACATTAAGCAACAAAATAAATACTGCTACCTCCTGAAACTATTGAAACTTCTTAATGAAATATTTATAAATGAAATATTTATACACCATGAAAATGAAATATTTATACACCATTTAAGCAACGGAAGAGAAGTAAATCCTGCGATATATTATTTGAGAAAGGATTCATGTTGTTAAAATCGAACAACACAAATACGTAACACGTGTTCCCATTGGAAAAAAAATTCTTATGTTCTCACCACGATGAGAGGACAGATCAATGTCCTTCCCTAGTATCAAATTGCAGGTCAAAATATCATATTCTGATACTTCCAAAATTAGCGTATTTCTTCTATCTCACTTCATTGGTTTATTCCTCGAATAAAAGTTTTCTTCTGGGGCTGATGTTTTCAGATTCCAAAGAAGTACAAAGATGAAAGCACTATATGATATGACAAAATATGAGTTGTAATCCACATTCCCATCTTTGTATGAACATTGGTTATAATTTGCAACTACATTAGATAATTCTTCAGCAGAAAACTCAAACAATCATGCTCTCAGTCTGCTTTCAGTATTCCACAATGAGATTTGTGTACCTAATAGAAAATCTAAATCATTCAAGACTGGCGGGTAATCATAAATAATTGCGAGAATTTTTGGTAACGAAACTTTAGATGCATTTCACAAAAACTTTCAGTTCAAATATGAATACCAAAATTCCATTATAAACCAATTTTTTATCAATCAATGTCAGGAAGTTTTTCTAAAAAAATAATTTGCAAATATATTATAATAAATCTGGATTTTCATCCTTGTTGATAAATAATGAAAGTTCCTTGTTGATAAATAAGAATGTTTTAATAAATAATGAAAGTTCCATTTATTCATTTTTAGAAGATTCATAGAAAAAAATTGTTCGAGAAAAATCAATCCTACTAAGCTAAACGAATTAGATCTTATATTGTAAAAATGTAAAGATTAAATTTTTGTATATATAAAAATATATATAGTGGAGTAGCTACTATTCTGTTAGGATAATTCCTTTCAAATTTCGATTTGAAGTTTAAATATTAAATAATAATATGTTTTATTTCATTCAGTATTCTTCTATTTGTCATTAATTCCTTAAAGTTAAAATTTTAATTTCATAGTATATATATATATATAACTGAATGAAATAAAACAGATTATTATATCTATCTATATCTA
>JAPMOR010019417.1:344552-366899 GCA_026543865.1 Argiope aurantia | reverse complement strand
TATTTTCTTTGACTCCATGATGTAATAATGTAATATTTATTTTTGTTCTTTCTTTATATATATAACTGAATTTCTGTAATTTCTTTTTGTAATTTCTTTCTCATTCGGCAGGTTATTTGTGAAGGAATTCATTAATTTTAAAGAAAATCTAATTTGAAAACATTTTATTTATTTAATTAATTTAAATGTATTACTGTAGCAGAAACCTGTTTTTCAAAATTCCTTGAAAGAAAAATGATTTAAATATTAATTTATTCATCTAAATTTAAAGAAAACTTTTTAAAATTCGAAATAATATTGTAAAACTCAGTATTAATATAATCAGGAATAAATTTTCGCATGAAAAAATAAATTTTGGGTCTTTTAAACTTTGATTTTTCGAATTAACTTATCATTTAAAATATATTATCCACCTTTATGCATCAGAATAAACAGAATCCTTCTAACCATTCTCGAAAGATATCCATCAAAAATATCAGTAGCTCTGACAATTTCATTTATCTTATTGTCAGATGAACAATATCGTCTGATTTGTTTTGAAAAATGACAAACAGGGACATCGAGTTCAGCTATGGTTTACCGCACAATGTCTTCCTTCCTTGCATAAAATAAACCAATGTTGTCCTCTCTCTTGACATGAGAGGAAAGAAAAATGCCATGAAAGAAGGATCTTGAAACAGCCTCCTCCCTTTCATTCGAACGCCTGATAGAAACCTCACTATTCGAATACGATATATTTTGCTTTTCTACCATCCGATTTTATTCATGAGTAGTAGTGAAAAGAATGGAAAACACCGCTCAAGAAACCCAAAGCTCCAATCTCTTCCATTTCCATCATCCTGGTAGTTGGAATGCTAAGAAGATGTATACGATAGACATATTTGTCCATCCGTCTATGCCCGAGCATATGAGAAATATGTTTTGATTGCCAGGGAGGGTTGTATTAAAAAAACTATGTTGTCCTGTTGTATGTATACCGCAGACAAGACACGCCAGCTCTTCACACTCATTGAAAAATATCTCTCCTCCAAAACTCGCCCATGAGTGCGAGCTGCCCATAAATCTACTTGCTCCGTTTTTTGTGTGGTCTGTCATCTTCCTGGTAAGTTTCTGCGATGTTGCTTTATTTATGGACTTTGATTTAGATGTTTTTCCGTTCCCTGCAAAGGAAGACAGGCGATGTAAAATAATCGTACAGAGAGTAATCGATGTAGATTCAGACCACAAATCATCGATATGAAAGATTTTTCTGACGGGAGAGTAAACTTAAGAATGTCCGGGGATATATTTTTCATTTCATTTTTTTCTTCTTCTTCTTCCTTTTCCTTTTTTTTTTTTCTCCTTTTTCGTTCATCGTGTTGGGTTTCTGATAGACCTAGAAGCGTGTGTAGGGCTTGGTTTCTTAGATTTCCTGGATAGTACGGCCACAAACTTTCTTTTTATGACGTTCGTAAAATAAAGTACTACCAGGCATTTCCGAATTTAATAGAAGGCATTCAATCTTCAATGCATTTTGAGGAAGATGGTTCCTCTTTCGTGGAAGCTCTTATTTTGCTGTATTGTGACAGAAAACCATAATATCTCGAAAGGAATAACATCTGAAGGTTTACTGGTTTAAAGGAATTTTGCTGTTTCGTTATAAACCTAACCTATAAAGTGCTTGAGTCCTATAAAACCTTTCACAGTTTTTCAGCTGTAAGAATAAGCCCTGCCAGAATGAATATTTCAGAAAATATTATTAAAAATGAAATGAAACTTACTGATTTCATGCAAACTGTTTGCTATTGTAAAAGATTCAAATAGCTGCTTCATCATTAACAATTATTACATGAATATATTATTAATGAGCAATTTTTAAATGTCATTTCTTATTTACTAAGAAAATTCAACTTATGCCTTAAAAATTAGTTCAACTAATCATCAATTGCAAACGGCAAATGAAGTTATTCTTGAGAGAATATTTTACGCAAGTAGCATATTAATCTAAAATATTTTTTTTTAATCTGAAACAAACAAAATAAAAAGAATTTATGATCTCTAATTTTGGTCGAAAGTGTACTGTTGACAAAAACAAAAAGCAACAAAAAACAAAACAAAAAAATACTCAAAATTTGAAATTCTGGTTGAAATCGGAAATGTTTTTCAAAAGAGTAAATTTAAAAAACTAGTTATCTTTGCAAGAAAATTAAATACGTATTTAAGATTTAAATATATATCAATTAAATATTAACTAATACTATAATACTAATACTAATTAAATATTAAGTAATGCTATTTACAAGTCAGCATAGCAATAGAGATAAAAGAATGTAGAAAATAATTTTAATTTTTAAGAAATGTAGATGTTAACATTTTTAACTAAGTTATTTTCGCCGGTGATATTGCTTTAAATTTAGTGCAATAAATAATAATTATTAAAAAAATTCTTTCGAAAAAAATAAAGGTTTCTGAATTTTTATTAAAACTCATAAAATGTTTATTACCATCCTTGATACATTCCTCATACTTCGCTTTTCTGTTTGAATTAATTACATAAATTCACACATCAGTTTATCTCTCCTTGTATTGAGGTATACATCCAAGAATATTAATTGATTGTCGTTGAAACAGAACGAAGGTGCGAGCTAAGATTGAATTCTATTGGTCACCTCTAGGAACGGCATAACATTTCTTCTAGAAAGTAAATCCCATCTATGAGTGGAACTCGGTGATGATTCGACTCATATCATAACTATTACTATTTCACCAAGGAGGCGAAAACTAATCACTGAATTGAAAGCCTCTCGTCCCCAAGACTGTGGGGCTCTCAAATAAGATAAAGTATAAAATAAATATGCATAGTATATAGAATAAAAAAATCTTATGCAGTTGAATGACGCTTCAATGCAAATAAATTGGTTTGCTTTAAAGAATTATTTAAAGAACTAAATAATTTTTTTATAATATTTTTAATTTAGCACTTTTAAAGAGTACAAAATAATAAAGATCTCAATGAATGGTTTTTAAGATAAAATATACATTTCGTGTAATAATTAAGTAATGCAGCAATTGAAAGTAATATGTAAATGCATTTATATTGCATCAATAGTTTCAATTATGTTTAAAAAGTATTAATTAAGCAAAAGGAATTGACCATTTTCTAAGGAAACTAAGAATCTTCATATTTAGAGAAATTGTAAAGTATTCTAATGACCGAATTGCTTTTGTGAATAAATTGATAAAATTGTCTTTATCAATTAACGTGATAATGCTACAAATTGAAAATGTTTTATGCTCCATTGTCTTATGAAAATAAATACTAATAAAAGAAATTATCCTTTTAAAGGAATAAAAAAACTACTTGAATATCGTATAGATCGTGATTGAATATTATATCTTGATATTATATCGAATAATTACTTAACGAAATATACTTTTCGCTAAGGAATAATTAAATAGCACATCAATTTAAAGTAATATGTAAATGTACTTGTATTGTCTCAATAGTTCATCTTACGTTTAAAAAGCTTAAAGCAAAAATAATAGACTATTTTCTAATTTTTTTCGAAAGAAACTAAATATTTTAAAATTTAAAGAAATTGCAAAGTATTTTAATAGCCGGATTTGTTTCACGAAAAAACCAATAAAATTGTCTTCATCATTTGAAGAGATAATGTTACAATTTGGGAAGGCATTTTGCTCCATTGTTTTATGAAAAGAAATATTAATAAAAAATTATCCCTTTAAAGGGGGAAAAATTAACTTGAATATTATATTGAGCGTGAATATTATAGCGATTCTAGAGAGAAAAAAAAATACTTTCAATATCTTAAAATCGCATTTGTTGTCGACTCTTCTGCAAAAAAAACAGAAAAATTTATTGGACATTAAAGAAAAGTGTTTGTATTAAACATTTTTGTTATTTCATTGCAATTTTTTTATTTAAAAGAAATGATTCAAATTGAGTTAGGTAATGCCATATTTTATAATTATATTAAGTGCAAATCTATTATGGGTAATATCTGAAAATACTTTTATAACATGCAGTAACCTTAAAGAATTATATGCTATAACATTAGATAGTAATAAAGTAATATTTAAAAAACAGCTTATACAGACGTATACCCGTAATGACAACAACTCTAACTGTTTTCTTAGAAATTATAATAATTATTATGATTTCTATAATAACTATATATTATTTTATATAGATAATATAGAAAATATAAAAACTATATAAGCTATAGCTATATATTATTAATTTATATTTCTATAATAAGGAATATGTTACTCACATGGCAAAGCTGTCAAATCTAATGAGCAAGGGTCCGAGGCTCCAATTTCATTAGCAGCGATGCAAGAATATTTTCCATAGACATTGGGATTATTTCCAGATAAAGCAATGATGCTTTCTTGGCGATTGGACTCCCGAGTTTCGCTGAAAATGGAGTCATTGTTGCGGAACCATGAGAAGTTGAAGGCCACTGGATTGGCTGATGACCGGCAACTCAAAACCACATTGCCTTCGTCAGTGTAGTCCTTCAACATCTCACAAACAGGTCGGTCTATAGGAAGAAGAATGTTTAAATAATGAATTAATGTTAAAAATTACACAAGAAAAGAAAGAATAATTGAAAATTACTTATTATAGCTAAAAAAATTAAAGAGAAAGAATTATAACTAAACAAAATTATTAAACAGGCACGAAAAAAGAATGGGACACTTTTTTTTATTACAATTAAAAATATATGGAGGTAGTAGGATATTTTAATGCTAGGGGCTCAGCTCCTCCTGCTTCCTAATGCTGACCAACTTCCTGGAGGATTGCATAACAATCCTTAAAAGTTAGCTTCGCAAATCCACTTTCTACGCTCACTGTGATGATGACATTGCGTCCTACACAGCTATTATATGAAACAATTGCGGCAAAGCTTAATACATTTGCTTATAATGTCTCCATTTAAAATAGAATTGAATAAAAATTTTTTTGTTTTAAAAAAAGTTTTATCGATATTTTTATAAATATTTGGAAGACGAATTAAGCTTACAAAGAAAATCTTGAAAGTGCATAATAAAGAATCTAAGATTTTCAAAGTTATTTAAAGATTGAACTCAAAATTTAAAAAAAAAAAAGAAAAGAAAATTGAAAAAAAAAAAAAAAGACTTGAAAACTAAATTTTTAATTTAAGAATAAAAAGGCTTGTTGTTTGACATCTTAGCATAATTATAAATAAAGACCAATTTCTGGAATCAATAAAATACTAAATTGACTTCCTTTTTCGGCCTTTAACTTTATCAATATGGAATGAAATGTTTTGACTCTGGAAAGAGCCGCTTTTGTTTAATGAAAATATTATGAGGATAAATATAATAATCAAATGAAATAATATAAGAAAATTATATATATATATATATATATATATATATATATATATATTTGTGAAAAAAGCGTAAAGACGATTCCCAGATGAACAGCATTTTTACTATTATATAAATAATTAATATAATTATGTCTCTTAGAATTCTCTAATACAACTGACAGACGTGTAAAAATTAATAGTCACATTTTAAAATGTAAATTGCATACAAAGGTATCTCATTAGAGTCATATGATTGTTCACACTAATTTCTGTCGCTATTTCGAGACCGTTCTCTTGATTCTCAAAGCCTCCCTCTCTCATACACACAAACATGTTCTCTTTCTCTCTTAAGTCTCTCAACGCTCTGATCGTTCACATATATTTAAGTACGTTGAGGGTCTTGAAACAATCTACTTCTTTTTCTTGAATGCTTTTCGGAAACTTATTTCAATTGACTCATTTGTGCGTTGAATTCGTTTACTTTCATGTTTTAATAACTGTTCACAGTGGTTGAAATTCGTGTTTAAGTTATATCTGTAAATATTCGAAATAACGCTTACAAACGAAGCTCTTGTGTGTTCAGTTTTTGAAAAAAGGATCAAGAGATCAAGCCTGTAGGTATTGCTAAATTTTGTAGCTAATTAATATACTTTTTGAGAGACATTTAAAAGAGTTATTTATACAATTTTACTTATTTTGAAGGAAAGAAAATAATTCTTACAAAATTATTTAAATTATTTAAAAATATAGAGATAAATAATAACCAAATAATTAATATTTCAAAAAGTACTTGAGGAAACGAAAATATTAAAAAAAAATATTACAAATGAAAGCATTAAGAGAAAAAATAATATTAAATATTTAAGTAATATTGTTAAAATCAATGTCTTCAGATTTTTGCTTAAAGTTTTAGTTCATTTTAAATTTATCTAAAAAATTGAAAGTATTTTTCTGAAATAACTCATATTCATTTTGGTTGCGTTATAATTGCTTTACTACATTATATGCTACAAGTTTTTACTACATTATATGATCATTAGCATTCCATTTGAGAAATTTCAAAACCTATCATAATGAAAACGTTTCACTTAATGGTGTCACGTATGTATAATCTAGAAAGAAAGGGCTAGGAAAAATGCTTCTCTCCTTTTAAAGATTAGAGAAGAAATATATAACTTTCCTCACAAGCAGTCTACTAAGTTATCGTCGAAACATATTTTTACACCAATAACAAAGCATACAAGTTAATTAAAAGGTCAAAAATAATAAGTTGCATCTTATACGGATTTAAAAAAAACTAAATAAAAAAAACGTGTGTTAAGATACAATAGAAGCAAAATAATCTAGTGTATTTGATTTCAATAATTTGGAATAATACAGCCTTCAATGCCGGTGATACATTTTTTTCTGAAATAATGTAAATATTTTTTTCAAATTAATTAATTGTTTCAATTTGATGATAAGTTTTCTACAATAATCATCAAATGGGATATTTATTAAATTTTCTACAATAATCATCAAAATAAGTCATTTGGCTCATTAAATATTTCTTCAAAAAACGATTGAAGAAAAGATTCACACACATATGAATTTTTATATCATTTCATCTTACTCGTTGCTATTGCCAAAAAGAAAAATTGAATACTATCGATCAAGATTTTAATTTTTAATTTTTTATTTTGAATGAACTTTTAACGCAGAGGATCGAAACAATCTTCTGAATTTAGATCACAGAAATTCCGGACTACTAATTTGCAAACATGACAACCAACAGTAGAATTCCTCTTTAATAAAAATAAACGAAAAAAATTCATCGCTGGTGAACTTCAATCAAGCAAATAAAACGATCATAATATCCAAAGAGAAAAATAAATAAACCAAACTAAAACTCTGCTAAAAACTTGAAGAAAAGGAAGTTTGTTTATTTTTGGACGCATAAAAGTATGTAAGAGAAACTATACTTGGTAAGGCGTAAGCTTTAGCGATGAGCCCCCAAACTTGTGTAAGTCTTCCCCTTTCTCATACCAGCTGGTGCACTTGGAACAAGTGAGACTCCACTTGCTGCAAGAACTACTAATTCGATTTATCGACGTATGCGGGATTCCCCCCTTCTCATATATCTGTATGAAAAAACAATATAGCATCCGGTTTCTTCTGCAGCTTATGCTGGTGTGTATAAAAGGAAGTATGCACCAGGATGAACTGATCGTGTTTTGTTGTCTTTTTCTTTTGTGGACGAAAGAAGGTGCTGAATGAAGTATGTAGGGTTTTTAAAGAGTGGTAGACTTATTCATCAGATGTTTTGTTATCGTCAGAAGTTCTTTTTGAAATGCAAATCATAAAGATATCTTTTGTTACAGTTTGAACAAAAGCATAAAAATTCAGCAACTTATTATTATTTTTTTTATTTCCTGTATGTGGAGAGTGTAAAATTCAGATTGATATTTTGTTAAATATTAACTATTAAAATTTCCCTTGATTGGAAAAAATGATACAATTATACATGCGTGTGTATAAGGTAATTCTGAAGTGAAAGAATCTAGAAAAAATTAGTAATTTTGTATGTAATTTTTTTTTGTTTAAAATTATTTTTATTTTTTAAATTTTGAGCAAGTTTCTCAGAAAAAAAATTTCCTTCTATACTGACATATGTATATAAAAACAGCAAAAAAAAAAAATAATGCAAAGAACAATATACATGAATTTTAGATCATAAACTGTAGTTTTTATCAAAATTTTCTTTGGGTTTTTTTAGTAATGTCATTAACATGGTAGATGATTTTATATTTGCCTACCGTATATTTTTATTTTTAAATAAAACTTTTAAGAGACACCTAAATGAAATTCAGTAATTAATTTTGACATTGGAATCTGAAATCTGTTTCAAAATTTAAATAATTGACCCAAGATAAAAATGTTTTTAAATATATTCTCGATTCTATTTCATCAGATAAAAAAACATTGATAAAAAGTAATTAGAAAGTAAAATATTTATGATGAATTTGGTTGTTTTATACAAACAAAATAATAATTCAATCTTTGATGATGTCACCTTCTTCCAGTTACCTGCAGCTAGATCTTCCAAGAATACTAGAGGTCGAAATATTTAAAAATTAATTCAAGTGTTTCCTTGGGAAAAATTAAAATTGTGTTTTCTTGCAATCATTCCAGCTCAATGTACAAATATAATTAAAACAGAAAGTTATTTCTTTAGAGACTACAAAATAATTTAAAGAAATCCGAATTTGTGATCCAAAATATCGTGACATGATATGATACTGAAGTTGATTAGATTATTTTTATTTTATTATTAAATTTTACTCTTAATTATATAGCACTAATAATGGGCTATCAATGCATTTAAAATCGATCAAAAAAGCATTATATATATATATATATATATATATATATATATATATATATATTTAACAATAAATTAAGAGCAAATGAAAAATAATATGTTGAAATAATATGTTCAAAATGTGTTAAGGAGATACTTTAAAGTATTGGTTGATTTTCAGCAACATTTTTAAATAAAAAATTTAAAAACCGTCTATATTGCCCTGCACTATCCCTGCACCCTGCACTAGTGTGGTAGAGAAAGGTCCAACTGTTAGCACTGTAAAGAACTTTTAGCGATTTTTTTCAACTCGCATTCTGTTTGACGTCTCTTTTAATAGAAAGTAAGCCAACAAACATTACCAGTTTAATATAATTTCTTATATCATGATTAATGATTCACCGAAAGCAGACATAAAATCTCATTCATTGTGAAATGGAAGATCAGATCATCCAAAATAACTGAATATGAATAACGCATTTAAAATTGCGAAATTATGTTCGGGCAGCAATTTCTTTCTTAAAACATGAAATGGAGTCTCTATATATTTCTCTACACTCTCTATATATCTTGGTTTATATAATATTATCTTATTCAATAAGAGAACTACAGATAATCATACATGCAACGCAAAACTCGAAAGTTATTGAGTTGCAAATAATACTGATTCGATTTATGTCCACATAAGAAACCATCCTGACATATCTGTATAAAAGTATAGCTTTATTATCATCTGTAGCTTATAGTATGAATGTGTAGCCAAATTTGTGTGCGGTTGACCAGCCTCAGTTTTTATAGTTTTAACTTCATGGAAAATCAAGACATTTAACATATAGATGATCATTTACATAATTGAAAATATTTATTATATTATTTCAAACGTTTTAATTGCAGTAACAATGCATAATTTCAATCATATATTTAATCTGAAAGTTTCCAATATTTGCTTATTTCAATTGATAGGATTCTTTTTTTATTAGAGCGATTCCATTCAATCTTCGGGAATATTATTAGATGATTTTATTGTTTTTTTTTACTTATTATCATTGTTTTAAAGTTACGATTAATTGTTTTATCATATAGCTATTGAATAGAATCTTGCATATTTTTTTCGTAAAGTCTGTAAAAAAATGAGGAAAATGTAAATATATCTTTTATTATTATTCATAATAAGGAATCACGCCAACAAGATAAACATATAAATTATATTTTAATACATAAGGCACGAAAAAGTGTATCATATAAATTATAAATATTTTATAAAGCGAAAACATAAAAATTGTCTTTCAGGCGCAAGATTAAAATATAAATCATGAGCAGTAGAATTGAACAATGAAAATTAAACTACTGTAATACATTAAACTAAATAATTTTAAATAAGCTTTTTTCTTTCAGATTTTAATTTTTCCCCACTTTTTTTATATAAAAGTGCCTTACAAATGATATATATTTATGTGGTTAGCAAGAATAGGAGATTTCCTGTTTAATTCTTAGAAAATAAATCCCTTTCCTTAAAATTGTTAATAAGATCGAACAATTTCCCCTCTTAGATTCTTCTAGTAGTCTATTTTTCGATATAAATTTTATGGGATAAATACTAGCACATTTTTTTTTCCTTTCTTATTTTCATGCAATTTCGAACAGATAAAATTCTTTATTGTAATCCAAGATCTTCGATTCATCTTTCCTGATTCATTTCCAAACATTCACAACATTTTTTTCTTCGCAATTGTTTTCCTAAATTAATCAGCTCTGGAGAATACCTTTTATTGCCTAAAAATTTATTTACTAAATAATTAAAAAAGAATTTGATTTTCTTAATGCAAAGATCCGTATTTTTCGAACGGAAGTAACGTTGCTTGGGTATTTAGTATTATTCTCATTACATTTCTAAATAAATGGAAAAATCTGAAAATGTTTAATTTTCTATTAAATTTAAAGAGTTTAAATACTTTCAATGTAGTTAGCTGTAAGAAAATTAAATAAAGAATTACAATACTTGAGAAGTTGATTTAAATATCTTCTAAAAAATTAAGTTTAAATTAACTGAATTTTAAATGAAAGTTTTAGCTTTCTTTGTAATTAAATAGAAAAACTAATCAAATAAATGGTTTCATACAGATGTATTCAAAGTCCATTAACATTTGAACTCTTTTTTCTTTTGTGAATACTTGCGAGCTTTTAACTCGTGTTATTCTTTCCTATTTGGATTTGAAAAGAATTCTTTTGATTATTTCGATTTCAATATTTATTATCTTATTTTTTTCCAAAATAAATATTATTAAAAAAGCCAGAGAAAAGTTGAGAACTTTTCTTTATAAAGCATTTTTAAATGAAGAAATCGGAACTATTTACACTCACTCTTCTTTGTGTATTAAATTGAATTGTCAGGTATTGTGGAAAATTAAATAATCTGTGCGTATTCAACACTGAAGTAAATAAAAACAAATGCAAATCAAAAATACGATTGATTTGAAAACCGGGAAATTTGAAAAGTACAAATTTTTTTCAAATTTATCACTTCTTTTTCCTTCGTATCTTTCCTCTCTTTCATTTTTCAGGAAAACAATTTATATAATATCTCGTTTCAGCAAAAATTAGAACAAATAGAAATTGGATTTCAAATTAATCCATTAAAATGGGTATATTTTAAAATTTTCAGAAACAAATGCTTTTAAAATTATTAAAAAAAAGTCGAAACTCTGTAATTCTGGTTTTAATTCCTATTTCACCGTTTTTGTTAAATATTCTTTGCTTTTTCGTATAAGAAGTATTGAAGAAATATTATAAACACCAAATAATTCGAACTCGAGATTTTGACGAATCTCCGTATTTCAGTCATTCTTGAACACATTCTTCTCAGTATGCCAGTCTGCTCATCTATCTGTCTGTAAAGACATTTCAAAAGTCGTTGGGATATACGGCTGAAATTTTATACATAGAATTACCTCCAAATTTTTCGATATAGATTACCTCCATTTTGTATTTAATTTTGAGAGAAATTTATTCACAGAAAACCAATCTATCTGCCTGTTTGAGAATAAGTGAGTTTGGTAATTACAATTTGGTAATTACGCAAAGATCTATGCAAATGAAATTTGGTGCATAGGTTTAGCTTCTATAATATAAATATTTATCAAATTTATCTAAATGTTGACTGAACGGCGACTTCCATAAATGCATTGACTTAAATCAATTTATCTGTCATGTTATCTAGTGATATTTGCAGTTTTGAGTGAAATGTTGGTGCTGAAAAGGTTCCTACTCTCGCTGGAGATTCGGTAAAAATGCCAGAATCATGCCACAGATCTATATTTATTAACTATTGTTCAATAATGCTATGCAAGGAATTCTCCGCTTTATCAATGGTCCAAAAGTGTTTTGTTTATGGACATGTGTTTGTGAGATATGTGATAGATTTATCTGAAGAACCAGGCTCTCCATCATGAAATGTTCAACCGTTCCCATTGAAAATTTTGAAAAATTCTATCTTCTATGTTCAGCGACACAATGAATATTGACATGCCTAAACAATACCGTAATGAACCTTTAACTAATTTTCTATATATATTGATTACAGACATTTCTATACAGGTTTTAGTTAATGAGTCTTCCTCTAATCCTATCTTATTAGTTACGATAATTTGATTTTCTTTTGTAACGAGACACACAATGAGGCGCATTAAGGATTCACTTCTACTTCCTAGATGGAAAATTCTTATTTGAAAGCTTGAAACTAAATACTCTAAAGGAGACATTTAGGATGCAATTATTTAATTGTCTTTGAAGAGTATTGCATTACTATTGTGCAATTACTAATCTCGTAATAAAGATTTCCCTATTTCTTGAGTAAAAAGAATGCACATCACATAATTGACTGATTAACTAACATTTGAAAATTATGTATGTATCATATATTTAAGAATTTTATTCTATTGGATTAAAGTTTGATTATCTTGCAATTCCTTCTCATTAATTGTGTAATGTTCTCATTAATTGTGTAATGTTCTCATTAATTGTGTAATGTCCTCATTAATTGTAACGTAAAGGATTTCATTTTATATTGTTAAAGACATTTTTTTTTTTTGTAATTTGGCTGCTAAGTAAGTCTTATAAGAGAATTTTGTATTAATAACAATTAATTAATTTAAGAGATGCAATCATATTTACTTCTATCTGTATCGTTTTGTATTACTTTGTTACAATTTTGTTAAAAGAAACCACATTGTACTTCTAATTAAATAATGTATGTCACATAGATAAAAGCTAAACTATTATTATATTTTAAGAATTTTTATTAAATATTAATAATATATTTATATATTTGAAGAATATATTTATATATTTGAAAAAAATGTACATTTGAAGCTATTAGAAACTATCTCGTAAATATATAATAACCCATAATGCGCTTTAAGATATTCCTCTTCAATAAGAAAATAATTATCTTTATCTTGAAAATGTTTATCTTTAAATAATGCTCTTTATAAATGATCGTTATCTGTGATGGGCCAAATAATTTAATAAGGTACACAATTTCAAAGCATTTTCAATATACTTAGAATTTTGATGTATAAAAATTATTTTTTCAAAACTCATTGTAATGATTAATTATTTTTTTCATTAAATATTGTGTACTTGAGATAATTTATAATAGTTATGCCTTTGCTAACTATATTAAAACAAATTATTCAGTGTCAAGTGAAAGTTTTGGATCCTTTTGGGAAAGAAAATCGATTATCATTCAGTAGGATTTATTTTCATTTAGAAATAATCACTGAAAGCTCATTAATAAAATGATTTGACATAATGATCCCTGATGAACTGGAGCTTCTTTTTTTGTGAAAAAAAAGCTCACAAAAAGACGAGGAAATAAACACTGTTTACCACTGAATCCACTACAGGATTTAAATACTAATTAAATTTTTCATCATATCATAAACTAATTAGTTTCGCTATCTTTGGGACAACTCCAAAAATCTTTTATACGCACATTTTTATTCCAATTCTTTTATTTTATTATTATTTCACCTTTTTCAAGAGAACTGACTTATATCAGAAGAGATCTAAAGCTATTTCTTCAAAACAAAAATTTAAATTAGCATACTCATTTAACTATATTTTGACGTATCTTGCTGGAAAGATGTAGATAAAAAAATGCATGTTTCATTAATTAACTTTAAAAACTTTCAAGTCCCCCTATTTTTCCTTCTCTCTTTTTCTTTAAGCGTTCGACAAAATAATTCAAATAATGCAATCAAAAGTTGAAGGCGCAGTAAATTAATGGTTTTCTTAGAAGGGGGAAATTTCAGGTATCCCAGGGGAGAAGGTAAATTAGTTTTATGCAAATCAAGTGTAAAATTAAGCAAGCTCTCTTAGACGCTACGTCTCCACAGCCGAAAAGGCAAATGGCGGAATAAGAATAATGGAGTTAAAATATACGCATCTTACCGGCCAGTTTTTAGTGCTCTTTCACTAAGTAACCAGTAGCGGTTTGGTAATTAGGTACATTAGAAGATGATCGTGAAAAATAAATAAGCTTGCTGAAACTTATTGCAAAAATCGTGCTAGAAAACATTAAGCATTCATGATCGGGTATTTCTTTTAATTTGTTTTCGTTTCCAATTGATTTACTCCTTTGAAGTATCTAACTGCTCAACAAATTTTTAAATCAACTTTAATTAAAAATATTTTTTTTCAAAGTACAGTCATTCTGTCTCATTGAAATCTTGTATTTAATAATTGAATGAATTAAGCCTGATTTTTCTAATGCATCATAGAGATTGCTGACTTCATAGGAATTTATATTATTCCAACTGACATTATTTTTGAATAATTATATCGAATTATCGAATATTATTTTAAATCGCTGAAATTATGTCTAAATAGTCAAGAAACGAAACAAATTATAATTTATATAATTCATAAGATGGAATCCAATAATTAGATATTATTGTAATATTATATAAAATGTAGTCGTATTTAATCCCCAACTGGTTCGTCGAAAATATTCGGAGTATTTAATTTCACTTAAATGTTTGAAATAGAACTTTGTTGTTGTTTCTTATGGCACTTGTCATAGACAAGTCCACTGACAAAGTCAGCGATTTTAAGCCAAGATTTTTAGCGTCTCTGGTTTCAATAGCACCATATAGGGAGTACGACTAACAACTAATGTGTCTCAACCCTGTTTTACGAGGCAGACTTCATTCATACATTTCCTTCATTCAACCACAGAACGTAAATTTGACCTGAACCAGAGAACGATCACTTCTGAGCCAGTACCCCCATTGGTATTGTCTCGACTTGGATGGACTTTGTGATCACGACAGATTTATACATGCACCAGCCACCTTATACACGGCGAGTCTTCGGCAGATATAACTTTATGAAAGCCATGTGATATAGTTTTTCCTATGTTTTCTTCATTGCATACATGGGCCTTCCCTTAGAAATCCAATTCGATGATATCATAGCATTATTAATTTACAACCAATCTATCTTCTAAATTTTGTTGCATTATAACCTCCCGTTTTATTATTAGTCTTATAAATGACACAGACTTAAATAGAATCCTTCATCTTCAGCCTTCAACAATGGAAGAAAATCATTTGATTAAATATCTGTGGAATCACTATAAATGGTTCAAATTTCAGAGCATAAATGTAATCCGTTGCTGGAAGTTACTTGCAAAATAACAGTTGTAGAAAAAAAATATACACAATTGATACCATTAAAAAGAATTTTTTAAATTTTTTTTTAAAAGGACTGTAATTTATTTTAGTTATGATATACCTCTCGAAAATAAGAATGAAATGTGAGAATGTGATTATCAATGGAGGCCATAAGTCTTCAGAAAAAATAAAAATTTGAGAAATCGTTCCAATGTTTGTTTTTAGGCTAGAGGCTTTGGAATGATTTGAAATATAATATAACAAGTATAATCCAATAAAAATTACCAGAAAAAATGATTTTTAGTTAAAAATTAAAATAATTTTTTAAGTTTATAAACATTTGGAGACATTTAATGCTTAAAATTTATTTCAGTGATAAAACAAAATAATTATCAACATATATCTAATCAATTCATTCAAGTTTGTTGCATTTAACATTGAGTAATATATTGATCAATACAAAATCTCTCTAATGATTTTTTATTATATAATATTAGATTTTTCTAAATCTAGATTAATTCTTAATTCACGAATTTATTATAGATATTTAAAGGATTTACGTTGCCAGGTAACGCAATTTTATTTTATTCAAAATTAATACGAAAACTGATGCATTTTCGAAAATTCGTTTAATAAGCATTAAATTGGGAACAGACTTCTACGACATGTTTTGAATTAAATTATTCAACAAACATTTACATTAACACTTCGAGTTTGAATTGAAGCAATCATCTAAAATTGATTTAACAATGCTCCATTCCCAATAATTTATTTGTTAAAAGTATTAATTGATACAATTAAATTTCCTTTCTAATCAATGTACGAGTTCGTATTTCGAATGAATAACCATCAATATTTCTGATAAGTCTTAGAACAATTCTAACTCTGCTACTGAAGTATTTATTAGATTCTTCATATATTATAATTAAAATCATTTGCGCTTCTCTCTTTAAGTGCCTTCCATTCAGAATATAACGTTTTTGAAGATGAGATTTCTCTTTAAGGAAAATAAATATTAAATTCAATAAACTCATTAAATATTTGTATTGAATTCGTACTCAAGCAAATACATTAATATATTTGTTATATTTTATAAGAAAGCGTTTAATATAAAGTATAAATGCTAATAAAAAGCTTTAGTGCAATTTTTAAAAAAATTGTTTCATATGAACTTTTCGACTGATGATAATCTATTAATATATCAAAAGTTAATCTGAATAACTTAAGATAAATGAATATTATTTACAAAAAGGAGTTTAATCGATTCGAACTTATAATCAAAGTTAATGTAGCATAAACATGTTTTAAATTTGAATTTAAAAAAAGTTTTTAATTATTTATCTGCAACAAAATGCTAACGTAAATATATTTAATATAATTGTCATACACATAAACATAAATCTGGAAACTAAAAGAACGAAAAATTATTGATGTAAAATATATCAATAATTATTTAAAAAAATATTAAAATAAAAAAACATTTTATTAAACTGAATTTCAAAGAAATTGAAAACTATTGTATTTATTTTATTCAGTATGAAAATAATTTGGTGCCTTAACATGCTGAGAAATTAATGAGTGAAAGGAAACGTTAAGAATTTTATTGTTTCTTTATTAAAATATGGAATTAAATATTTTTTAAAAATACTTCTCGATGAGCGTATCACCAAAATATGTTTATCGGGTAAATGTAATAGTTTTGGATCCAAATGTTTGCCATATAGGTAATTTTGAAGACTTTTCATCGTGGAAATCTCATGATACATTTTGTTGATCCATGCCCACACACACACACACACACACACACACACACACACACAAAGCTAAAACGATTATGCAATGTTACTGAATTCAATTAATTTTTCTTTCCTTTTTTTTATTTAATTTTCTACTATATATTCGAGCAATTTTCTTAAAAAAATAGATCACTTAGAATTGTTTCGGACTTATTACGGACCCATCAAGCTGGTATGTGTTACAATTTAAAGACTCAATTCCACTAAGCAATGCTTTTCTAATCTTTTAATGGCGCAAAGATGTGGTACTTCGGAAAACATTATAAAGATCCTGCAACCTAACTACCCATAAAAACAACTAACTTAACTTCCCTAATTGCCATAATGGAAATATTTAATTGGTTTATTTTCTTAGTTAATTAAAGCAAGCATATAATAATCAGTACATTATGAGACCCCACAAAACACTGATTTGATTAAAAAGAAAATACCAAATGAATTAAACAAGACATGTGCAGTATAGTATTGAGGCAATGATATTCGAATAGTTATGAAACGCAAAGATGTGCTACTTCGGAAAACATTGTAATAGTTCTGCATCTAAACCACTCATAAATAATTACCCATAAAAGGTACTAATTTGACTTCCCTAACTTTCATAAGGGAAATGTTTAATTGGTTCATTTTCTTAGATAGTAAAAGCAAACATAGACTAATCAATATTCATAATGTCAACAAGACTAGACATTATGAAACGTCACAAAACACTGATTTGATTAGAAAAGAAAATATGCAATATGGTATTGAGAAGAAGATTCATTTTCTTGGAGGCAATGGATTCGAATAGCTACGAAATGCAAAGATGCGCAACTTCAGAAAGCATTATAATGGTTCTGCATCTAAACCCACTCATAGAGGAAGACTTTAATTTATTTATTTTCTTAAACAATTAAAGACGGTACAGAATAATCAGTGTATTATGAAGCGTCTCAAAGCACGAATTTGATTAGGAAAGAAAAGAGCAAATGAATTAAATAATACTTACGCAATACAGTAATGGAAACTGTAGCCCTCGCCATGCCATGTCGATTCATAACGACACACGTATAGTTCCCACCCATGGCTCGAGATAAGGACGAATTGAAGGAGAGGACGGGTCCTCGGGCCACAACCGAGCCATCCACTCTCCACTCATAATTTGCTAATGGGTGTGCCGAAGCACTGCACACCAGGTCGTCCAGAATTTCACCTTCCATCACTTCCAAGCGGACGGCGGAGATCTGGATGTTTTCAGGAGGATCTAGCAATGAAATGAAATAAAACAGACTTCGGGTGAGGACGTTAGTTTTCAAGATTTCGGTAAAAATAGAGGAAATATGTTAGGTTTATTTGAAGTTTGTAACCTAAATGGAAAGAATGGATTGAAACTGGTTTGAATGGGCTAAATTCAACAAAGTCAACATAGTATTTTTTTTTCGAAAAACATGATAATTTACATGTCTGATACTTGCCCAGAAAAGTAATTTAAAAAAAGTAGTTTAATTTCTTATTTTAGAGCACATTCTTTGAATTATAAAAAGCCAAGGAAGTATTGAAAATATGTCAAATATTTTTAATTAATACCTCTTACAGGAATATGTATACATATACCTTTCCACACGTGCAATTTGAATCTAATCTTTGAAGCAATATATATATATATATATATATTTGTATAAAAGTATAATTGCAAACATAATATGATGAATCAGTTTCCAGTTTCTAAAATTAGATTTTTATCTAATGCGTAAATTTATATATAAATTATTAAATAGTTCTTATTCATCGATAGCGATTATTTGAATGACTTATAAAATACCACAGAAATGTCCTGCAAAATAAAAGTACGGATGGTATATGGTACATCATTTTGCGATGGTTCCAGATCTTTTAAAATGCCATTATATCTTCAGCAACAGAAAATGGATGCACCAGAAGAAAGATTAGGGAAGAAATAAGTAATTGACGGTAACTTGATATATAAGCAATTGGTATTTAAACTATTATCATTTTTGAAATCGATATCCTTAACCGCAATTTTCATCAAAAATTATCGCTTTAAATTTTCTCTTAACATATTATGAGATGTCGAAATCGAATTTAATCTCCCAAAACTGTCATCAAATTATTTTTTTATAAATTAATATAAGAGAAACAATCCTTTGTGTCATTAAGATAACTCTACAGTCTTCGGGGATCAAGTTGCTTTGTTCAAAATAACAAAGCAGTAGAAAATATCCTTTAATGCGATGAAGGATAGAATTAATTAAAAAAAAAAGATTAATGAAAATAATCCTAGATTATTTTCACATAATTATTTGTTATAGTTCTTTTCTACATTAGGAATGCACATTCTTCAATACCCTAATCCTTTATTTTCAAAACCAAAATATATGGAAATATCCTAAGTACGGTCCGAAATTAGTGGAAGAGTCTTAAAAAGATTAATATTGTTTTCCTCATCCAGAATCATTTTTTAAAATAAAAATTAAAATTAATAAGAAAATCACCTGTTTATAATACTTGTCATTAAAAATTTCTGATTTTCTTTCAAAAATTTTCAGGTGAATATAGGGGAACGATATTTTTTTTTCAAAAAGATTTACTAAAAATTTACCTTGAAATAAAAAGTATGAAAAAAGTTATATATAACTGTATGATACATTTAGTACTATAGAGGATTATAATAGAGAATGAAATAATGGGCCAATTTCCGGATACAAATTTTAATTTATTGCAAGAAATATTCATTCAATACATTATATTCATTGCAATAAAATATATGCATCAGTCATATTAAGAGATTTTATCTCAAAATACCACATATATTGAATGGCATAACTGAAGATTAACGAGACGTAACATGAGAAAGGACTTCAAACAGAAACTGAAAAGTTCGCCTCCATATTTCACAGAATTTTATAAAACCTTCTGGCTACGCTGCGATATTTTTTATTCTTATTTCTCTTTTCTTTCCGTTGCTGCTGTGGACAGATCTTTCTACTTTTCATGATTTATACACAAATGAAAAAAAAAAAAAAAAAAAGATGAAAATATCTCCAAGATTTTTCAAGCCCACGTACTCTTAAAATTCCTGAAGGGAAAAATATTCTTCAAAGCCAACTTTTCCCTCACAGACTTAGGGTTATTCAAAGAAATCCATATAGAATTCAATACGCTTGGATTATCCAACATGGGAAGATCTTTCTGCTCCATGGATTAAAACCACCAGGTCCAGCTCAGAAATTCCACGGAAGTTCCTTTTTCGTAAGGTTATAGCGCAATTCATGGAACCAACTTCCGATATCAGTCTCGCATACGAATGGCCGAAGAGTTTTTAAGTATATTTTACAGACTTCATGACATACATTGAATCCATGAGCTTAGGAATTGATTCATTTTTAGAAAAAGAAAAATTTCAAACCCGTGAATTTCATTTATTTTCTATGAAGAGCTTAGATATTTCTTAGAGCCAAGTTTCGATTTAATAAATGGAAAGGAGAATTTGGAACTTTATAAATATTTCGGGGGTTAAAAGCACTTAATTAATCAATTACACTAAAATGAAAACCGAAAGGTTGTATTTATTCATCCTATTTTAAGTGTGCAAAGATATAGCTTTTGCAAAGGTAAACATCTTTTGGGATGAATATTTTTAAATTTATTTGCCTCATTTTCTTTATTTTTTAAAAATATATTACTTAGTTAAAGGCCTACTTTCTATAATTTAATCTCGGAATAATATTTCCTTATTTACTGAATAAACAAAAGAAAATACATTCCAAAATATTTGATTAAATTATTCCTCAGACTACATACATTGTTTTAAATATATTTTTAGTTATGTAAATTTGTTTTCAATATAATTCGCAAAAACAAAATTAAATAAATATAAATATAAAATTTATAATTATTTAATTTATTTATAATAAAATTTGCATTACTTTTTAGGATTAAAATTTTTAAGATTTGCAATATTTTTTTTATTTTAAAATTGCATAATATGGATAAGTTACTTTCAAATATTTAAGACAATAGTTCAGGAAACAAATTAAACATTACTTGGAAAATATTTGAAAGAAATCGTTACAAGAAAATGTTTTACTCCTAGTTAAATTTTCCATCTATTAATAACTATAATCAGGAATACCTAATTTATTATTCCTGAAATTATTTCCTTAATTCTTTATGCTTGCAGTAAATGAAAGGAGAAATATGAATCTCTTCTTTTTATTTTTGGAAATCAAAATGTTATATTAGTTCATGCAGTTTGTTTTTAATCTAACTTTATAGATTTCATACCGAACAAATTTCGCATTTTCTAGTAAGAGTATTAATGCCAACATATTAAAAATTTGTCTTTCTAATCAATGAATTTATCAAATAATAATAAAAATGTTACTACTTTGCATCTTCTATGGGTGAACTTTAGCCTAGATGACGAGACAGCATATAGCATACGAAAATCTACAGATTGCAAAAGTAATAAATATGATTTTTTTTAATTCATCGTCTATTATATATTTTGCAAATAAATATTTAACAAAATTTGGAGAAAATAAAAAAAAAATTATTCCAGCTTTCTCAGATTCATTATAATAATTTAAATCATAATGTATTTTCAAACGGAATTAGCTTAGAAAGGTTAAATTCTAAAATACCACAAGTTTTTTTTCTTCTCGTAGTATATAAAAAATAATCAAGTATATTAGGTACATGCGGAATTAAATAATTCCCGTAATGAACTGGGAAGTATTTATCGATTTAAAAAAGAAATTAATGCTTATAATGAGAAAAAAACGATGTAAATGTATTTGACAGAAGTTTGCCAATTAATTTCGCTTTCCTTTTTTAGCATAATACATATTTCCTATTCAAGTTAAAGAGATTGAATTAATTTACGTTAACTAACAATAGAGATCTTTCATGACTCCTTGATTACGCATTTTTGTCAATAAGGATTAATCATTGAAAAATAAAGGATAATAAGCACATGTAATGACATAACAATTAATTGAAATTAAAATTTTATTTTTCTTTGAAAATAATTACCTATGAGATTCAATTAGGTTCTTCAGGTTGCTTTGGAATATCTTATCATTTTTTTTTATTTGAATAGCTTCTTGCCGAATATATAAAAGCAACAATAATGTGTAATTAAAAAAAATAATTTGTAAATAATTATTTTGAGATGAGCCTTAAATATATATTTATTTAAG
>JAPMOR010019417.1:310898-339552 GCA_026543865.1 Argiope aurantia | reverse complement strand
TGGCAATGACATATAATAGTAATCTTGCCAAAAGTTGTTACGATTTGCAATGCAAAAAACATAGTTACAATATAATAACAGCAAGAGATAATTATATTTCTATTGTAAAGGCTTTGCAAAAAAGAACAATAAGAATATATTATTCGAAATAAAATAAAGCCCCTAGACAATGATATTTGGGGGAGGGAGTTACGAATTATGCTGTTTATAACCGATAAACTGATTATTTAAATCGATACATTTTTTTTCTTCCATATGTGGCGAAATATATTTTTTTTCTTTCATTTCGGACTTTATGTAATTTAAAAATTGATTTAACAATAAGTCTTTCAATTAAAGTTATGTTTTTATTTTAGCTGATGAGCTCAAGCGTTTTCAAATTAATTTGTTAAATCAATTATGTAAAAAGTCGATACAATTTCTTCCGATATTTCTGACTAAATAAATAAAAAAATATTCCTTTTAGAGAAAAAACAATGGTTTTGGAAATAACTACCACAATTATTTCACAAAATCAAATCAGTTTATATTTTTATTATTATTATAGAGCTATCATTCAGCATTAGATAAAGGCTAAGAAGCTTTTGTTATGTTTGAAATTAACTTAATTCAAGCGGTGCACTAAGTATTATAACTATGATATCAATTTTTTTTATTTTTAATGAAATAATTCCTTCCGCAGGATTTTAACTAATAATTTCACAGAATATTTCATTTGGCTCTTAATTTTTGAAATTCATCTAATGTAAAAATTTAATCATGTAAGCATCATCAATTTTTCTGAAAAGTCAAAAATTATTTTCTCTTTTTCCCATTCCAGAAGCCAATTACATTAACAAGATAAGAGTAAAAGACACATTTCACCGAATCATATCAGCAAAATAAATGCATATTTAAGTCCATTTAATTTCAAATTTAACACGAACAAGAAAAAAAAAAACATATCTACGTATTTATATATCCCTCTACATTTCTTAACGACCATTCATTTTTTTTTATGTTCCTGGAGCCTAAAATTCTCGCATTTCTCAAATAAAACCTCGACTCGTCGTTATTAAGATTCATTTCAGAATGAAAATTAATTCATTTACTGTAAGCCAATGCTTTAGAAAAGATGGTGCCGTGCAGTATTCACAACAGATTGAAGATGCAAGGAAAGCAAATGATGATGTAAAATGACTTTATATCTGATGCGATTTCTGACAACCTATCGGATCCACTGGGCGGAAAACGTAAGCTTTTAATCCTCAAAGATTAATCTACTCCGATTAAGGCGTCACGTATTACAACTGGCTGCGTAATTTGCTTTAATATCCTTCCCATTCATATTAAAGGATAGCTTATGATAGCAATAAATATTCGAAAATGTTTAATTGCGGCGTAGAATGCCCCTAATTTGGGCGAAGACATCTTTTGAGTCCAATGGAAATCCACGCTTCGGTGGAAGGGCAACGCCAGTGAGTGCGTCCCATCAGTTACTAACTTTACGACCACGAGTTCTCAATAAAGAATAAAATTCATTTTTGTTGAGACAAGTTAATAAAGTGAATTTAAATTTTGGAACTTAATATTTTTAGATAATTCGATATGTGCAGATGATTATTAAATAAGAATAGTAAAGTTGTAATAGTAATAGTAAAGTAATAACAGTAATTTTGATTTCTTTTCTTTATGAAATGTTCAATAAGTATTTCTTTCCTATTTACTCATCATTGTATTAAGGAATTTTTTTTAATAATTAAAAAATAAATAAGGATACTTCAAAGCTGATTAATGAATTTATGTGAAATAAGCAAAAATTGTGAAGTATAATGACGATTAATTTTGAAGTATTATTAAGATTCATAAATTTCAGATTAGAAAAATAAGTTCATATTTGAATCCATGTTATAAATATATATAACATTGCTTCGATTGAACACGTTTTCATGTCTAACTTCATATAACACCTAAAGATGCTGATTTGTATTTTTTAATACTATTTACAGTCACGCAAATAAATAGTTTTGTCCCGAATGAAGGTGAATGCCAGCATTTGGCAAAATGCCAACCCGCACAAAAACTTGATTCATTTAAAAAAATAATAACCTTTTTTAATAACCTTTATAAACCTTTTTATAATAAGCTTTTTTTAAAATATAATTACACTGGCAAAATCCAACTCATGATGATTAACTCAAATTAGAAATAATAAAATATATGTTAAATAATAAAATATGTGTTAATATTAAAAAATAGTTTTTTTATAAAAAGATTATAATAAAATACTTTTACCTTCTAAAAATGCATGTTTATAATTTAAAAAAATGCCTAACGAATAATTTTTAAAAAATATAATTAAAGAAGTATTAAAAATTGTCAAAAACATATTTTATCATTAAGTTATTAAAACCTTCCGTGATATTTTAATTTAATACAAGTGACATTAAAAATGTAACATAATCTTTCATCTGAAAAGTAATGCAATCTTTAATTAATAAATATATTAATAATGTAATTAATTATTGTCAAAACTCCTTTACATAAACCTTTATTCAAGACGTATTTGACGACAACTCTATTCAGTATTAAACTATTTATCAATTTTTGCTTTAATTTGAATAGATAAAAAAAAATACCCATTAATGTAGCAATATTGTCATTATTGAATTATAGCTATAATTATACCATAAATCACCTGGAAAAATAAAAGAGCGACTTTAATTTCACTTAAATATTATTTCTTCATTAATTTAATATATCAGATCTTAATTTAATCATAAGACAACTGGCTTTCATTGATATCTTTTCAACGATTATATTTTTTTTAAATATTAAATTACTAATTGAAAATGAAGAAGGTTTTGGGTTTTCTACGAAATTAAAAAATTAAAATTCTAAAATGATTTATATATTTATTAAAGCAAAATTAATATTAAATATATTTTTATATATATGAAAATAAATAAAATGGAAAATATATCGTAAATAAAGTATCCAATATATAATATTTAAGGAAGAAAAGCATAATAAATTAGAATTGCATAATCTAAAAGGAACACATTGAGCTTAAAATGATAGAGCCACCATTGTTGCATTTTTCATCTAATTTTTTACCATGTCCCAGTTCACTATTAGATTAAGCTTTAAAAAAATATTATGTAAGATCCAATTTGAATCTTCAGACATCTATTATCTTTTAGAAATACAAAATAAAAGTAAAATAAGAAAAATAGTAAACGAAAGTGTAATTTTTTTAGACACTGAAGTATTTGCATAATAATACATTTTGCAAGTTAGTACATACAAGAGCAAAATATCTTTCAGTACACATAAACTTTCTTAAATTCTGTACGCATCGAAAGTTTTATTTTATGCGAAAAGTTTTCGTGTCTTGAATAAAAATGAGTATTCTAATAAACGTAAAAGTACTCAACTGAAAGCAAGTATTTTCTATTACAAAAAATACAGATGCAACTTTATACGGATAGTAAAATTTAAGTTTATACAAATCGATTTGTATTATTTACTCTAACAAAACAATATTACCTTTGCAGATTTCATAAGCTATATTTTGAATATATTTTTTTTTGTCAAAATTGTAATGTAAATTTTTTAAATATATTGTAATAGTTAATGTATTTTACCTATTCATTTTTTAAATATATAAAATAAGAAAGAACTATTTTTTAATTGTAGATATTTGGAAATTTATATATATTATTTCGCTTACTGAAATGAACGCAAAACTTGGAAATGAAAATAACTGCCTTTAGAAATGAAAATAACTGCCTGAATGAAAATAACTGCCTTTAGAAACGTAAATAAGTAAAATTTTGTACATATATATTTTAAAACGGAAATATTTGGTTATTTCTTTTTACTTATTGCAAAAGTAAATTTCTGAATATATTTTAAATTGTACTGTTAATTTTTACTTAATATTTTTTTCTCAAGAATCAAGAAAAATAAAAATTTAGAACCATATTGCTTTTGCAATATTTATATTTTATCAGTAAATAATAAAAATATTTTGAACAAGATTTTCCGAACTCTGGATTTTTTTTTAATCGTGTCATTTTTATTTTAAATGCTGTTTATAATAAATCAGTTACCGTTGAAATAAATTTCTTATTCTATTCTGTCTAAAAGTAAGAAATTATTTTTTGTCAAAATTTGAATGAAACAGCTGAAATTTTTCTTGACTAATAAATTATAATTATAAAAAATTAAAACTCAAACTCTTTTTAAACATTTTTCAATAATATTTCTTTTATTCTTTTTTGTAGATTATTAGAATTACATTTAAAAAATAAGAGTCCTGCAATGACTTTTTAATGAAGAAATTAAAAAAGAAATATTTTCACATTGTATTCTAAATTTATTCAGTTACGAAATTTCAAAACTAATTACTTTTGAAATGCAAAGAAATCTTATCGAAATGCTTTTTAATAAGATCACTAAAAATCATGTACACCATTTCGCAACATAAGGATCTTATAACTACGAAATATGTTGCCATTATCTAAATTACACATATGGAATGCTCTCTGCCTAAAGATGTAGATACTGCCATGCATTCCTCTAGTAAATAATTTCTGCAACATTTGCCACTGAGACACATTATTATATAAGCATTAATTCTAATTCCCTACTGCTTTAGTATTTAATACATCAATCTCCAATCCATTTTATGGTCCATTGTCGATGTGTTTGATAGCATGACCCACAATCCATAGTGCTACAGACATACCTTTCACAATAACGTGGGACTATCAATTTACGCACATGATAGAGATATATGCATCGTGTCAAAGCCCTATTACTGATGCGGGTGACGACATGTTGATTCGGTTGATTGCTAACACGCTGATGTGCACGCATAGTGTACAGAGGTAGGGAGATAGGGCACTAGCTACTATGGACAGTACAAACACACAGAAATCGTAAATTGAAATGGTTCGGAACACAAACCTACGGCAGATAGAGTATAGTAGGATGGCGGCCCAGGACCAATGTCATTCACCGCTGCACAGGAATAATTTCCTTGAGTCGATACGGTCACAGGCTTTAGGTGTAGCAGAGGTCCTGTCTCATTGAGGGGGACGCCGCCTTTGTGCCATTCGAACATGGTGGAAAGGGGATGGCCTAGATCAAGAACTCTGCATTCTAGCGTGACAGCTCTGCCTTTCACTGCGAGGTCTTGTTGTTGTTGGATCGACGAAGGTCCGGGAGTGTCTGAAAAATATAATAGCAGATATTTTTTAATTGAGAAAAAAAATGAGAAAATTATAAAATTTAATGTTTTGATGACACGAACCTTGTCAAATTTTCAGAACAATAAAAATCTGATTTTCCTTTCCTAATTAATATATAATTATCTTAAAAAAATATATAAATTATTTTTTTCTTTTTTTTTTTTTTTTTTTGCTTAAAAACTCTTTAATTTTCACTTTATTTTTCAAGATTTAGCATTCAAAACTCGAGAAATATTTTGAGATTTCACATTAAAAAAAGCAAAATACTATAGAGTGCTTTCGCTATAGTAATCCCTCTTATTAATGATGAAATTTTAGAAATATAAATATTAATTTAAGACATAAACCACAGAATTAAGATGAAATAATACTCCTAGTAACAATGGATATAATTCTCAATTAATATCGATTCTCTGTTTTTTATCAAGACTAAAAATGTTAAATTGCAAATGAAGAATGCCCGGATAGCACTTAAATAATATAAAAAAAGTATTGAAACTCGTAGGATTTGTGCAAGGTTACTCTTATTTATGGTTATGCACATTATATATATATTAAAATTCGACTACGAAAACACTTACTTGTCCCATTAGGCTCGTGTATATCAAATGAACATTTAGTAATTTTAGAATAATTATATATCGTACTGGCGTACGTAAGTATACAACAGAAAAATTTATAACGGTTATACGATTTATTGGAAAAAAACTGTAAGGTAATATCTGTTTAGATAGACAAAAAAATGTTTCACATTATCTACTTATTCAATACGTAATAATATTAATACTTAAATAATATTTCTAAATTTGGAATTACCTTATTCTTTTAAGGAGCATAAACAACATGCATTATCTTAAAAAGAAGATAATATTTGCTGTCATATTTAAAACAGTAACTCATTCACTGAATCGGCTGTCTAATAATAAAACTATCTGGGATGCGAAAACAGAAATTTGAAATATTTTATATAAGGAAAAAAAAAGAAAAGAAAAGAAAGAAAGCGTGATAAATTCGTAAATAAAATTTATACATTTCAACAATGAGTAAATAGCATTTTGAGTTTATGTTAATCAGCATCTTAATGATGATTTATTCATTGATTAAGAAATAATATGTTTGATGCGTTAAAAGAATTGAGTGATGAATTGAATGATTTGTGCAAGGTTATTCTTATTTATGACTATGCGCATTATAAATATCTTAAAATTCGACTACGAAAACATTAACTTAGCCATAGAATAAATGTTATTTTTATTATATTAAAATTAGAAATTCATTAGAAAATTAATTAGAATTAATTTTCATGGCAGCATTTTTCAAAACTTTTAATAAATGATAAAGAATACATATGCTTAGTTTCAGAAAATTCTTAAGCGGAATCAAATTAGAATAATTTCTTGCACAATAAGAATGATCAGTGTTTTCTTGTCAACTGCCGATAATTTATTCAGTTATTTCAAATACTGAGCTTTCAACATTCTATAATTATCGCTCAGAAATATACCTATACAATATTAGATAAAAATAACTTCAATCGATTTTCACTATAAAAAACATCAAGCTACTGATAACCTGCCATTGATTTATTTCTCAATTACAGACAATTTATTCAAACAAATAATAAGTTATCTGAAAAAATGAACTTAGATTATCCTGTTATTATTGTAAGAATACTAATTTATCTATCGTTTCTAAATAAAATGAAAGAATCTTATTCTAATACAACCTCAGACATCATTAATTTCAATCGATTTTTGTTATTAAAAAAAACTAAACTGTTGACAAACTGCCAAAGATTTCTTTGTCAATTACAGATAAATTATTCACCTAAATGGTCAGCTATTTCAAGTAAAGAGCTTGCAATATCATGTTATTATGGTATGGGTACTAATTTATCCATTCTCGCCACCCGAAATTAAAGGATCTTATTCTTTAGTACCAGGCACCGGGGAATAGAATATAACTTACAGTGCACTATCAACTCCTCCGACTTGGGCCTGAGGCTCCATCCGGCGGCATTGCGGCCTTCGCAAGAGTAATTGCCCCCATGGTGCCTGTTTGCATGTTTAATGTGTAGCACAGGCTCACTGGTCTCGTTTACGAGTTCATTGTTTCGGTACCATCGGACATTCGTGAAGTTCCGTGGATTTCCGTCGATTGCTTCACATGTGAGGCTAACAGCTGAGTTCTCCCCGCCTTCGGAAACCACTGAGGAGGAAATGTGCAAGCTTACAACTTGCGGATCTGTAAAAAAAGATAGGTAATTTCAATCAGATTTAGTATTTTGTTAAAGAACCCTGGTTCTGAATATACAAATAATTGATGAATTATAATCCCTTTGAGATTATTATACAAATGGAGCAATCTCTGCTGGTTAAACATTGAAAAACGACATCCAATGTAAAAGGAATTCGAAGCTAGCTATTGAATATATATATATGTATAAGTATAAATTCAAGGTAATTTCATAGTAAAAGACATTGGTATCAGGATATTCTAGAAATAAGTTGCATTAATTAAATATATTACATAATGAATTTAATTAAAGAATAAAAAATAGTAATATACATGGGTATGAGAATATTCTAGAAATATGTTACGTTAATTCAATATAATTAAAAAAGAATAAAGAATTTACTTTAAGAATAAAGAATAATAATTGATATGAGAATATATGCTATAGAAATATGTTACGTTAATCATAATATAATTAAAAAAGAATAAAGAATTTAATTGAAATTCCTACCAATGACAAAATTCATGATTATTTAACAACATTGAGTGATATTAATTATACTGGATTAACAACATTGGATTTAGATATGAATATATTCTAGAAATGCGTTGTGTCAATTAGATATTAATTTTAAAAAAAAAGAAATCCAATTATGATTCTGATTAGGAACATGCAAATAAGAAGATGAAATTATGATAATGATGATAAATAATGTTTAAATATTATAATATAAAAGCAGCATTTTTTTTAGCAGAAATTAAGCAGTGAACAGTAAAATAAAACTAATGACCAAAATCTTTATGTTACATGATGAATACCATTTAAATTATTCTTATAACTTTAAAAAAAATGATAACTGAAATGATTCTTGTTTTCAAATGAGCCATGTAATTATAGTATTCAAAATATTGGTCTTATTCATGATGCGGTGAATTGAATAACGGTATTCAGAGATGAATATATTTACATGTATTTCCAATATTACATACATTTTTATATGTATAAAGATAACATATCATGCAATCTAGGCTAAAAGATATAAATAAGAAAAGGTGGGAGGGGTGGTTTCCCAAACTATTTCCAAACATTCAAAGAATTTTTCTTTAAAACCGTTAAATGGATTTTATTAAACGATGCAGCTCTATTAAATGATCTTTAAACAAATGGGTGAAATGAAATAATTCATTTCATATTTATAACCATTAAGCGCGGATAAACTTCGGATTATTTTCTATTTTTATATGTTCATATTCAAAAATTTTCTTTAGCAACTTACTTTTATTACAATATTTTTCAACATAGAAATAATAAAATATATTTTAGGTTACTTGCTAGCTGGCATACTTTTATAAATTTCATCATATGTTCTTGATTTCACTTGCAAAGTTTTCTCTGAAACCATGCGCCTAAATAACTTCATGCAAGGAAAACGCTTAGTTATGGTATCCTCGGTAGAATAAGATACATTGTTTTTCAAATATACATTTCTCACACGATTTTTTTTTTGTAATGAATATATATTTAAAAATTGCGTTGCATTTCGTGTCAGTCATTTTTCCATTGCAAGTAAAGTAAAAATAAAAACAGGCAATTTAAAATGACATGATGAAAGATTTTTTTAATTGCTCAATAGTTTTTCTTCATTTTTTTTAATGTTAAATGCATATCAAATAATTTGTTAAAGTAAAACTCACATAGAACATTGAGTACTGAAGACGTAGTAGAGTTGCCTCTGCCGAAAGCATTTCTCACATGGCATGTATAGACTCCTGAATCTTGCCTGGATAAATTATACAATGCTAATACTGCAGATAATGGGTGCCTAGTGGTTTCTAGGCGCTGCGTGGTATCTCGCTGCAGTAGACTGCCGTCCTTGTACCAGACAATTTCAGTTACATCCGGTGGATTGGCATCGAAAACGCATGTTATATTAACGGTCGATGATTCTTGAACGGTGACTGTACCATCTGGTGTCACAAAAACTGCTGGCGGATCTAAAGCGAAAAAAAATATTTTAAATATTTATGACAACTTTATTACCTGTTTTATAAAATTTATTTGATGATCTCAAATGTGTTACTTATTTTTTGTTTGTTTTCAAACAACTTTTCTATAAATATTTTTCATAGCACTAACACACTATAGTAGTAGAGAGACGCTAATAAGTGCTCTTTCTCATTGCCAACTGTTTGCAAGCAAATACATTATTTCGCGTTCTGTAACAATTTATGCAGGAACACACATGAAAAAAAATAAAGTTTCAACCAATGTTTTGGTTTCTTTAATAGTAGTGTTTTTATATAAGCTATCCAATTTAATTGTTGTCAAATAGCTCATTTCTAAGCATATGGGACGAATATATTTCCAATCAGGAAAAAAAAAGAAAGAGAAAGGCCCTAAAAGCTTTGGTTTAATATAGCGATTCCACTTGATTTAAATATGCACAAGATATAGTCTATTCCATTATAAACAAAATTCGATATCATTTTTCAATCTACATGATATATTACAATTATATTTGATTAGGATTTTTGGTTCTTAATTTTCATTCGTTGGGGGTTAATGTACTAATGACAAGATGTATAGCAACTGCTAAGTTTCATGATATAATAAACAGAGCAAATACAATATATAAAAAATTAAAAATAAACAGTAAGTACTTTCTGCAAAAATAAAGATACATTTAAATTTCATGCTGATGATCTTTGGCGATTAAAGATTGAACAAATAGATTCTTTTAAAAGCCTTGATGCTTTTTGATTACTGGTGCATTGACATTCGTTGGTGGTACGAAAAATGTGTCAACTAATGAATTTTAATCAACCTGAATTTTGAAATATAACCCTTTGTACTGTGAGTCAAGATATACACTATAATACTTCAACTTTGTAATCTGCAATGTGTAATAAACAGCAATACAAAAATCAACAGCAGAAGAAGTACACTTTTTCTTTGCCTAAATTAGCAATATACTTCATGGATAAATCATAAAATATTACCAACGCGATTAAAAGAACCCTTTTTTTAAAAAAACAACAACATCGAATAAGGTAAATTCAATAGGGATTCAAAATGCCCTTAAAAATAATATATTGAAAGCCTTAGAATTTGATATTCGATTTTGATACCCTTATACATATCATATTATGAGAGAAGAATTAGCTTCATAATTATTAGGCATTTTAAATAGGTAAGTAATTTTTATACTTCCAATTTAGATACATTCACTAAATATTTAAAAATATAACTCATGGTTCAAAAATAACATATTATAAACCGAACATTAGAATGCATTTCAATATAAGCCCCTAAGGGAAGGATCCCTCAGTTATTTCCTTTCTGAGATAATTACACTAGAATCTGAAAAATTTCTTTGCAAACGTTTCCCCCTGTTTTCTGCATATTAGAACCTTTTTAGAATTCTTGCTGCATATTCTGTTTTTAGCAGTTTTCTTCAAACAGCAATCCAAATTCTGAATATTTGCATAAGACTAATTAGTAATTGCAAGCTTTAACTAATGTCTAATTAGCCAAAAGAATGCATTCTGCATATAAAAACTTGCAGAAATCTTTAGTCGTATGAAAATCGTTAAAACATTTGCTGTCGCTTTCCATTAATTGATAGCAGTTTTTAATTTATGCCATTTTTTATCTAAACTTAATTAAATATGGAAAACAAGGTTTAATTTAAAATATTTTATATTTTTCGGTATTCGTGATAATATTAAAATAAAAATTATAAATTTATCATTTTATTTAATCTGAAATTTTTCTCATGTATTTCCTTTAAAAATCAAATTTGAAAGGACTTCCTATTAACTCATCTATATAGCATTAAATTATTATAAATTAATGTGATAATGTACAGAAATCCATTCAATATCGATCTACTGAAAAGGCAATTCCTCATATTGTAGGGTTTTAAACAATTCCAGAATTTCTACCATTCTATAGATTTAGGGTCATTAATTATTTTCATCAGAGACAGAGAGTTCAGATTCATACAACATTCATGTTCTTAGTAAGTATACAATGGTGAAGTCATTTCAAATACTGCTAGTTGAAAAGCTTCTCTATATGAATCAACATCCTGAAAAAAATTATCATTGTCGTTATCAAAATAAAGAAATGCCATTTGATTTTTCCTGATTAAGGCCTTTTCTTTTTTTTTCCCTAATCAATATGACATACAGTGTCTCACAAAAGTGATCGGACACTTGTGCTTAACAAAAGGAAACTGTAATAAAATAAATTAAAAAAAAACATGTACAAATTTTTTGTGAGTGTTTTTCATACTTAAATTTAGTAACAATTATTACATAACATACATTTTGTCAAAATATTAAAATATTAATTTAATAAAAATACAATTGTTTAGAACGGAGCAAAAAATAGCTCACATAAGTGATGGGACACCATTAGATATGCAACAAAAATCGTCTGAAATAAGCAATAAAAATATTTTTGGTGGTCTTATTTTTAATCAAAAGCAATTGACAATAATTTATAAAATCGTCTGAATAATTATTAATCGTCTGAATCGTATTTCTCTCCTGTTTGTTTTGGAATTTTTGTGTTTTATAGTTCTGTGCAAACGAATGAATGCTAAACGAAAAGAAACTTCACCTGAAATTCGAAAATTAGTTATTAATTTTCATACTGAACGTGAAAAATCTATTAGAAAAACTGCTGAAACAGTTAACTTGAGCCATTCAACAGCTTTCAATATCATTAAACGATATAAAAAGAATCATATTATTCAGGATAAAAGAAGACCTGGCCGACCATCAAAGCTATCCAATGGAATAAAGCGAATTATCGTTCGAAATATTAAAAAAAACAATCCAAGAAAGAGTGCTCTTAATATTACTGCTGATTTACAAGCATTATATGGAATAATTGTTAATCCTGAGACTATTAGAAGAGTCATTCGATCTGCTGGATATCACGGTAGAGTAGCCAGGAAAATTCTTTTCGTAAGTGAAAAGAATAGAAAACTGAGACTAGCTTTCGCAAAATCCAACATAAATAAGAATTCTGATTACTAGAATAAAGTTATATTTGCTGATGACAGTAAATTTAATATATTTGGTTCTGACCGTAGAATCTTGGTGTGGAGAAAACCCAGGGAAGAATTTCGCAAACAGAACTTGGTGCCAACAGTAAAACATGGTGATGGAGGAGTTATGGTATGGGGGTGTATGTCATCTTCTGGAGTTGATAATCTTGTTTTTATTGACAGTATAATGGATCAGTACAAGTATATTGACATTTTAAAGCAAAATTTGAGATCTTCAGTACGAAAATTGAACCTTCATAACGATTTTAAATTCTACCAGGACAATGACCCCAAGCACACTGCTTTGAACGTTAGACTCTGGCTGCTGTATAACTGTCCTGAGATAATAAAAACACCACCACAATCTTCAGACTTAAATCCCATAGAGAATATTTGGCAAGAATTGGAATCAAGAATTCACAAACACACCATTTCTTCAAAACAACAATTAAAATCGGTGCTTCAAGAAGAATGGGGTAAAATCACTCCAGAAATCACAAAAAAAAAATTAGTCGAATCCATCCCAAGAAGATTAAATCATGTTTTAAAAGTAAAAGGAAATCCAACAAAATATTAAAACCTTTTAAAAAGTGAAATTTTTGGATAAATATTTGATGGAAAATTAAGTGTCCCATCACTTATGTGAGCCATTTTTTGCTCCGTTCTAAACAATTGTATTTTTATTAAATTAATATTTTAATATTTTGACAAAATTTATGTTATGTAATAATTGTTACTAACTTTAAATATGAAACACACCCAAAAATTTTTTGAACATGTTTATTTATTTATTTTATTACAGTTTCCTTTTGTAAAGCACAAGTGTCCCATCACTTTTGTGAGACACTGTAGGTAAAATAAGTGCATTAAAAACCTTTTTTGCTATTAATAGTATTTTAAAGGCAAAAAAATATGGAAATTACGTATGTTCATACTATTTGAAATATATAACCTTTTTCTTAGATTTCCTCTTTAAATGAAAATTTAAAAATTACAGTTAATAGTATATTAATTCCACGTTTAAAACCAATAAAACTGTATCTACAAATATGCCACAACTATGGAACTTCTTCAAAATCTTTCAAAAATTCGTAGCATTATTTGGAAGCATAAATTAGCTTAATAGGTGCTTACATTTAACTATCTATTTTTCTTATTTAATTGTAGAGTTTAACTTCTTTCAAAGGCACAAATCTGTTATACATCACAAATATTGTTTAACATTTAAGTGCAAGATCATATAACTGTCGCGTTGTAAATGATTAAAATCCTCTCTCCACTCATCAAATGTAATTTCTGTCCTTACTCAAAAGATGATACTTCTTTGCTTATCGTCCTATTAATTCACTCTTAATGATATTAGTGGGTTTATTATTTATAATCATACCAATATAATATTTACCAAAGCCGGAAAGTAGTTATATATATTACTTCCGATTACATGAAATATTAATAAAAAACCCCTTCTTATCTTAAGATCATTTAGACTTATCTTTAAATCCAAGAGAAACACAACATTGCTCGAAAATGTCACATTTATTGATATGGTTGTTGTCTCCGTAATAAAGCTGATGATGTATATTTAATATCAAGATAAATTTCAAAACTTTTTTGGTTACTTCGTCATTTACTGAAGAACTGAATAACATACGTTTGAATGGTATTTATTTTTAATAGAACATTACTATATTTAAATTTGATTAAGCAATCAATTCAAATATTCAAAATCTAGGACTAATTTATTGAAAAATTTGGATTTCTGCTTTGAGCCAGAATTTATTCAAATTGGATTCAAAATTTGACCTAGAAAATTAAATACTTTCTTAAACCCTTCAATTTTTGAGTACAAATGACTAATTTTCTTCCAGAAATTAATTAATTTCTAGAAGGAACTGATATATCTTTTTGAAGTGTGAGCTCATATCACAATAAAAGGTCAAGAAGAGATTAAAATTCCATGTTTAGTAAAGAAAAATGTTTGTTTGATCAAAAATAACGGAAATTGTGAGACCAAATTACCGAAAAAGAATGATTAAAGACCTTCCAATCTTAAGAGAATATTTAATTATAGTCTAGCTAGTAAAGTTAAGAAAAATATGTACACATATGAGAAATTGTTAACGCTGTTGATAAAGCTGGAATAGTATACGTTGCAATACATATGAAGACTTAAGGTAAACATAAAAATAAGTTCATGAAAATATTTATATTTATATTTCTGTTTGAATCTCAATTTATTCAAAACCGAATTTAATACTCGAGCTCAAGAGAATATTTCTCTGAAACCCTGATAGATACGTCTCCAAAATCAAAATACTTTCCTAGACCCACCATTTCAGTGCGATTAATTAATTTCTAGAAGGAATTAAAATAGATTTCTGTAATGTTCCCTTATATCGCAGCAGGGGAATTGAGAATGAAACAGCGATATTAAAACACCATGATTAACAGAGAGAGTTGAAAGGATAATTCTTTGTGTGTTCTCCCAACAGTAACTGTTGCCCTCCGGAGATTAATCATGTTGCGTTTAATTAGTCTGTTGATCGACCCAAAGAAAACACAGAATGAAATAAATCTTTAAGTTAAAAAAGAATAACAGCAGCTCTTTTGTCAAATAAAACATCTTTTTTTTATTACTACATTGTAGGAAATCGGGAGTTTTTGCAACCAGCAGCAGAGAGTAGAACAAAGAACATTTAAATAACTGTAACTCAGAATTAATTATTCTCTGAAGATACTTATTTACTCAGGTTTTTTTATAGATTTTTTTTTCTGTCATTTTGGAGATTTTATATCTTAGGGAAAATGTGGGAGTGGTGTGAAACAATCTTTCTACACTTTAGGGAGTTTTCTTATAAAAGATAATGAAGGAATATTAAGCAGAATCTTTGCGAAGACGAAGGGGTTGCTTTTATGTATTAATTATGATCAACTCGTTATGTTAATCCCTTGATTTCAGGGGAATAGATGTATCCATTAATATATATTCAAATTTTTGAAGAAGGCATAATTTGCATATAAAAAATAACAAAGTATTAATTTAAAAAAAAGATGATACTGGTGATGCTTGATCGGAGTATTTTGTTATTTTTAAATATTCCAGGGAACAGTTGAAAATTTATAAATAATAACTAAAAAATGTATTTGACCCATAAATGGAGACATGAATTTCATCACGAGACATGAAGTCAAAAAGACTTCATTGTTATATTTATTTTTTTTCTCTAGTAAAAAACATTAGAATTTATTTTGGAAATATAATATATCCTGTAAAAAATGTAATTACCAGAAATATTAAAATTGTTAAATGTTATAATATTAAATGTTGGAAAGTTGTTATAAAAAGCCTCAGCAATCTTTTAATGAGTATTTATTTCGTTCAGATAATACGGAATTATCCTAATATTAATAATTGTTAGAGTTTAACTATCAAAAATGTAGAATACAATATTTTAAATTTTTATTTTAGAAATATTTCTTTATTCTTTTTGCATTTTTCAAATTTAAAAGCGGCGATGTAAAAAAGTAGACCCATAAACCCGCACTATATCCAAATCACACAAATCTGACTTCTCTTGATCTCTACATTTTTGTCTAATTGAGTAAATTTAAGATTTGTATATTTTAAAATATTAAGCAACTTGTCGGTAGAGAAAATGAAGGTCAGGTTTTATTTTCAGTCAAATATAATTATTGAAAATTAGGATGAATTCTGAGCAACTTCAAAACAATATTGCGTTAAGGCATACGAGAATGTGAACTCACTAACGGATTCTTGGACCATTTGAAACTACTTTTTTTCCTTAACAGCAGAAATAATTTTCCATGTCAACCATCTAATCTTTCTCTTCTTCTGAATCTACGCCCGAATTTTCTTCACTTTTTTGTTCACCTTTTTCTTCATGAACGCTTGTAGTCGTTTCATCATCGTTAATATCAGAATCATCTTCCGACATTTCGCATTCTTTAAACCACTGCATTAAAATTCAATCAAAATCTGAATCACATGACGAAGTTTCTTTCTGGAAGGTTCTTATTGAGTATTATTCATTTCTTTTTAAATAACAATATGTTATTTTATACAAAGAAAGCGAATTGTAATACGAAATACGAGAAATTAACTGGTGCTTTATATATTTTTCAATCACAGTTTCAGAGATGTGGAGTCAATGACTACATAAATAACAACAGAAGCTTTGAAAAAGTATAACTCGATTATATGTGCGTGTTCATACTTAAACTTTTGCCAGCATACTGCTAAAAGAACAACTTGAAGGTACTGAGGAGATGATTGTTTTCAAGGACGAAAAGCCATATTATGATCAAAATTAATGAACAACGCGAAATAATTTTGATCCCCATTTCCAGTTACGGGTTAAATCATGCTTATTAATCGATAAGATATACCTTTACCAGCTGAAAACGGTAATATTTTGTTGTGAATGACTTAAGGTATATCTGTACAACTTTTCAAAAAAGATTTCAATTGTTGACCGAAAATTATTATTATTATTATTTGAAATTCGTACAAAATTGTGCTACATCTTTTATACACAAAGAATATAAATAATAATTATAATTTTATATAATAAATTATAAAATTATAATATTTATTATATAAAATTTATATAATCAAAATGTATTTCAGGATTTTCTTCTGTATTATTGCATAATTCCAAGAAAGTTGGAAAAATTTCTAACTTCTAAAATTAAGATTGAATCAATTTTATTTACTTTAATTCGATATTATGGCCACAAAAATACATTGTGATATTAAACATTTTTTAAATACTTCATTAATGTTTTAATTAGCTTCATTAGAGCAAAATATAATTAATTGACAGGTATGAGATGTTTCCAATTTTTGGATGAAGTGACCGTTAAAACCACTTCTTTAAGGTGTAGATATAAAAATAATAACTACTGTTTTATTTAATTTTTAGGGTAACAAGATGTAATGTTTTTTTTCTCCAATTCTTATATTTAAAAATTTAATAATGGAATTCAGATGGTGTAATGTAATTTTTTACCTAAATATTAATAACATCGACAAGTAGATTTAATTTGAAAAATGAATTTAAAATATTACATCTATCTTCATGGGATGAGTTGTGAATATGACAGCTGCTATAAATAATAGATCTTTATATATTTCTTCAAAGCATATTTCTTACAGATTTATTTAATATTATTTCAAATTTAATATATTCGCATTGATATTTTATTGTAATATTTAATATTATTTCATATATTGCATGCATCATAACCATGGGCGTTTTACCACCATTTTTCTTTTATGTTAACGCCTTAGTTATCAGACAAAAAGACGGCTGGAATAAATTCCCGGAAAGACGTCTTCAAATACAAGTAGATTTACAAACATAAACAATAAAAAGGAACATAAAATTTCGTATTTTCAAAATCCTTTGTACCAATTTATCAGCATTACGAAGGCTACAGAAGTTAAACATAAAAAAAAGCATTTTATCAGACAAGAGCAAATACAGCCATTTAATACTAAATAAGTTTTTAAAAAAATCTATCAAAACTCTCAAACTCAACATACATAGCTCTAATGCGTTCGAAGCTTTTTTCCCTCACTAAACCAAGCTGAACACATTTTTGAGTACACATGTTTTATCTCCAGTGTTTGAGCAAATTCTACAGAACGTATTAAGCACAAAACTAGAAAAAATATAGAAGTGGAGAAATAAGAAAAGAAAGAAGTTATGAAATATCTAAAATGTAAGTCTTATATTTTTAGAATGGTACATACATGTGTGGACTTAACAACAAAATCCCATTTATTTTCCCCCAGGGGTCACTTTTCATTTAATGGCGCTCGGGTATTGATCAAACCATTTTTTATATTCCTTCTTTTCCTTTCATTCGCTGCTGTGAATGAGTCAGTTCTGTCTACAAAAGATGTTTCTGGTGAAAAAAAAAATGATAAAACGTCTGCTTAAGTTTCGTTTTGTTTTACAACGTGTTGACATAGGCCAAGCGAAAAAAAAAGAAACTTGGTTTTCCGAATCCATGTATAGAGTTTTAAAGTTGCTTTAATCTTGGTTTCCAAATGGAAAATGGATTTTATTCTTAGAAGTTCCATAGTTTTGAAAAGTTTTCTTTGAAAGCTTTCTCCTAATTTAGATTTTCCGTAGTAATAGCGTGGGTATAGCTTTAGAAAGATATAATAAAGAAATTTTCTTTTTGTGTTGATTTAGCACAATTCCTTTTATTGCGAAGTTTCATTCTACTATCTGTCTAATATTGTTTTCTATTTAATTTCAAAATATCAAAAGGATTTTGTAACAGGATATCACATGTAAATGAATGGAAGAGAAAATCTTTTTTTTTTCTGCACGATTTTTTCTAGAATTATTTAATATATTGATTTGGAAGTAAAGAAATTTAATGTTAATGTATAATTGTTGATTACAAAATCGTTTTATTAAGTCTGTAAATAAAACTAAAAAACAAGTGTAATGATCATATTATTTTTTTCAAATACAAATTTCCTTAAAGAGTCTTGGAATAATTATAGTCAAGACATCAGTAATGGAGAAAATATAAATGTCGAACCTGGTCAACAATTTCTAAAACGTACACGAGAATCATGTGCATTACCAAATTAATTAAAAAACGGTTTATCAAAAGAATTTAATTCCAATATTATAAGTTAACCCAAAAACTGTTAGCAATTATATTTTAATATGCTGACATAAATATATTAAAGTAATAAATTCTTTCGTTATATCAGTCTGATATATGAATTTTATGTCGTAATATGAGAGTGATATTTTGGCTTATTTATTAATATAACGTAGATCTTTTGCATATCAGGTTTAGCCAATCTAGTCCTTCTGAAGTTTGTAAAATATACATTGATTTAGTAAATCACTAATAAATAAAAAACATTTGGAACTGTAAATTCATCTAATATTAAATTATATATTTTTTGATCTAAGTATACAATTTAAGGTAGGTAGACTATATTGAAAGAAGTTTTAAAAAAATCATTTATTTTAAATTAATATTTTTAATTTCTGATCAGTCTTCTTTAAAAACATTTAAATTGTCCATCTAAGTCCATTTTTTGTGAAATTACACTGCTTTTTATATTTGCATAATAAACATTTAATGCTATTTTTCTATGTCCGCAGTTTTGTTAGAATTTTCTATCGAAAAACTTCACAAATTAAAATCTAATGCATATTTTTTGTTCAAACATTATAATAATTTTTAGTATTTTTAGTATTTCCTGAACAAGAGAATAAATAAAATCTCCATTTAGAAATATTGTAATTATTATAATGCTTTAAATGGGAAAAAAATTGGAAATTTCAGGTTATTTATCACTGGAATTCGAACATTTATAGACTACAGAAAAGGAGATCTTTCTTAATTCAGGATCTAGTAAATATATTTATTAAGATATTTTCAAGATTTTGAGAAATTATTTTATACGATTTCAAAATGAAAGCTTTCAGCTTTATTCTTTCTTTTAGTCAACCAGCTTCTTGTTTTCCAATTTTTAAAAAAAACTTTTTTAGCTAATATATTTTGGTGTCATAGAGCAGACGGATTTTACTTAAATATTAACTCTCATAATGAAATAAATTTGCATTCTCTTTATATATAATAGATATTGTTGACATTCACATACCATCAAAAACATTATATTAGTATGAAAATAAAATGTCATATTTGGTAATTTTACATCCAAAAACAAAACAGACGTTCTCCATTTGTAAAAAATTATTCTAATCGATAGTGATGAAAAATAGTAAAAGAAAAGTTTAGATTTTAGACAATAAATAATAATTAAAAATAAAAAGTAAGGAACGAATAAATAACTATCTACGAACATAAAAGATGAACATGCATGTATGTCGGCACTCTACACACCTGATCAATTCACCTACATTTATAAAATTTGGTAAATAGATGGCAATGAGCACCACGAAGCAAATTATTTGAAATTGTAATTAGAAACTTAATTAATTAAAAATTAATCTCTATTTTGGGTTTTTTTTCAGAAACTTCCGAAAATACTATTGCACGAAAAAAATTCCACTTCGTTTGAATATTTAAAATAATTATCCTTTTAATAATACCAATTTAATGGTATTAACAAATTTTTCCAACAGTTTTAATTCCAATTAAATTTTTATATAAATAAGAATAAGCCTAATAAGAAAGCGAATGTCAACTTAAGAGTAGTACACATTTTTCATAAATGTTGGCAATTTTTTAAAATATACTTTTTTTTTTGCCTAACTTTCAACAATAAGTTATATTTTTTGACAGAAATCCTAACTGCATTCATTGTTTAATCAAACATTTAACTGAATGATTTGTTTTTGTTAAAAACTTAAGAAAAATTATTTTGCTTAAGATCTGTATAGTCGACAATGCAAATAATAAAGTGAAGTTACAACACTACAAACTTTAAAAGATAAAAGAATCAGACATTTACGTTTTCAATAGTACTATGACGTCTTGGAAATTATCTATAATAGAATAATTTATGTGTACAATAAAGAGAATATATGTGAGGCAATTAAAATAAATTGACTTTAAAGTTTGCCAATTTGATGTAATCATGGACAGGAAGGTATATCTAAAAGATCTAACTGGCATAAAATAGAACCAATATTCTCAGTGAAGCATCTTGTCTCCAAATAGGAATAATAAATAAGTTTAATAAGCAATTGGAGCAATGCTATCAGTTCCCGTGACATTTTGGTTGAATAGAAAATGCAATATAAGTGACTGAATTCTATGTCTCGACTGCTTTACGTAATACTGCTGTCACGTGACGCTTAATTTTACACAGCAAAATACATAATTATTGCGATAATTAATTTACGTTGTTCACATGATATGTTTTAACAATAATTAATAATGATTTCTTTCTAAATATAAGACAAATTTCTTCAGAGGAGAAATATGAATGATAAATAAATAATGTTTTTGTTATATAAGCCCAATTGTAAAATTTAAGTATATTTTACTATATTTAGAACAAAATTGTGTCACGCAAAACTTCATAACTCGGGTCAGAATCGAGATAGCAGCATGAAAATATCATTCAACATTTCTTCATTGTGACTTGAGGGTAAAACTTTCCCGAGATTAGACTTAAAAGTAACGCAATCACTCAAGACTCGCTATTATGATTGAAAGCTTAAAATAACCATTTTATTGGAGAAGGGGAATACTTCAGAAATATCTTCTCTTCGTCGTTTATTTTTTCCCTCTCTCTTTCTCTCTTTTCTTTCATCCATAGTTGTGAGAGAATTGAAAGATGATACCTCCGCCATTTTTCAATTCCCCCAGCTGAGGCCGAACCACAAACACTCGATCACTGTCAAAGATAAGTGCCGGAATGTTCGGAACGAACTTCCCAACTTTTAAACTTGGTTTCTCTCTCTCTTTCTCTTTCGTCCCCTTCATCTTACCTCCGTTCTGGAAAGGCTTTAAGAAGGATTTCATCAAAATGATAAGATAGAATTATTTCTGTGGTTATCGGAAATGTGAGAGACAACATCTTTAGAAGACACGTGGAGTTCTGTAGTCAGGAACAATTGCAGTTGATGGTATGGGACAAATTGTGGGGTGTATCATTGCACTTGGATAGAAAATTCTATAAATGATCTAAGCGTATTTAAAAGTAATTGATGGACAGGATATAGAATTACAATGAACTTTTCAGAATTCGGTGAAAACACTATCAGTGATCATACGAAAAGCAAATAACATTTCTTTTAAATTTGCTTATTCATTTGTTATAGATTAGTTATTTAAATATTTTATTGTTTAATTTTTATCATGGCAGAATCATTTGAGAAATTGTTAATAAATTTTCCCTAAATTTTAACGAGAAAAATAAAAATTATTAAGCATTGAATGGTTTTTAACATGTGAAAAGAAGTGCAAATAATTATGAAAGTTATTTGAAGTAATTAATTCCTATTAAAATGTCTAAAATTTGGAATACGTGGAATTACGCTTACGTAGCTTAAAACGCAATCACAATAGAGTATACACTCTAAAATAAATTTGCCGAGAATCTCAAAGTTCACAAGACTCAATCTCTGAAACTAAACCCTGCAATTAATCGTCTTTCATATCTTGGCGAGGTTAAGATCAAACTATCTGGAAATTTCACTGACCTCGAGAATCAACAATTCTCAAATACGCTTATGGTACCACATTCAATAGGAAAGCCAAAATCTCCGCAATGCTATTCCTACTTAGTTTTTACACATTCTTATTTTTATAACATATTCATTTAATAAAAATTATGCCATGAGACTATACTTTGCATGGCACAATTTTATTTAAATATCCTTAAATTTCAACAAAGTAAATATTATTAAGCAATGCACTGTTTATCAGTTGACTTATGAAGTTAGATACAAATGATTATGCAAATTCTTTGAATTAAAGTAATTAATTCGTAATAAAATGTATCAAATTTGAGATGCTTAGAAGTATGCTTATATAGCTTCAAACACAATCTCAAAATACTACACATTCTAATTATAATGTTGCATGAATCTTAGAAATTTCAAAGCTCACAAAGCTTCACCGTCTTCAATAACTCCACCAACTCTGAAATTAAACTTCAATGCAATTAATTGTCTTTTATAGCTTGGCGAAGGAAAAATAGAACCTTCTGGAAATTTCGCGGATCTCGAGAATCAAGCTTTGCCGAACCTCAAGCCCTAGCAATTATCAAGAAAGCTTACGGTGCCAAATTCAATAGGTAAGTTAAAATTGCTGCAATAATGTTCCTGCTTAGTTCTTTTCACATTCGTATTTGTTCGTAAGTAGTACATAACAAATTCATTTGATAAAAATTGCATGATGAAATCATGCCCTTTATATGACTTTTATAATTTTACATAAATAAATTTATTTTATTATTATTATCCTCTTTCTTCCTGTGATGCAGAAATTCAGACTGGAAGGCTCTAAACTTGTCATATATGTTTTCTGAAGGTTTAGTGAATCAAATATATCCAGCTGTGGATGAATTGTGGAAGAGCAATAAAGTTCAACGAGAATAAAATGTAATAAATTTTAGTGATTAATCCTCAAATGTGTAAGACTTATAGAATATTCTCAAGTGCCAAACAAGAACCAGCGGGGAAGACATATTCTTCAATAAAATCCTTATTATTCCTTCCATCAGCTAAAATTTAAAAACTTAATTAAATTGAAATTAAATTAAACTAAAATTTCTAACTGATCTGTAGTTCTAATCAACATGTCGAATTCCATTGGTTTAACTCCCTGAGTTTATGAGATATTGCGTTTACATGCATGCGAAAGTATTGATTGATAGACAGGCTGTTGAACCGTTTAAAATATTTGGTTAAAAATTTAATATCGCTATTTTAAATGTTTGAACTATGCATTTATCAAATTATTCATTGTGCCTTGCAGTTGTCGAGTGCACTATACAAGAGCAGTCGGACTGTTAGTTTATTATGAGTGAATTTCATTCAATATTTCAAGTAAATATACAAAATTGATATAAAACCTGCATCAAATTTCATTCCTCTAGCTCAAAGCATTTTTAAGTCAGCATGTTTGCAGACAGATAGACAGACATAACACCAAAATGTATTTTTCGAACTTAAGGAAATTGGAAACTCGGAGAATCATCAAAATCTATAGTTTTAACTTTTGTCGATTTCTCTATACTTCGTATAAGAGAATATATATAAAAAAGAGTTATGTGTTACAATCAGAACATAAAATTTGGGATTTAATGGTCCACTCTTAAAAAAGAATTATATATATTAATAATATCTGCGACCATGTTAAATTGCAGCATTTGCTTTGCAATATTGCAAAAATTAGGATTGGAATGCATTAATCTTACTAAATTACATGTATCTTGGAATTTATGATACAAAACAACAACTTTACTTTTATCTTGGAATTTATGATACAAAACAACAACTTTACTTTTATCTTGAAATATAAAACAGAAAGTTACTCTTAAAGCACATTCGGAGATAGCTTTCACTTACAATACTATTGTTTATGTTAAAAAAGGAATAAAATACATTTTTAAAGAAAAATTAAGGAATAACCACATTAAAGTATTTAAGATACAAAGAATATAAATATCTGAATTTCTAACACAATGAAATGGAAAGATGAAAAAAAAAATATTAAAAACATTTATTTGCAATACAGAATTGCTAAGTTACCAAAAATAAATCTCTTTTTTTATTTTATCTCTCTAATACTGATTATTTCAGCCCCATTTAAATCCCCAAATACTACTTGTGAATATAAAATGACAACAATATATTCTGGGGGGAATAATGTTTACATCTACGAAAAGAATTTTATTGTTTTCAATTTTATTAAAACATTTCCACTGCTTTTTTTTGTATGCTATACTAAGTTAAAATAAATAAATAAAACCACCTTGAGAACAATTTTTTACTGAGTACAGCAGTCATAGCAAATGTGTCCTTTACGTTATATAAATTTTTATCATACTGTTATCAAACATAAAGAAAAATATTTTGTCTCAGACGAAATTAAGCTGGGATTTTATAAAATGTCCTAAGGGAAGAGCTGTGTTCTTCTAAAAATCAAAGGACGCAAGTAATCTTATTTCTTTAATGATAATGAAGTAAATAATTTTACTAGAGCTGAAACAAATTCTATATTTGCCATGAAGTTGGAGAAATAAGGTTCAGATTTCTATCAGGACAATAAAATATACAGCAATTGAATTGTAGAAGGTTGCTTTATTGGAAGTCGTTGAAGTCATATGTGCATATGGATATTCTTGCTATTGAATGACGTTTAATTTTATTACTATTGTTTTTTTATAGTAAAATATGTGAATTTTATAATCACGGGTTTTATTTTTTCTGGAATAAATTAATTCCAATGCTTATAGAAATAATACTGATATATTTTAATAGACATTTTGGTTTTGTGAACACTTAAGATGATTTTCGTTGTTATTCTGAAAAGCAAATGACTCTAGAGAATGGAAAGCCATATATTGAAATAAAAAAAGAGATATGGCCTTTTAAATTTATTTATTAACATTGTGCAATGTTCTGTAATTATCTATATAAGAAAGCATCAAAGAAAGAAAATCTTTCTCTCTTCTTGATTCACGAATTTCATTACAGAAAAATTTTAAAATAGTAAAAATAAATATTATTTACCTTATTTAAAATTTAATTAATTCTTCTAGACGAATCCAATACAAATAAATATCAAAATGACAATAATGAATATTTTAGATGCTTAATATCATAATAACTTTTAAGATAGCAACAATAATTGACGACTCTGGCGAAATAAATAACTAAATATCTTTATTGATATATTTGTAAAACAAATACCTACAATATTTTAAAATATTTGAATATCTAAACTATTTTGAAATAAAATAAGGAAATTACTTCATCATAGAATTCTAAAACTGTAGCACAACTGTAAAATTGCATAATTCTAAAACTGTAGCACATTACTCTTATCTTCTCTTTTGGATACTAGATGGCGATGCCTGATTAGGCAATCCCATAATGCATTGCGAGTGTAATTAGAATGAGATGTGATGTATAGCTGTTACTGTTATATGTGAGCTGTACTCTTAAGTTACACGCGTGAATGTCTTGTCTTTATGTTTGCTTAGTGTGTGAATGTGATTATTAAAAGAAATGTTCCTAAAAACATTCACCCTGTTGCTTCCTGTACGGATCATGATAATCTAAATTCCACCACAAAACGATTTTTTGAGAAACTTGTCTTATTATTTGGCTCCTTAATTAATTTTTTTGGCAATTATTCTTTTTATAAAATTGCAAAAAAAAAAAATGAAAAAAAAATCACTTTTATTATTAATGACTTATGAATCAAGAGAACAAATTAAAATATTTATACGAATTGAATTAATTCATTTAAATTGATTAATGATGCCAATTTAAGTCAATGAATAGACGTTTTATGTTCAAGGGTTTTACACCTGAGGAATATTTTGTATGGAATTGGTAGGCTGTATACACAATTTATTTTTCACTATGAAAATAAATTTATAATTTAATAGGAGAAAGGAAATACTTTCCATATTTTAAATGCATATTTAGTAGTAGATGATCCCATTGTTTTTATTCTATATAATTTCTTTTTGTTATATTTTAATTGATTCTATTTTGTGTTTGAATAAATACTTCCAATGAAATGGCAAAAGTATTGTTTTAGTAAAAAAATTATAGCAATCCCCCCCCCCTCTCTCTCTCACTATATATATATATATATATATATATAATAACATGAATAGTGGATATAAGTAAGTTCAATAGAAATTGTTCTAAATAATAATAAACGAATTTCACATCTAACCTTTAAAACTTGTAAATAAAGAATTATCAATCATATTTTAAAAAAATAATTTTGAATTCTATTCAAAGAAATACCGTAAAACGTTTTATCTCTTCTCCGAAGGATGAAGTATGCATTTGAAACTTTAAAAAACATGGGACAGAAGCATTGCGACGCATCTTTGAATAATGTAAAATCATTTCCTTCTTTTCATTGCCAAGAAATGGCTTTCTACGAGAAACAAATTCTCATTATGATCCTATGTACAAATATGCTCTCTGCAGAATACAAAATCTTGCCAGCTGTTTTTATTTTCAGAATTTTGTTATAACTTGGAATCAGTTTTTCCCTTTTTTCAGCCCAGTCACGTCGGATGGAAGTATGATTTGTGAGTACGCCTCGGAACGTGTTCCCATGACTAGAGTGCACTCATTGGAAGAAAAGTTTAAAAAAATCCAAAGAAAGAACCAGTCTAAAGGAAAGACTATCTCTTCATAATGCTGTTCTTGGAATGAATTTTGAAACCATTGTAAAGGGGAGGAAGCCGTAGTCTAATCTATTATTCAAGGGGCGAGGTGTTTATTTCGAATGAAATAATTTGACATCAAGTTGTAAGGCTTCCCCAAAATATATTTAAATAACTTTTAAATTTAAATAAATAGCTTCAATACATAAGATAAGGCACATCTGATTGATAAACGCAAATAAAGTAGAACATTAAACTTTTAAACACTTAATGAATTTCTTCTTTTTATAATATTGCAATTGGAATGAGTTTTGAAACCATTCTAAAGGAGACGAAGACGTAGTCTAATCTATTATTCAAGGGGCGAGGTGTTTATTACGAATAAAATAATCTGACATCAAGTTGTAAAGCTTCCCCAAAATATATTTAAATAACCTTTAAATTTAAATAAATAGCTTTAGTATATAAAATATGCTTCTCTGATTTATAAACTTTAAAAATTTAATGTTCTATTTTATTTAATTAGAACATTAACATTTAAAAATTAACACTTAATGAATCTCTTCTCTTTATAATGCTGCAATTGGAATGAATTTTGAAACCATTGTAAAGTAGATAAAGCCGTAGTCTAATCTATTATTCAAGAAGCGAAGTGTTTATTTCGGATAAAATAATCTGATATCAAACTGTAAAGCTTCCACAAAATATATTTAAATAGCTTTTAAATTTAAATAAATAGTCTTAGTATATAAAAAATTGGGCCTAATTTATGAACTTTAAATAAAAAAAAATTAAAATTTTAACCACTTAAAATTTTTTTTCTTCTTTATAATACTGCTATTGTAATGTGTTCTGAAGCATTTCTAAAGGGCAATTTTTGCAATTTTCTCGAATACCTAAAGGATAATGGAATGATTACAAATAAAAGAAAATTAGTAATAGTTTTTAATATTTCTGCAAAAATTGTCAGTGCATTTATTGTTTAAACTTTCTGCAGAATTATATGTGCTTAATCATGTCGCATAAAAGTTGTTACTCATATATTTGAGTTCATGGAAGGATATTAAATGTTTCTAAATATTTTCTTTTAAATTAATTAAAATTCTTTCCTTTATGGATGGTATGGCATAAAATTATTTACCATATTATTTTCTGATACCTTTAAAGATTTAATTTCGTATTGCTGTTTAGTTATTTACTTCAATTTTAGTGAATAATTTTTAAAAAACGTATATCAGGGAAATTATTTTTATACTCTGGTGATGGAACTTTCAATTAAT
>JAPMOR010019417.1:285812-310888 GCA_026543865.1 Argiope aurantia | reverse complement strand
TAATAAATATATAAAGAATGCAAAATTTTGGATTTCATGAAAAAAATAATCATCGAAAAAATTAAAGAACCCATTAACTATATACATTTGCATAGCCTGCCTTAAGGATGTAGTCTTTATGTGCAGTAAGGTAAACATTATTAAAATGAAGCTAAAATTCCATGCATAATATTTACATTTAAATAAGTATGCTATAGAAATTTTCCTCAAAGATGAGTGTTTTTGTTAGGAAGTAAGTATAAGAATCAATTTAATCGTATTAGAAACTTAAAATTAATAAATTATTTGTCGCAGGACTCCTTGCTTGAGTTTCTGAATTAATTTATACTTTGATGCAAAATAACTAATTCTAATCCATAAATTTATAAATTTGGAAATCAATAAGTTTGAGTTCCTCTGCAAAATAATTGCATTTTTCCTTATCAGGATGTTTTGAATATAGTAATTATTATAGTTAAATTTTAGTAAGTCAAAGATATGTTTTTCCATTTATATAAGGAAGTAAATTTTTAGACGTACCAAATACTTTAATTAATAACAACTGTTTTCTCAATGTTTAACCTAATTTAATACTGCAGTAATCAATTTAGAAATATCAAACTTATGAAGGAAAGAGGCGGGCATCTAATGTAAAATGTAAATGCTATAATACAACAAATGCTGTAAATGCAACATATAAATGTTGAGATGTCATGCCTTATTATCCTACATTTATTTATACTGTTTTGTGAATTACTTCCTATTTCCCCAAAAATAATGCACATCAAAATTCTAAATTTAGTAGGTGAGATTTACAACAAGGAATCATGATTTCGCTCTATGTAAGACATATTACAGGTAGGCAAAATCCTAAAATATTTCTTAAAATTGAGAATTTAGGTGAAAAATAGCAAATGGCTTTCTCATATTTGAAGTCTTTAAGGTACAAGATCATCCTTTTCGAATGGTGTTTTATATTTAATTCATTTATTACTCCCTCCTCATAACCAGGAAAGGTAGCCATCACAAATGTGGTGATGAAGAAAAGTAAAGGGTAAAATTATTGGCAGGGTGATTAGAATTTCTCTAAAATTTCCATAAAAGAAGGGGATGCTAGTGAGTACTAATTCGCGAGACACCAATAACTGAAATTAGACGGCATACTTGTCCCTCAAATTCCTCGAACACTGAAATTCTAACTACCTGAACCCTAACTTACGCACAATGACTTATCTTGTCCTTCGTGTTCGATTTAATTGAAAATTGCAGAATTTGTACACTTCGATGTTTGCAGTTGGAAGTATGGGTTCGAAAATCCATTCTGATATGCAATTGTAACTATGCTTAAATACTAAATTCCATTTACCTAAACTGCTGCATTTTTACTTTCTATTTTATGAAGTATAGAGGAAATATATTATTCGTCAAAGCATTTGAATTCGCGACACTGATTTTGAGCGATCGAAAAACACTTCTTTCTTTTTTCTTTTTTTTTGACACTTGGTCTTTTTATTTTATTTTATTTATAAAGAAGGTGATTAAAAAATAAGTCTGACAACATAAATTTGCTACATGAAATTATGATCAAATATGCAGATTTCTTTAAAATTTTGAACGAAATCTATTCATAAATAGTCAGTCTATTTGGATGTCCGTGTACAAATGAACTCGATAACTACAAAACGCAAACAGCCAGATAGGTAAAATTCAATATACAGATTTAACTTCTAAAATATAGATTTTTAACCAAATGCATAAAATCATCTTTCGTTCTGTTTTTTCTCACGGAGGTAAACGCAATAATTTAAATCATTGAAATTCGGCGTGTCTTTTGACTACCACTGCAGTGTCACTTCAAAATTTGGTACCATCGACCTACAAAAAACATATTAACTCCATAGATTCAGTAAAAATGATAGTTTCTAGCCAGTCTGTATTTTGTAATCATCTTTCTCCAATGCCATGCAATGAGATTTCCCAACCTAACCGAAGGAATTTAATTTTAAGCAGTAAAGGGAGACAAGATTTTTATTGGAAAGTAAGCGATAAAGTTTTAATAAAACCACTCCCGCTGATTTATATATAGTTTTCGCTTCCAAGCAAATATGCAATATTCAATTTAAGCAATTTCACTCACATTTTGACAGTGATTTACAATTTTTTGTGTAAAGATCATATACTAAAATGATCACATCTAATTAATTGTGTGTTTTTGGTTTGGCGTTTACACATATTTATATATAAGCTTACTAACCTGCTATTCTAGAGATGGCATAAAATCATTTACCATTCTTGTACTGTTTTTAAGTTTATGATATTAATATACTTCACAGGACTCACAGGAATGCTTTAAAAAATTACTGTGTTTTAATTTTAGGAAGTAAAAAAGTCAAAAAAGAAAAATTCCAGCAGCTGTACCATCATCCATAAATAAACAGCTAAGAAAATATTTTGCCTTCACATAGATCTTAATGTCACAAAATGAATTTAGGAAATTTCATACTTATTAAATTCCTACGAATTACTGATAAAAAGAAGAAGAAAAAAATCTTACATAGGACTTCAAGAGTGGTGGCTTGCAAGAGAGGAGCTTCTAATCTCTTCCTAAGGACTTCATTGATTCCTTTGCAAAAGAATTCTCCTTTGTGGTCATATCTGGAAGCCACGAGAACCAGTGAGCTGGCTGTCCTATAAGTGCCATCACTCATTAGATCCATTGTCGTCATTGGTTGAGGTCCTATAACTTCGGACCTGTTGTACCAGGTGATGTTGGCGGCGGGACGGGCTCCTTCCACCGTACAAGTCAGAGATACCATTTCTCCAGCAACAACAGGTGTTGTTGGCCCCCTGACATGTAGAGATGCTGGGCGAACTGGAAAAGAAATCAATAAAAATTGTCCATAATTTTTTTAGACATTTCTAAGAATATATTTTTGTTTAAAACATTTAATACATAAATGTATGAGTTAAGTATTCGGTGCAAATATATTTAAAATGTTCTTTCGCTCAAAAGAAATATGTAGAAAAATTTATTGTTTCAATATTTTCTCAGCAATTTTTAATATCATAATTTCAAACCTCTTATATAATATTTGATAAGATAATCAAAGAAAAAAACGTTATTATATTTTTAAACGCATATGCTACAATATTTCATTTTTTGAAATAAACGATTTAATATAGGAGAAATAAGTTTCAGTTTTTATTATAAATTTAATTTTTACTTTTCATGAAAATGTACATTCAAACATTAAGATTTCAATGTGTACAAAATACAGTCACTCAAAAAAGTATTGGGACACTTGGCATGAATAACTAAATAGCTATTTATAAAACTATTTATCACATTAAAATAAAAACAAGATGAATCAAAAAATATTTTAACATTTGGTGTACAGTGTGTAAGGAAAATTTTATTGTTATTTTAGAATTAAAATCCAGCTTTTCATATATAATTCAAAGGCAAAAGAGTAAAAAAATACTAGGACATTTTTGAAATGAGAAATTCAACAAATATATAGTACAACAATAGAATTGAATTTACTACCACTTTTTTAGATTATAATTTTAAACATAAAAATTTCAGATAAAATGATCTAAAGAAAAATGCTGAGAAATGAAGATATATAAAATAATGTGAGAAAACTTCGAATAAGTCATTGGGAAAATGGAAAATCAATTCACTTTTCAGGAAATATCTTAAAATTTAGTAAGTTTACTGATTTAACATGTGGGTTGTGAAACAAGTTACTTTAATCCAAAAACTAGTGCAGTAAAATTGACTTTGCAATGTAAAAGTAAATTCGGAAAATCTGTAAATCCAAAAACTGTTAGAAATGTTTTAACAAAACATAGGTATTATGACAGATTACCTGAAATAAAGCCCTTCATCAGCACACCAAATCAATAAGCTTGGCTGGCATTTTCTAAAATGTATATAAAGCAACCAAAAAAATTTTGGAAAAATATAATTTTTGTTGATGAAAGCTAACATATTTTCGGATCGGATGGTAAGCAAAAAAGTTTGGCTGAAACCAAATATAGTAATGCATATCAAAAATTTACGGCCTACTGTTAAATATGGTGGTGGCAATCAAATAGTGTGGAGTTGTATAGCAAGCGCTAGTGTTGGGAATTTAAATTTATTGATGGTACAGTGAATAAATAGTCTATCTTGACATTCTCAAGTGAGATTTAAACGAAAGTACGAGTAATCTGGAAATCTCAAGAATTTTAAATTGCACAACGATAATATCCCGAAACATACTGCTAATATTTGCAAGTTATGGGTCCTCTACTACTGCCCAAGTTTTATTAACACTCCCACAAAAAGTCCAGACCCTAATCCCATTGAACATATGTGGGATTATTTGCAACAAAAACGATATGAACATCAAATTTCTAACAAGTAAGATTTAAGAAAACATTTGATTAAGGTATGATTCACACTTGATTAAAAAATTTTATAATTTTGCAAAAAATTGATCCAATCCATGCCAAATAAAATAAGAGAGATCAAAGAAAGCAAGGATGGCCCAACAAGAAATTAACTTTTAAGGTTTAATTGATTTTCTTAATTTATTGGGAAGAGTCCCAATATTTTTTGAGCATGTTTTCTTGTTTTATATCTTTGATTTTTAATTATAACTATAATTACATTAATTTGAGAGTAATGCTTTAATTATTATAATTTATATATATCAAAATTATATTTATTTTTTTGTTTTGGTTTCATATTTAAATAAAATATTATAATAAAAATCAGTGAACTTGTGGTGTGTCCAAATACTTTTTTGACAGACTGTATATGAAATTATTCAAGACAGTTTATATATAATTACTTGCATATAAATGCATACATAAAATATAAAATGCTTCTTCAATTCGTCGTATTATTTTTATAGCATTTCAGATGGCGTATAAGAAATACATATATATTCAAATTTGTACGCTGTCTGCATCGTAGTACGGAATATTTTATTATGAGATTTTTCTGCTGAAGTATTTTTTTAACACTCTATATATTGTGTTAAAAAATACTTCCCGCAGCTTATTCTTTTTAACATTTTTAAAGAAAATATGGAAAATTATAATTAACAAATTAACAATTTTACCGAGTTTTAGTATATAAAAATTTCTACTGTTATATTAATAATATACTTTGTGAAATTTTATTTATTGAGTTATTTTTCCGAACCTTAAATCAACTGATAAAGAGATAGAAACCCACGTATTTCAAACTATCTGTTTTTAAATTGAAACCATTCGCAGCATCATGGGAAGGGAAATTTTTTGGATACAAATAATTTTAGTTTAGATTCATATTTGAAAATTAAGCTTGATGGTTTGTTGAGTATAATTATTTATTGTAAAAAATTATCGAATGTATTTTGATTTATGCAAAATAATTTAAATGTGGCGCAAGAAGACAGTTTTTATTCCAACACTTTCTAATCATGATATTGATTTTTGACTTTGAGAAAAACCGTATTTCAAATATCCAGACTGATTATTGGACTAATCTATAATATTGAAATTTACCTTAGAATTATGGTAAAAAGGAAATTTTTTTTATTATAAACCAATAAAATTTCTATTAATTGATAATTTTTTTTAATTAAATTAAATTGCTAATATGATATTTGTGAATTTTCTGTATTTGAAAATGCTTATTTTCGAAGGCAAGCATCATTAGGATACGCATAATACCGGTTACACACTCAGAGTTTCCATTTATGCTCGTAATAACTGCTATATATTTCAATAATAGTGTAATTAAATTTTGAATAATTTAATTTCTTTAATAAATAAGTAATGAAGTTTTTTAGCCCTAAATTGATTTTTAACCACATAAGTATCATGCTGCATATATGTTCATAATTGGCTGTGATATTATAAAATTTCTGTCGTTAAAATAATTTTGTTCTTTTTTAATAGATTTATAGATTACATATACATTTACATTTTTGCTGGAAATTCCTTTTTTAATATTTAAATTATCAGTATGTTTTCTGCTAGAGATGAGATTTTCATATTAAAACGATCTACATTTAAAATACTTTAATGATCAATTTCTTAGAAAAGAATTTATGCTTAGTATCATTAATAACATACGAAACTTATACTTTTCAGCATTCAGAAAAGTGATTCAAAATCGATTTCGTGTCAAGTAAGATTAAATTCAAATTTTGGAAAAGTCATTATGTTTTCTTAAAAACTTTGGCTGTTGTCCAAATAAGATATGAGTTAAAGTAAGCAAATATGATAAAGTACTTACGCTTGAAACCAAGAATATCCTCTCATTATTTGCATTAAACAGCAAACAAACATGGTACAAAAATGATATTTTAACAGCTATTTCAAAACTATTCTATTTTCATAAAATCCCCATTACTACCGAAATATAGCGATCGATTTCTAAATTAAGGTGAAATGAAAACTATTTGCTGAAATTGTTGAACTGGAAACAAATCAAAACTTTCCACTTTAACGCTCAGCAATTTAAACAACATTTTTCATTTCTTCTAATGCGAAGTTATTAAACATTTTCAAGTAGCATATGAAACTGGAATTTGAAAACTAAATGTATTCTTGAGAATTTGCTTCTAACATAACATAAGAGTGAAATTAAAGGAACAGAAAATATAAATCGAAGCCATTTTTTTTTTCTTCTTCAGAATTCATATAAATCCTCAGCTTAACGATGGCTGTAGCAGAAAAAGACTTCCTATTCTACTGGTGCCAATCGCTAAAAGTAATGTCTTCTTTTTAATATAACGCGAAAGTTAATAGAGTCGGAACTACTGTTCTCGTTGCTGCTGGACTTGTTCCTTTTTTTTTTTTTTCGTTGCAGTTCCTTTTTCAGAATTCAGTCTCTTTCGATCGATATATATGAGATTTTTACCACTTGAGAATGTCAAAATCAGGAAGCGACGGCAGGTGAGGTGGAAAACAGAAGAAACTTTGACGTTCGAGCCAATGTTTTAGGTCTTTGCCGGAGGCTTTGTCAAAATGGCTTAGTGCTCCCTTTTAGACATCCGTGATTTCTAACCTCTTTAGATCCTCAATCCTTTTTTCAGGGGAAAAAGAAGATTCTACCATTCCTTCTTATAAGCCCGACAAGTCTTGTTAACTGAAATTTGATTCTGAATGTCCTGAGGTCATCCAGAAGTGCCGAGTCAAGCCAAATAAAATTTGTAGCGCATTTTACTAATATTTTATACAGAAGATTTTCTTAAAATAGAAAAGCCGGTAAGTGACAAGTTCATGCAATTGTGGAGCTCTGCATAAATAGGTTACTTTAAAAGTATATTTGAGTCTCGGGTGATTCCAGGAATTGGAAATAATTGGTATAAAATCTATATATAACCATTCTGTGCCAACCATATAGTGAATATAAAGGCACATAATAGCCTAAAATTCCAATGAAACATCCTGTATTTAAAATCTATATATTTAAGAAAAGAAATGTTCATACTGGGAATGGTGATTCAAATGTACAGAACAATGGAATGAATCATTCGAAAATAAATGAACACAGAAAAATATCTTTACGAGGATGGAAATGAAGTTGTTTATTTCTAGTGAATCAGAATGTAGTTTTCTATTAAACCAGAATATGCGCCTGAAATTCTACCAGTGATAAGTCACTCTGATACAAGTAATGGCTTAAAAATGTTCAATATACCTTTTTCTATTCGGGTGTTCAACATTCATAAGAAGTCACAGTTTTCACAATTAAAACTATTATATGCAAGTGCGGCAGAAATTTTAATTAGCGTTGTTTAAAAAGTGTAGTTACTTAGAGAAACAAATTTTCAATGAATGTAATCTTAAAAAGTAAATGCTTTAAATCTTCACCTATAAAAGGCAAACAGAATATAAATATTTTGCAAATAACAGATTATCATAAAGAGATGTAGTTGTAATGAAGAAAAAGACATTCTTTCAAAAGGAAACCTGTAATTTTAGTTGTGTAAAGAGTATGTAATAATTGAATTGTTTAAATGCAATGGTTGAATTTAACATTCAATAAGATGGGGTGAAAAATATAAAAATATTCCGCCTCCATCCAAGCCATAGCCATCGATCAGAAATACAGCCTATTATATCCTTTCATGGACAAGACCGTAATAAATTTCAAGAAAAATGATGCGTTCTTATAAGAATATAAATTATAACAAGAATAAAAACAATAAATGTCGTTTAAAACACTTTAGGATCTTTAATTAATTTTTTATACTTGTTGTTATGTCTATGAATTACTTAATTGATACGTCATTTCAAGATGCCGAATTCTAAAGCGAGTAAACAAATGGAGACAGTTATGACAATATAACACACGCGGCACGTCAGCAGGCATATGTACTAAAAATTTCATCACCACAAAAAAACATGAATTTTATTGAGGAAACTGATTTTTCCTCAATACTAGATGCCTTCAGGAAAAAAGAAGTCGAGTATACAAAATGCTTATTCTGAACATCACATAGTTTGATTTCTAACGTTTATTGTTATTTAGAGAAAAAAAAAGATTTTTTTTAAACCTATGCTTTAGCTTGATGTTGCAGAAATCAAAAAAATTGGATCGTTGGAAAAATTTGGATCGTTGCCATTTAAAATGCTAGTGCCATAAATATATTTAAATATATTTAATTTGTAGGAATGGATGTTTACATAAAGATTTAGACTTCTCAGTTTTTTTCGATACTATAATTATTCGTACAAAAGAACATAAAATATATATCTTTATATCATTTAGAATATATTTCTAGTTCAGAATGTATGCATTCCTTTTCCTGAAATCGGCTATGAGATCACGGATAAATGGTAATAAAGAAATTAATAATATTTAAAAAAGTAAATTATAATATAATTTAAAGCTTTAGTTTCGTAAAAAATTTTTTTAAAAACATTTAAAAAAGAAATATTTACTGAAATTCAAAAATACATTTTGTAGTTTCTTACTTATTATTTTTTTTGAAAAATCAAAAGCCTTTTTATAAAGGTCTTTTTAATATTTAGAACAATACGTATCTTTATAATTCTCATTAAACAATTAATTATTTATTAAATAATTACTTATTATATAACTAAAAGCTTATTCCTTACGGCTAAATAACTAACGTATCTTTTAAAATAATTTTTAATATTGTTTCTGTTCTCCTTGCTAGCTCGATATATAACAAAATGGAGGATAAATAATAAAAGCAAAGAAAGGAAATTGAAAAAAAAAGCAATAAATAGAATGTACACAAGGTGAAGGTTTTCGGAAATCTGCTCCAGAAGATATCAGAATACGTTAAATGCGCAGAAGAAGTTGCAAATTTAAGATTTTTATGACCGAATCAAACAGTGGTTGGACTGCATTAGGGGATTACTACACTTAGTGCATTGCAAACCATGTAATGCTCTTTTTAATTATTTTTTTGTTGAACCTCGTCTTAGGTGTCAAGATTTGAAACTCTTCTTCATTTCTGCTATTCGCTTTTGATTGTCTTTCAAATTTGTATATGTATTCTTTATGCTAAAACAATGAACACATTCTTTATCCTTTATTAAAGCATTCATACATGATTCAATGCAAATAATTTTCTTTTATTAGTTGTTTCTCATCGAAAATAGATACTTCAATAATTTTCTTAAATAAATTCCGATAATTACAACTGAAAAAAAATTATTTGTTTCTAAGAAAGAAAAAAAAATGTATTGTATTCTCTGGTAAAATATTTTTTTTCAATAATGCTCGCTTTTGAACTGATGAGCCTTCTCTGATATCAATTCTAATTAAAATCACATAAACCTAAATATATTTTAAAAATTTCAGTAAATAGTAATGTTTTTTTTACAAGTATAGTGATTCCAAGAGTGCATATGCTCATATTTTGTCATATATTTTCTTAGAAAATGGGAATATTTTTATTTATTCTTATCACGGATTAAATCCCATTATACAGATAGAATCAATAAAAAAGATAATTTAATTGCACATTATTTAATGTCTTTTATGTTTAAATGCATTAAGAAATATCTTATTCTCAGAATTTACTCCCTGTAAAAGAATTAAGCTACTAGAGTTCTGCAATTCTTTTAAGTAGTTGAGTGCATTAATTTATTTTCCTTATATCTATCTTATTATTGAAGACAGCCCGGAATGAATTCCAGTAATTTCGTTAATATTTTTTCAAGGTGCTGGCAGTGCCAGAGATATAACTACCTCCATATTTGACACTTTACAAGTCGAAATAATCTTATTATTATTTTCCTCTCACAATTTAGTTAATAAATGGAGTTTTTTGCTAATGCTTATTTTATTATTGGTTTGTTATCTTTTTATTCATAAAGTATTCTGAAATCCATTATTGGTGGTATAAAATGCATTATTTCTCCATGAATATTGAACAGTTTAGTAGACTAGTAACTTCATAGTGCTTTTTAAAAATGATACTGAGAATAAATGAAAATAAGAGAAGATGCCATAATAGTATGCATAAAAAGTTATGACTTTTAATTAGGAACATTTATTTTCATTGCATTTTCGTATTCATCTGCAAAAATTGGAAATATCTTTAAAAAATTATTTTTATTGAGATTTGTAATAAATTTATATCTATTAATAAAATTTGCGCATATTTAGGATAAACAAAAAAAGCTAAGCAGATTGAAAGACGGAAAATAAAAGTAGCTATTAGCAGTGATATATTTTGTAATGATTATTGAAAATCCAGCATTGAACCATTCAGATTTACATGACAGAACAGCGAAAACTAGCAATTTGGAAATCAATACTTCTCATTGATATTTACATCCATATGATTTGTATGATACAATATACAAAATGAGTGGTAAAGTCCTTTGAAGTCTTGTAAATTCAAAACGGCGTCTATGAAAGTAAAGTTTACCTGTAATAAAGTGACTATACTAAAATCATTGACACAGTTTGCAGCTTCCATAGCAATAAAATAAAAAAAGTTGCAAAAATAACTTAAATAAAGTAAATCGTCTTAAATACAACTTAAATAAAGAAAATCGTCCAAAAAGTTCAATTAGAAAAATGTATGCTAGACCATTATAAAAACCCAGAAAAAAAGTTTCAAGGAATTATCTGTAAAAGTGGCGAAGATTTTTGTGATTAAATTTATGATGTTTCGTGGCTTGAAAAAGTAGTTCGTCTTGAAATTGAAAAATACATCCTCTAATATTATCATATCATTTCATCGATAGCTACTCTACTGCCACATTGTAAATGATTAGGAGCATACATGCCGGTCTATTAGATAAAATGTAAACATGTTTTGCGGCCGATGGTGGTCAGTGGGAACACACTCGTCATATTTTAGTTTTGCAGTTCCTTTCTCTTTTTAACATTTAACAGACATTTTAACATCTGTACCAAGTTCTTTAGAATTAAATATTTTAACTGAAAATCTTTTTTTCTAAGTTGTATGACCGCCATATTTTAATTAGATATTTTGATAATTGCAGGAAGACTATGAGTCCGGATCTTCAGATTTCTCTCTTTTCGCATTTTTAAGAGTTTTTTTTTTATTATTACTTTTGTTTATTTTCGTCTTTGTTTGAATTTCAGTTCATCAATGCGTAATTCATGAAACTCTATAATATCTGAGAATATATTTTTCAATTTTCAGGGCAAACCCTTTTACAAGTCACGGGAAGCTCATAATTTTAATTGCAAATATCTCCGCCAATTTTGCAGATGACTCCATGAATTTTTTAATATGTTATGGCGTATATTTTTCCAACTGGACTTTTCAGAAATCGATTATATTTTTTTAGTTAAGATCGCATTAAAATGTCTCAATAAATTCAGCAATAGTATATAATATTTATATGTAATATATACCATTTTATAATATATATATATATATATATATATATATATATATATTATTTTATAGTAAACATCTTCTTTTATATTTCATTTATAATGTGTGCACCCTCATCAAAATTTTGTATTCCCTTATATATGAAATCCTTGACGATTTAGATTTATATTTTGAATATTTTTAAATTTTTATACGAACTCTTTATAATAGAGTCATATTTTTATCATCTAAATTTATCGATATAACCTTTAAACATATAAAAAGAAATGCATATGTAAGAGAAGAAAAATAATTATTTCTATACACCGTTTTTGAGAGTTAAAAAATAATTTTTCTCTTCATCAAGTTAGAGATATGTAAGATACAAAAGCATTTTTTATTTATAATCATATGCTTCAAACAAGAAAATATTTTGTCCAACAATACAAATTACTTACTTGAGTATTTAATAAAAAGATTTTCAGATTAAAAACAATATTTTATTCCATAACTTTAATCATGCTATTTTTAATCTTACCATTTTTACTCAACAAACGTGATGAACACTAACAATTTCGACGAACGGAGCTGCAAATATTGCAACTTGATTAAATCTTTAGCTGCTTTCATTTTACTTTTGTTTCAAAGCTATGTAAAACTTGTTCCAAGACTAGTCACTTGTAAAATTAAAGGAATTCGGTGTAATTTGTCTCCGACCCCCTGAGGGCCGACAACCCAATTTGCATTGTTTCGTCGCGACCACCAAGTGAACATAATCTTGATTATTTCTACAAGTTCATTTAATGTACCGTAGGCGGAACTAAGAAAGCACTCTGGCTTTCCCTCATTGGCTAATGATATTACCTCTTTAGCACATGTTTTCCTAACTAGATCAGAAGAGTGTGTCTCGGATCTTTCGATTCTGATTATTTATGTGTTTCCACCTCCAGAATCTTATGCTCAAGCATTACCAGAAAAAATAAAACCCTGGCATTCCAACTAATTCGTTTATCAATGTTAAACTACTTTTCGATAACATATTCCGTCCGAAAAGTGCTTTCAATGATACGTCTTTATTCGAGGCTGATGTACTTAACTGAGTCTGAAATGCAATTGGCAAAAGGAAGCGCTCTGTGACTTTCTAATGCCGCTCGAGATTTTGATCCAATTTCCGCAGCTCCTTATTTTGCATTTGCAGAGACTTAATCTAAGTTCTCTACAGATTTCTTTTCTTTCAACCCTGGAACAAGAACGAAAGGTAATATATTCTTTTTTTTCTTTATTTATTTCTTTTTTTCATTCACTCGCGATTGCAGCGTTGAGTTTGCATTTTCTGCTAAAATTCTTTTAACGATATAGTGTAGTCTGATTATCTTGACTTTACCTTATTCAAATACTAAAACGCATTCAAAAGGATAAAAATTCACTCACAAAAGCTTCACTGAAAGAAGCATTCACTGCAATTAATGTTTGCACTGGTAAGAATTTTGACTTGAGAGAAACCAAAAATTCGGCCTCCGATGCAGTTTAATCGGATGCACAATAATGTTTATCCTATATATTTATTTTCTATTTAATTCCATTTCCATTGTAAAATAAATATTAAAGTAAAATCAATAGAGTTACATGCAAAAGTTATAATGATACGGCACTTGAAAGAAAATATGAAATCTGACTTATAGAAATTGAAAGATTTCTTTCGGTAATTATATGCTACACCTACAATTTTCAATCACCACGGTCAAAATTTGAAGAAATCTGGCTCTATGGATCAAATTCAAAATACTCTGATAGTGCGAAAATAGAAATCTTAATAAAAAAATAATAAATGTAAGTAAAAAAATATATTTTTAGAAAAATCTAATACCAGGATTTATTTTTATTTTGAACCGATTTTGAATAATTACGAAATAAAATTCTTCGACGTGGAACTAGAATTTTCATTGAATCTATTGTGTGATCTTTAATGATTAATCTCTGACATGTAGTTAGTACACAAGTACCAGAAAATCGAATTTGTATCTTGGATGCTTTTTTTTTCCGCCGACAAATGGAATAAAAAGAAATTGTCAGAGAGCTATATTCGCAGTCACAAGATCATATAATAAATTTTATTCATTTAAGATCTCGTATTTTTAAGTTAATGCATTTGCATGCATGAGAAATTACCGACCGAATACAGGTGATCAAATATTAGACGAATTTTGTACGATATGTGTACTAAATTTCACTTATATAACTCTTTCATTTTTGTAATTGCCATTTTCACTTGAATTTGGTAGTCAATAAACTAACATACTGCTTCTAACTTTATTTTGCTAGATATTTCATTGAAATCTACTAACTTGGTAAAGTCTATATACCAAATTTTATCTTTCCAGTTCAAAGTGTTTTTAAGTTATCATGTTTATAGCCGGAATGATATAGTTCTATAATTGTATTTTTCGGACTCAGAGAGATCTGAAAAATGGAGATTCATAAAAATTTCCTGAAAATGTTGAATTAAAAAAAAAGCTTTTACGCTTTCTACTATTATTCTGATCACAAATAATCTTTTAATATTAATAATTTAAAATATTAAAGTCTTTGAATGGGAAATGTAGTTAAAACTTATATCAGTGATTATCACTAGTGTCATATCGTACAAAACTATAAGTTCTGATATAATTTTACCCAATATTTTACCAATTTGAATCCTTATGTTAAAATTCAAACAAAAAAAATTCAAAAGAAATAGATGCCCCCAATGATTTTTTAGTACAACAAATTGGTCGTTTTTAACTAATTTATTGCGAGTACTATAATTTTGAAATGGAATCTCAGAAATGTTTCAACTCAAAATTGCAGTACAGAAAGGCTGACTGCATTAAAAAAGAAATGCTCCATAATTACATCATACAAACATTTCTAAACTATTACATAGAAGTAGACATTCTTAACATACATAGACATTCATCATTCATAACATACATAAAATTCACATTACTCTTTATAGAAATAAAATTATTATCCATAGTTATTTGATAAATGAATAAAAGCAGAAATATGTTGCTGATTTTGTAAACTTTAATCTCCTTGTAATCAACAACTTCATAATAGTAGTTATAAAAGCAGGTTTCACTTATTAAATAAAATTCGATTCATAGAGACCCAAGATAAATTGTGCCTATTAAAAAAATTATAATTTCAGTCTAACTACCTAAAGTGAAGCAATACAATACTGATTGCAACTAGATGTTTTATTTCAGTAGTATATACCAAAGTCATATTTTAATACTGATGAATAGGTTTTGCAAAAGTATAAAAAAATCAAAAACTAATTTCTTCCTTTTCTGTCTTTTTATTTATTTTTTTTCTTTTTGCTTTAACATGAGCTAAATTATAGCATTTATGCCTTTTTGCTTTTTGTATTATCACTCTGCCATAAATGTCAATAACAACTGTTATGGCTATTTGTATTTGACCAATTGTCATTCTCGCAGATTTTTCTTCTCTTTTGCACCATGTTCGTTCCCTCTTTTGTCAACTATTCAGAAAAAGAAAGTAGAATTAATGTTTGATGGCGAAGTTTGCTACACATCATTGGTTGCAAATGAAATATTTCTTTCCTGTTGAAATCTAATCAAATAATTGTTGTTGTTGGGATTTTTGTAGGGTTAGTTATAAAAAGACTTCTTATTAAGCGCTATTTGTTTATTGATTACATAAATTATAGACATTCCGTATTAATGGACAGCTTAAGTCATTACTCTAGATTTGAGAGTCCGATTCCGTTTTAATTTGAAAACGATCCCATCATTTAGACTTATTATTTTGTTTGCCTTTTTTTTTCACTCATAAATAAATAACTCATGTAAAAAAAATGTAAGGATGCAATTGAAAAACACTAAAATAAAATCAGAAGAATACTTGCCCATTGCGATTGCTACATACAGTGATTTCATCCTGCTTCATAGAACAATGACTGTTCAGTATTGTGAATCTTTAGTCTAACTGTCTAATGGTATATGATTACAATCTTCTAAATCCCTCAAACAATCCCTTTATTCTTTAATTATGTGCTTTATTCTTTAATTATGTGCTCAAAGTTAACGTCAGAAAATCTAATAATTTAAGCTTACCTCCCGAAGGTATAACAGAAGCAATGAAGATGACAAAATTTTAATAAGAGAGAGACTTTTATTCCTTGGATTAAAAGAATTAATCTCTACAAAATTTTGTATTTGATTTTAAAAAATCCCAAAAATATTTAGAATTCGTATTTAAACTGTGAGTAGTATCAATTTGCCTGGTTTTGCATTAATGTTTTAATAGGAAATTAATTGTTTCTTCTGTTTCTTCAGAAGTTTCTCTAATTAAGTAAGTACCCTGAGACTTGCCTCATCCGGAAAGTATCTTTTAAACTACGAAATGACAGAAAAGAAATTAATCTATTTGTTAACCAAATTTAAAATATTTTACTAGTGAATAAGAAAATGTATATCAAACTGTTTTTAATTGAAAGAAAAAGAAATAGACTTCTTGTTTATATTCAACTAAACTCTACGGTTTGAATAATTTTTATTAAAAAATATGTTTTTCTGATAATAAATTTTGAACCAAATTTCATTTTTCTTTATATATAAAATTCGACTTCCTTGTAAATTACCAGTTTCAACACTTTTACGCAATCATGGAGCTAGACTCAGTTGGAAGTATTCATTGAAATTATTTTACAAAAATATTTTTTTAACAAAAATCAGAGAAGGCAGATATTTGGAATTTCCTGAACCTATCTTGGTCTTGGTCCCATCTTAGTCTAGGACCCACCTACCCGAAAGGGTGTAAGACCTGTCCTGTCTTATAAATGGTTAATTTTACAATCTATATTTAGAAAAATATTTTTTACAGAAGCTGTTTTTCGAAATTTTCTAAGAACAAGTATTCGCTGAATTCATTCTGAATCTAGTTAGACCCTTTTATGGCTACTCCAAAAGTATTTATTCGTATTCGTATCTTGTGCAAATGTATAATTTATCTATAAAAATTGCTTGTCAATCAGGATTTAAAACCAGTTAAGCAGAACAAACGTGAACAAAATTTATCTGTTTATAAACAGTTTTGCTTCATGATAAAATATTTTTTATATATATAGAAGAGAGTGATTTATAATCTATCTTTATTTAAAATTGTTCAATATTTAAAAAATAATTATTCAAACTAATTAACAGATGGATATAATTAACATTTTCCTGGATATGAGAGGAAATAGATCGAGTAATTAAAAAAATAATCAATATTAATGTCACGTTGATAGGAACAGGCAATATTCATTAATATTATTAAATTCTCTTTGATTTCGAGTGGCAAGACTATAAATAAATGCAATTATTTAGAAATGCATATAATATGTTTATCCAATATTTTAAATTTTATTGAATTCTAAAATCAGAGGATATATTCATAGCTATATATAAAAGAGGATATATTCATAGCCTTGGTTATTACAACAGTGTTACAACATTTCAGGATTCTAGCCAATATTTACAATATCGAACATTATCGTGGAAAAATCATATAATATTTGCTAATAGGAGAGTAAGTTTTCAAAAGATTTTTATAATTTATGTACTTGAAAAGTTCCGAATTAATATTTTTTCTTTTGTCGCAAGTTATTAAATATGCAACATAGAGTCGAAAATTAATTTCTTTGCAAATGTGGAACTTAATGTTAAGTGCAAATATAATATATATAACGTGTATTACAATTTTACTAAGCTAATAGTTGTTTCAATTTGTAATTAGGATGAAAATTTATTTGCTTAATGCTATACAGAACGCTTAAGTTAAGTTAAATAAGCAAATTTAGTAATTCATTTAATCTTTACAGTATATAAGAATCTCAATCCTATATTAATGTCTTATAATTGTAGAAAATCTACAAAATATATGTTGTCTTCTTCCATGGAGAATAAATGAAATCGGTAATATATAAATATTAATGGACCATTTTTGAATTTTGCAAGACGGATTTTCGGACAAATACTGATACTCTACATAAGCAGATGGAAAGAAAGAGCATATGAGCCAACATAACACCTTCATAGATTCCAAATTTCAGTATATTGAAATTTAATTTTTTTCATTCGAGTATAGAATGCTGAAGAATTGATGGAATTAAGATTCATGTCTATTGGCCTCTTGACGAAAAAAAAATTTAAAAAAAAATTAAAAGACATATCTAAATTTTGAATAACAGCTAAGGAAACTGATTCACTTTTGAATAAGTGCTAAAGAAACTGAATATATTTTGAATTACTGCTAAGGAAACTAAGTAACATTTGACTGCATGCTAAAGAAACTGAATAACTACTAAAGAAACAAAATAACTTTTGAATAAGTGCTAAAGAAACTGAAGAACAACTAAAGAAACTAAATAACTATTGAATTAGTGCTAAAGAAACTGAATAACTTTTGAATAACTGCTAAGGTAACTGAAGAATTTTTGAATAACTGCTAACTATAGAAGAAATTCACATTTACATTATAAATTGAGCAATACAAATACAAGGATTAATCTGCAAATCTATAAGTGGAAAACTTCGTGTCGCATCCTGAAACCATTCTCTTTCGATAACGTATTACTATTTCCATAATTATTTTGGTAAATTATTTCGGTTTCATTCAAACTCCTACGAATTTACCAAAATGAATAAAATATTCAACACCTAGGAAACAATTAATCAGTTGATTTGTGTTACATTTATAAATACCCTACCTTTCACTGACTTAGAAGCTAAAAAAGTTCCAGTTTTACTACCACTTCGGCCTCAAATGAAGCACTATACAAGCAGCAGTGGTTATCACCAAACCTCTATCAATTACTACAACAACTTACACGCACAGTATTATATCAATTCATAATCATGCAATTCTGAAGCTGATTGTAAAGTCACCGGGAAGTTTGTAATCAGCAATAATAAATTATTTACGATGTATTTCGAAGTTACAGACATTTCATAGCCCTTTTGCAAGGAAGGCTCCTACGCTTTCAGAGTCTCCATGTTACTAGTATTAGGCACGGAATGTCGCAATGAGGCACTAGAAGATTTATTGCTTTATCCCGAACGCTACTCCTCGGCTCTGGTAGCCATAAATTAAATAGTAATTTCCACACCGATAGTGTTCTTCTCCACCACGCGCGGAAAGACTTAATTTCCGGAAGTATAGGGTGGAGTGCCGCGTATCTCGGCCACTGTGTTGTAAATGTCATCAGCAAAGAACCATGTTCTACACTTTCAACACCGTCTGAAAAGTTTCGAGGTTATATCCCAATTATGGAAGAGTGAAATGAATGATTTTGGAGCCGTTATTTCTCAGAAAGGTTGCACCAAATTATTCCAAGTCTGAATTGTTAATCCCTTTATGATTTAAGTGCATTACTTTGTCCACCTTTCTTACATTTTATTCTGTGTTGCCTACGTGTTTTGTTTTGAAATCAGACCGCATTTTCTTATCTGCTAATGCACACCAAAACTCACTCGATATGCAGCATATATTTAAAAGATGACAATTTAACACGTATCGAGTTTAACTTTACAGATTTATTTCAAATTGGATACATATTTAACCCAAATAAAGTCCCAACATTTTCATACAACGATGATAGTAAGACTAGAATATGTTGATGGGGATTTTAAAATTAAATTATAGACTTCATAACTTCGAATTTTGACAGACTTAATATATAACAAATAAAATTCGTGAAAATTACTAATTGGAATCCCATATTTCGGCCACCATTCTGTAACTGTAATTAGCAAGGAGCCACGCTTCACTCTTTCATCAACGCCTGAAAACTTTCGACCTTGCATCCGAATTATGAAAGTGTGAAATGAATGATTTTCGAGTAGTTATTTCTCATCAAGGGCTTGAATGCTTCAACTTTCCATAATATTTAATATGTTAAGACCCCTTTCAGTGAATTATTTCGTCTATTTTAGTATAAGTTAATTTGTATTTAGTTGCTTAGTATAAGTATTTTTGCTAGTTACATTCATATTTTAAAATAACAGAATAATGCTATCTAGTGACAAAACACAATGGATGATTAATTTAGGACTGGGAATTTATTTTCATGGCATATTAAAGTATAATGTTAATTAAATAATCTGCCATATTGAAAATCTTTGTATATAATATTCTCAATGGCTTACTTTTAATGATATTAAATTTAAAGAATGTGGCTAAGTTCGGGAGTAATTATTTGGAAAATATTTTAAAATAGTAGTATTTTTGAATTTTTGAATCAAACAGATTGAAAAAAAACATTATGCCAGTAAAATATTACTTAAAAATTAAAAAAAAAGTTTTATTTTTTGCTAAAAAACAGTATAAGGCAAAAAAAAAGAAAAAATTGTATCAAATATTGTATAATATTGCAGATATCTAAATAAATATATTTATTAGCGACTAAACTAAAAATAGACGATATATATATAGAATATTTTTAAATGATTAGGTTACTAATTTTATGATTGAAGAATATGGTTACGATGTTTTTCATAAGAAAAATTCTATCAAATTTTAAAATTTACGAAGATTGCATTTGAAGATGTCAAATAACATAAAAACACGCATTATACAAACATAAAAATCGATGCAACTTTTCAAACAAGAAACAAAATTCAAACTGTTATATGAAGACGGTTCAGAAAATAAATATATTGAAAATTTTTTTTGGTTGATAATTTTGCAATAAAATACATTTTTCTACGCAGTTGCTTATATTAGTCAGAAGCTTATTAATTAATGAAACGAAATTATATTAATCTAGTAAAATAAAGGGTTTTTTTACTATATTAAATAAGCAAAAGTGAATCAAATGTGAATTGTTATTTGTTGAAAAATTAGATCGAAGAAAATGTCACTAAAATTTTATCTTTCCTAATGTCTTTTAACATCTGTAAGAGAGGCACATGCAACGGCATGCCAGTGAATTGCAAAGATTGGATTTAAAAATCCGTTTGTATAGTTCTGAGAGGGATCTCAAATTAAAAAAAATATATATTCGTTAGTATAATAATAGTGCTTTTAATTTTTGCTATGTCAAAAATAAAGAAGGTATGCTGAAATTTGTTCCACTAGATCTCTTATATTCTTGTATCGTCACTATCTTGTGGTTGAATATCCAGTCCTCTGATTTAAAGATTTGGAAAAGTATTTTAATTGAAAGCAGCTTTCTCATAATTATTTGATGAATTTTATTTTCTTTTAACAAAAAGATATGTTTCATGGATTAACCATGATCAACACAATGCTTCTTCTTAATTAAAATACATTTGCATGAAGTAGCCATTGAATGTAGCAATTTTGTAATTTCGTACTATTGCTTTTCAATATTATTTAATCTTAGAATACCTAGCACAATTAGTCCATAAACTTTAGCAGTAAATCAAAATACGTTTTTTAATGAAATGATGCCAATGGGCGGAAAAAGAGCATTGAATTTTGTGGTCTCATGAATTCTGTAATCATTGATGATATATATATATATATTTATTTATTTTAAAAACAAAGTTCGGATTCATAAATATCTTTCCTGAATTGAACTGAGCTCCTTTTTTGGTTTTAGTTTGAATAAGAAATAATTTTTAGTTGCGATTCCAAATCTATTTCGTTTCGTTTTCAAAATATTTCTTACTTTAGATTGATTACTTTACTGAATTGATTTATATTCATTGAAATATCGGTGCATTAGTTTTCAATAAAATTTGATCAGGAGACTCATGAGTATACAATTTATACATTTTTGGTTTGGCAATATAAACATTGTTTTAATTAATGCAAAATAGGCATTAATTAAAAGCATGTTAATTCGTAAATTTAAATTGATTTATTATCTGGAAAACTCACTATCATAAAAAAGTTGGGGATTAAAATAGCTTTTGGTGTCATATCACCATTTAATGCATGCTGTGAATGCGATTTTCTTTAAATAGACACTTTATTTACATTTTAAGTATTTCTAACTGTAAATCACTAAATTTTATACTGATAGAAATCGAATAATTCATTTTGAGATTATGGCAGACTATCGAAAAACACAAGGACTTCGAAAGATTCTTTTTGTAGACACATGTGACGAAATGATTTACAAATCCTAATAGCCCATTTCTACTCAAGGGAAACTTGGGTATTTTTATTGATGTTTGGAATATTGTTTGATGCTATTGAAACATTGATTACTGCAAAAATAAATGACATAATTTTGTTAAAGATTGGTAAATCCTGGCTGCAAATTAGAATACTGCTATGAATTCTTTCAGTTACAAAATCTTCACACTCACAAATTTGCTGAGGTAATTCATCTGAATGGAAATTTGATGACGTATTTATGATTGATAATCAATGCCGAATTAATGCTTAAAATTATTTAAGCTCTGCATAAGCAGTTTTAAGTTGAAAATTTTGAAAAACTGAAATATTACAACATTAACAAGTGAATCGTTTTCAAGAGAATTTATTATTGTAAAGAGAGAGAGCGTTACAAAGATGTGAAATTAAAAACTTTAACTGTAATTTTGTGCAGAATGTTAAAAGAATTTCTAAACTTTTTAACAGAACCTGAATATTATTGAAGTATAGAAACCGACGTCTTTTAAGCTGTGAAGCAACTTTTTTATAGCTATGAAGCAACGTAATACAAAACTTACAAAAAATAATTTATAAGAATGCTTCAATAATATTCTAATATTAAAAAAAAATACTTGATTATACTTTTACCGAATTGACGAAGACCGTCTGCTCAAATTTAGTCACCCTTCGTAAATTCAGTGCAAGAACAAATATTGCAAAAGAGTTTCGAGGCCTCTTGGATCCGTAAAACTGCGGGACCCCTAGGCAGTTACTTATATTACTAATTTGATATTCGGGTCCTGTTGATAAATAAATATACGTGCCTAGGTGCTATAGTTGCGTTCGCATCTATTTTTTGAAACCAGGAAATGATTAAATAACTCAAGATGTTTTTAACTGATTCTATCATTGACTCTTTTTCTTATATATTAAAATCCTTAAAAAAAAGGTGTTTTCTATATTCTTGGGTTTGGACAGCTTCTGTTCAAAACATTGAATTTTTTTTTTGTCCTTTTATATAGGCGAAAAACATATTCTCTATAAAAACAACATTGGATTACCATGAATGTCAAGCTTGATCCATTGATGCACAGGATGTGACGAGGCATTACTACGAACACGACATTCCACTTTCCCGCCAAGATCCCATCGAGAAAGGACAAAGCGAGCAGTCGAAGTAACAAAATAGGTCCCATTCCCTTCCGGTGCCACTGTGGTTTTAACCGGAAGAGGCTTCGTTCCATTCCACCACGTCACTTCCGGGGCTGGACGTCCGCCAGATGATTTACACTCGAGGACGAAGGTTGAGCCTTCAACGTAAGGTCCAACGGTGCTACCGTTTCGGACTTTCTTGCCTTCAACTTCCATTTCTGGGGGAGAAGGCGTGACTGTAAAGAGAAAAGAATGAAATAAGTTGTAAAGACTTTGTCAGAATGGTTTGGTTCTGAAAATAATAATGTTTCATTTGAAATATCTAGTTCGCACGTAAGTATTCAATTGATAAGTATCGTGCAGTGTCGAAGGAAACAGTGCATTTAAGCAGATTTTATATGATAAATGCATTTGAAAAATAAAGCTTAATGATTGTAATCATTAAGAGCTTTTTTTTTAACTTAACAAAACGAACTCATTAAAAAAGCATTACATTTTTTCCACTTAAAATTTGATGGCGACATTATTAGTTAAATATATAACTGTGTATATCTCTCTATTTATCTCTCTCTCTCTATCTCTATCTATCTATCTATATATATATATATATATATATATATATATATATATATATATATATATATATAATGTCTGGATATAATTTATATATTGGATCATGTGTATATATGTGCAATAGAGTAGAAACTATGAGTTTATATCTCAACTTAATGAGATGTGTGTTCTTTGACGCTCCTCAGTTCAAATGACTGGATCTAAATTTAAGGAATTTAGTACAAATACACATTTGCGAGTGAACATGTACATCTCAATGCCATCTTTTGGAACTTTCAACTTTAATTTTAAATAATTAAAATTTAAACTAAATGCTGTTTTTTTCTAAAATGTTATCTCACAAATATCATTCTCGCATAGTTTTAAAATTAAAAAGTACTTTTTTAATTATGCTATCATTTATTTTCTCTTGAATTTTAACAAATATTTGAAAAAATTTTAATACAATATTTGCAACAATACGCTTCACCTTTGCAATGTAATCAAAATTATACTTAAACTATACTTAGCTATACTTAAACTATACTTAGCTATACTTAAACTATATTAAAACTAACTTACAAAACTTAATGCTAATGCAGTTATTTAATTACGGCTTTCCTTTCTATGATTTAGAGCTAAGAAATAAAGTACTCTTTTACATTCTCTTTAAATAATTAGAATATGCGGAAGGTTGAGAAATTATAATTGCTATGATTTTTGTAAATAAGAAAATGAAGATACTGCATTAGTCAACATCAAGTTGATAGTTGGAATTAGATGTTAAATGAAGCAGGTAGTTTGTATTCGCATGTAAAGGTTTCGTCATTTGTCTTGATTCTTTTAGAGAATTTGTACACAAATAACAGAACGTGTATAAGACTGCTAAATTACGACATAAATCTTGAATAAAGTTTGATCTTTAAACATAATTAATGTAAAATTCATGAGCAAGAATTCATAAATATTTAATTGAAGTTAAGCATAATGAGTAATTCCAGGCATTACTCTGATAATAATAAGCATATATATGTGTGTTCGTGCGTGTGTGTGAGAGAGAGCATAATTAACATTTTTACAAATCGGAATATTAATATGGCAAATATGCAACATAGAATATCGTTTGAATATTATAAATGTTTGATTCATGTGTATAATATAATATCTGAGTATCATATACATTTTAATATAAATACAAAACATGTAGATAATAGGTAATGTTTGACTTATGCAGATTTGAGACGGGACATTATTTGTAATGTAGTAAAAATATTATTGTGATGTAAACAGTATTATGAAATTTTCAGAACCATGTATGTGTGGTAATTCGAATAGAAACGCATTTGTTAATTTAAAATAAGTAGACCATAGAATGCTGAATGCATTCCCCTGAATGTATGTTACTCTTACGATACATGTTTATTTAATGGAGAAATATTACATAAACATAGA
>JAPMOR010019417.1:249323-285412 GCA_026543865.1 Argiope aurantia | reverse complement strand
TATGGAATAGGGACCTTTGTTAAGAGATAAAAATCTAATGAAGCCAAGATGATATGTTTCCTTTTGAATTGCCATTAGTAATATGGGTTCTGTTATAGGAACCACAATATTTGCATAACAAAAAAACTCTGTACTTAAAAAAATATAATTTTTGAATCACTCTTTCTTTAATATTTTCACATTGATTTTTTATTCTAGGTTCACGACATTGATGTGAGATAATAAAACATACTATGGGATTTATTGGTATTGGTTTGTTTTTAAGGCCCCCTGCGATAAATATCTTGAAAACACAAACTCTCGCCTACTTGGCGATTGAAAACTAAATGTTGGCAATTTTTACGTTATCTGAAAATCGCCAAGTAAACCAAACAATGCAACCATTTTGGAGAAATCTTAGAATCTTATGAACAAATCGGCTTAATCTGAATAATGCCTTCATCTTGGCGCCATCTCTAAATTGCCAAACAAACCTGGATCTTGTACAAATAAACAACCACGTCTGTAATCAATGATACTTTCAGTTTAGAACGGAATGCACTAATTTCTCTAGTAGATGTGAAATATATGCATAAAATTAAATTGTTTAATAATTTTTTTATTTTGTTGACTGCATTTAGATATAAAAGTTTTTCATCATAAATATTTCTGAAATTAAGCATACAATGGATTGAATTTCAATTATTAAAAATGCATTATATTTTTTTTCACTTTTTGCTTATTTCCATAACCGATATTTAAATGTTCCATGTTTGTCATCCATTTAAAGGAAATTTGTTTAAGAATTTTAACTGAAAAATGCGTATTTAAATTTTCTTTATTTTTGATTTGTGTTTATTTTCTAACACGTTTCATTTAAAAATTTAACAATAATAATTTTCAAATATCAACATTTCAAGTCATAATTATTTTACCCAATGGAAATGTTATTCCATATTTGCATCCTTTGCACTATTTTTAAGCTCTATTATTTGTCAAATGGTTTATACTTAACGATTTTAATTTTGTTGCAACAAGAGAGAACAAGATAAGACGGCTATGAATGATTTTATATTTCTTTAAAATTTAAAAATACGATATTTTAATGCATGTATGGGGCAAGAGGATGGCTTTTAAAATATTGTAAGTGGCAAAACATTTATATGGTAGGAGAAATATTTTATTATTACATTGAAGAAAAGGGGGAAAAAATATATGTTCTTCCTTAAAATTACAGTTTTTTTGGTAATAAATCCATAATATATGCATTTTCTGCGGTTATTCACAAAGTTTTTGTTACCATTAAAAAAAATAAAATACTGCATACATTTGTTTTTAAATTCTATCAACTATTATAGAAAGGCAACTCAATATTTTGAAGACATTATAAAAGTTACAATTTATCCAATAGAAACATTAAATTAACTTTGGATTCCAAATACGAAACTGGAAATTCTTCTCTAGACTATGATTTTAGAGTTTCAGCTGTTGTAAAATCATAATGTATTTCTAAATGTTTCTGTAAACACATAGAAAACGAAATTTGAATAGAGAAAAAATGCAAAATAAGTTTATTTATTTTTTTATTTTATTTTTTTTTTATTTTGCTCCATCTCGGACAATTTTGTCTATTCTTTTAACTTTAAACTTCTCTTTTCCAGTTCACTTTGCCAAGAAATCATGCCAGGAAAACATTTTAACCAGAATTCTTGAAAGATTGTTCAGATTTCTTGGAAAATTTCTTTCAAATGACCCATTCTCATAAAGTTTCTGATCACAAATTTCGCCAATTGCATATATTTTTTGAATGCCGAAAAAAGAAATCGATTTTCCTTAAAAAGAATTTCAAAGTTTTAGATACAACGTATGTGTTTTTCTGTTTCCTGCTATTTCCTATTACATTGAAAGTTATTTTGTTGCAACAACGTGAAATTGAAACTGGAGAAAAGTAACAATACAGCATTGATCGAATAACCATATTTTTTAAGTTATTATAGCCTTAGCACAGGACACCATATTTATTGACATATGATGTGAGTATGAAATGCAATTGTGATACATACATACTTTATAGAAAAAAATTAGCCGTTATAAATAATTATTACTAATATTTTCAAATCTATTATAGTCTGCAACTATTAAAGAGACAAAATTGTCTTATTTTCTGCTGCTAAGCCAATATTTAAATTTAAAATGTCAAATACTTGAAATTTAAAGTAGCCAAACGAATGCTTCTCCTGAACCAGTTGTTCTATTTGATGATTATATATATTTTTCTGAAATTTTTCACTTATTTATTTCGATCAAAACTTCTTAACGAACATCTCAAAATTGAAATTTCATCACTTTTTTATCACCTTAAATCATAACTTTTAATTCATTCATTCAAATGCTGTCGAATTGTAAAGAGAAAGAATAAAAGATAAAATCAATGGGCATAAAATATAAAATTAATCATTGAGGTTATATTTCAATATTATAAGAAAAATATAAATTATCTATACATTGTAACTCATTTTGCAGCAGTTAAGATTTTATAAAAGTATCGAAAAGAAAATATGCAAATTATTTATAAATTAAAATAATTAGCACGCCCGATAAACAATTCAACTACTAAACCTATTTTGATATTTTTTTTAGTTTGTATGGGAATTCATTATTGCCAGATATGTCGCCTTTACTTATCTGTCCTCATCGTACAGCAGTTTAAAAAGAAATCTCAGAAACACTACTACACTGTACAATCTCCATGGAGAAAAGTGTTGAATAAGTCTTCCGTCTACAGCCACTGTACTACTTCAGGAATCTTAAGGATACTTGGCACATCATCAGTGTCTGACGTCATTTTTAAAAGATATTGCTAATTAAAAAAAACACTCGCACAGTTCCCCAATCTTAACAATTAGACCGAAAATTTATTTCATCGCTTTTCTTACATAACAAACTAATCGAAATTCACATTTATTGTGCAAATATTATTAATAATACTATCTTTTGTCGGGATAGCATGTAGTTCATAAATGCTGAGCGAACAGCAGGTTGCCAAAGGCAGTTAATAAAAATTAAATAAATATTTAAATATATAGATTAACTATTCTAATATTTGATGTTATATCTTAATGAAAATTAATGCAAACCAGTTAAAAGGTGTTTAATAATAACCATTCATTGTTTGTATAAACAAAGTACAATGTAATAATTTTAATTTTATGCATCTCTTCCATTCTTGCTACTCAGAGAAGATATACGCTTTATCTATTCCACTTATTATCACAAGCGCTTATCAGCAACTTAAATTATTCTCACATGCTTTGATAATCTACTTTACTAGTTGGCTTTTATTACTTGCTTGTGAAGCATATCAAATCTCCTTTTATCCAATTTCAATATTTCCTTAAAATGAACGAAGAAATATGTGAACAACATTAACGTTTCAAATACCACAAATTGACTCCGTCCTTTCGGTTCAGTAGTTTTATAATCTTTGCCACTTAATAAAAGAAAGATAAACTTCAGAAGCTACAAAAACTGTGCGGTTCATAAATTTTCATTAAGGACCCTAACTCATTAAAATTTATTATCTTTTTCAAAGACATATAATTTAAGATAGTTTATACATATCTCTTTTTTTAGAAGAAAACGATTTTTTTTCTCACCAAGGTTCGATAGATGCAAGTCCATAAATATAGATTACCAGAAAATTTAAAATCCTATCGGGATATTGAAGTCTTATGGTTTTTAAAGCAAAAAAAAAAGTATGACGCAAAAACAAAATAAAATTACAAATGTAACGATTTTTTTTATCAGAGATGTTTAGTGCTTTTCTTATTGGCCTATAAAAACCTCTTTGAGTTGATCGTAAAAACTGACAAACGGTCTCCTTCCATTAGTTTTACAGCGTTCTGCGTGAAAAACACGTTATGCATGAATGCTTTCGATAAAAACTGGAGCAACTCTCACTAAATCGAAGTCCTGTATCTAAAGAAAATACAAATGCATTCCTCCCAAATAAGGACCGTTAAGGTAAAATGTTATTGAATTTTAACTCGAATTTTAAGATGAATTCCTTGTGTATTTTTCTATGCATGCATTTTATTTTTGATGCATGGAAGTTTTTATCAACAAATTGTATTTTAACTTGAATTCTCAAAAGAAAACATTACTTTTATTTCGATCGTTTTGCTTTGGATTCAAATTTGATGGAAAAATAGTTTTAATGCTATTTTTTTTATTCGCTTTCCCTTTGGATTTCTTTCTTTGGTCAAGAATTCGATTTCCGAATGAACCATTAAGATAATACGTATTTCATATGTACAGGTAAAAAATTTATACGAATGTTTTATAAAAAATGGATCATTTCGTATAGTTTCTTTAAGGAACATTTCATCTTATCGTTTTATGAATATATGAATATATATATTATCTAATCTACACAAATTTAAGAAGTGAGAAATAGATAAGACATGATATTTTCTAAATCAATGAAAACGAAATAATTTTTAGTTGTCTACTAGGTTACTACGGCAGCTAATTTTTCTTTTTAGTTCCAAAAGGAGCAGGTTTGGTTCGGTTTAGTTATATTAACGTCCCGCTTGAAGCAACACTAGGGCTATTTTGGGACGGACCACGTAATTTTGAACCTCGCCAAAAGGAGCAGGAATTTGCTGTTAAAAATAATGAATAACTTTTAACAAATATGCAAAATAAAATGTGTTCATATTTCCTTTTTTTAAAAAAACTTATTGAAACATATTATCCAAAATTGCACATGGATTGCAAGTTAAATTTTATATAAATTCTGATTCCACTGTTATGCATAAAACAAAATTAACCGATCCTTTAGTTCTAGTAAATGCAAAAAAAAGAAAAAAAAAAGAAGTGAATTCTTATTGCATGCAGAGTTTTATGCCATGCATAATGAAAAACCTGAATTCACATTACGAAGAGAAAGAAAGGCAACATAATTTTTAAAACACGGGAACTTATGAGAAAATAATATATTAAGTATTATATTTTTTTAATTTTCTTTCAAGAAAAATTAAAATTCATGAAACAAATAAGAAAAAAAACAGTCAATTAAAAATAGAAAAGCTTTTATATTTTTCTCTACTTTTATAATTTACTACAACAAATAGGAAAATAAATTATAAGCTACATATTTTTTATTATTAAAAACATATATTTTTAAAATTAAAAGGGAATGCATTTCAGTGGTTAGTATTCCAAATATCAACGTTTTTTTCCAAATATCAAGTCTGTATTGACTCTAAAGATTTCAATTGATATGCAATTACGTTTTGACATTATCATTGTCTTTAAGTGAGTTATGTAATAATATTATAAATATTTAGAAAAAAAAGATAATTATTTTAATTTAAAATCTCTTTTTATAGGATTTTTTTCGCTTGTTCCCAAGAATCGGACGACAATGGTACTCACAAACAGAATGAAAATCTTTTAAAGCTGTCACATTAAACTCCACGCAGTAATTAAATGTCGCTTTTAATTAAAAATAGCTGAAACTAAAATCTTATTAACCGTCGTTCTAATTTCAACTTTAACGACTCTCTAGTTCACATAGGTTGCGGTCTATTAGAGTCTGATTGGCTTGGTATTTTCTAATAGCAATTCAAAGAAAGATGTCTGAAGTTAAATTTACTTATTATCGATTCCTTTAATGAACGAAACTGTCATAGAAGATGGAAAGTAAGTCAATTAAGTAAAGACGCTCATTCATGAATTTTTAGTAAGAAATAATTTTAAGCTTTAAAAAAATGTCTGTCTTCTTCTCAATATGTTAATGAAGTTTGCTCTTATAATATTGAGTGATGACTTTTTTCCCCTTAAATATTGTTGAATATTTAACTATTCAATAAGATTTTTTTCAGTTAAGATATTTTAAAAATTATCAAAGAAGTGAGAGTGTTTTTTTTAAATTTTTATTTTGTACATATTTTCTTTCAGAAATAGTTTGTAGAACCGAATACTGTCATGCTTAAACTTACCTTAAAATTGAAAGGTGATAAATTTTTTTCATATGCAAGATGAAAATTTAAATATATTTTTTTTCTCCACAAAACATGTTTTCTCCACATTTTGATTATTTTATTATTGAACATCATAAGCTGCCCTCATAAGATTAGTACTATTTTGTTGTGTGATCCCTTTTATTTTTAGAATTACATTTTTAATCAATTTAAATTGAAAAACATAGTAAGATAAAAATGCATAAGTTTCATATATTTTTTTAATAGACGGCATTTATGATTATATATAATGTATTCATTTTTACTCTTATATGATTTTTAAAAAAATCTAAATTATGTGTCAAAGTAATGAGCTTTAATTTCACTGTTTGAAAATATTAATGTAAACACCCAGCTAAAAATCAATTCAATCTTAAAATATTATTTCTTGAGATATTTTGCAAAAACAGGATATATGACAGGGTTTCTGTACCTGTTTAATTATTTTCTTTCACTAAAATATGTATAAGAATATAAGAAAAAAAAGAAATTATTTGTTTCTAATTCTTTAATGATCCCAAAGTTAAAAAACTAATTAACAAAAAATTACCACTCACGATGCAGTTTATCACGTGAATTGTGGTATCTGATTTTCTTTGTCCTTACTTGAATCCAATTTCTAGGAATTTGGAATTATACTCTACTTTCCACGGTTATGGACAATCAAGTTTTTTAGATTACTTGAAGAATAATTGCCCGGTTAATAGAGAGCACGGGAAAAACAAGTTCAATTTTTATTGATGGAGCATACTTAATTTTTTATAATTTTTTCAGGTTATAAAAGCGATTTTCTGTACTTGTTTAATTATTTTTTATAGAAAAATGTATATAAGGATTTCAGAGAAAAGAAATTATTTGTCTCTAATTCATTCAGGATTCCAAAGTTAAAACTACTAACAAAAAACTCCCACTTAGATGCAGTTTATCAGGTAAATAATGGTATCTGATTTCCTTTGCCCTTACTTGAACTTCTTACTCTAGGAATTTGGAATCCTACTCTACTTTTCATAGTTACGAAGAATCTAGTTTTCCAGAATATTTGAAGAATAATAGATCTTACATTCGAGATCATGGAAAAAAAGCGTTGCATTTTTTTTTTCGATGGGGCATACTTAATTTTCTATAATTTATTCAAGTTATAGACGAGATTCCCTGCACTGGTTTAATTATTTTTTGTAGACACATCTGTATAAAAATACAAGAAAAATGGAACTATTTGGCTTTAATTCATTAATGATCACAAAACTAAAATTACTAACAAAAAACTACCACTTAGATGCAGTTTGCCACGTAAATTATAATATCTGATTTCCTTTGCCCTTACTTGAACCCAACTGCTAGAAATTTGGAATAATAATCTACTTCCATAGTTACGAACAATCAAGTTTTCCAGATTACTTGAAGAATAATTACCCGGTCATTAGAGACCCCGGAAAAAACGTGTTCCATGTCTCATTTATATTCCAAACAACGCTTGCATTCAATCATTTCCGTGCATCAGACTTACATCACCTCTTGGACGCGATTTCACGGAAGGCTAAGCACAAAAACTCCCCAAACCTTCAGTTTGCCCAAGTAAACTGAAATATTTATCTACATTTGTGTGACATCCATCACAGGGGAACAACAACATCGCAGGTTCCCTTGTCTGGCGGAAGATGGATCACCTGAAATCGCCAGGTAAGCGTCGAATGAGCAAAAAACATGGCGGATTTCAAGTGTCTCAACTCCCCCCAAAATGGTGCACGCAGCCATTCGAAAGATTGATAGCATCGCACCTTTCGTTCAAAAAAGCTCCCCAGGGGATCAGGGGAGCAGGAGTAATGAGAAAGACGTCTCATTTCGGACATCGCTTCGATGTTGTTAGTAGATTCGCGCGTCTTAAAAGATAATATGGATGAGGAGAGGGATTCGGGTTCTTTAATGAAATGCAGTGGATTGGATCGTGGAAAAAGCATAGACAGGCTTTGTTAAAACTTCTGACAAATGTCTCTTAGCTTTCCAATCAAAGAAGCATTGGAATGAGATTTTTTCTTCTACAGTTATCGGCGAATTGGATTAAATCAGGATATTTACCATAAATATAGTAAATTTTTATATTTACCATAATTATTATAAATATAAAAATATATTTTTATATTTACGATAAATATTGTAAAACAGGATATTTATCATATTAATGTATTACTACAAACATTGAAAGTTTGTTCATACTTACATCATGCATGTAATGCATAGATGAAAATATGTCTATAATTCTTTTTAAGACTCAATAATTTATCTAATTTATTTTCTATTCTTTAAATTTATTCTTAATTTTAATTTCTATCCGTAACAAATTGCAATATTTATTTTTAATATATAAAAGGCAAGAGTCTATTTTATACTAATAAACTTTTATTCTATTCTAGTACAAATGTACACATCATACATATAATGAAATTCGAATATAAAATCGATTTCTTTTTGATGAAATATGTACTTTTTTCATATTTTTTGTATGAATAAGTATGTGAAAAACACAACCTTATCCTGCTAAGTTACTGTCAATTGTTATATTTTGAAAAAAAGTTTTTTCTCAGCATTTAACACTCATTTTCTTTTTTAAAAAGAAGCAGTTTTAAAAGTGGGCAAAGAAGCATTTTTTAGATGAAACAATAGAATGAGACAGAAAATTAGAAATAATGGCACATTCGCGAGATCAGAATATACTTCTTTTCTATCATTGAATAAAAGCAGCCTTACTTTGTTTTTATTTTGAAATAAATGTTCAAAATTATGTGAATTTACTGGACTGCAATTATCTCAAAAATATCATTTAAGATATTGAGAGCGCAGTACTTTATTTAAAAAAAGAAATATCTCTTTGATCAATATGCAACAATATTGAGAAAAATATAGTTTTTGCGCATCCTAAACAATTATACGGGCGAGACGACTTAGTTTTATTAAAACTCTTTGGACAAGGAAAATGTTGATAATTTTTGGAAGAGAATGTTGACGAAACTGTAGGCTTCTTTACAGACCTATGAAACTGACAGCAATAATATTAAATATGATTAATTACAGTTTTTTTTTCTACTAATGTTCCTATTAATGGAAGTCGCTCTCTACTATTATTGTTTATATGTAGAGTTGGATATTTATTAATGTGAATGCTAGTATTATTACACTTAAAGTGCTTTATGTTTTAACATAATAATCGGAAATTATGTTGGGATAGGAAATAAGTATGGGAAATTACTGTTCAAATTTTTTATTCATTAAAATTATTTGATTCTTAATTACATCAAATGTCAATAATTTATTAATTTTTTACATGAAAATCGCATTTCTAATTTATAAAATAACTTATAACTTTTTATTAAACATTTTTCTTTTAAAATAATATGCAAATGAAAAGGATAGTCTCTTTTATGTCCTTTCTTCATGCAGTTATTCATCCAGTCTTTGATTGTAGATAAATCGAAACCATGAAACATGAGGATTTATCATGAAATAGATGAAAAAAATTATGTCCAGGAGTTTTTCCTTGTCATAGATAACTATGACTATTATAGCTATAGTAATTTCTAGTTGTGTTTTGTTTTATTATTATCGTGATTTTTTCCGTATTTTTATGATTATTTCTTCCCATTTGTATGTATTATTGCCATTATTTCTTACGTTTGAAGATAAAAGAAAATATCAGTATATATAGAGAAATATACAATTTTTAATTTTTTTAATAAATCGATAGCAAAAGGTTTATGTCCACAATGTTTGGATGGATTAAGTTATATCCTTCCATTCTAAAAAATGAAATGGAATATGGTAAGTTTAATGACGTTACATTTAAGCACAAGAAAATAAACATTAAATTCAACAAATTAAATTAAATTAAAAGATTTTTAAAATTTACAGCAATTTGGATTTGGCAGAGATATAGCTAATTTTATTTTAATTTATAAATATATTAAATCCACTTGACTTGTAGGTTTCTCGAAAATACATTACTCTAAAATATCGTTATGTGCTAATTAAAAAAAAATCTAGCTGAATGATGGAGAAGCATAAAGATTTATATATATTGCGTCTTATACAACAACTTTAATGTTTTCCAAAATACAAAAAAGATAAAACTTGGATTTACTAAATGAAAAATTCTTTTAAATTATCATCAATTCCTTTACTTTTAAAATATTCATGGACCTATAGTGTACATTTTGTATACAAAAATAATAAATAAATTTTGTTTTATTTAAAATACTGGCGGATTTCAGAATAATAAATTATAAAAATGAATAATGTAATTTCATGAAACTAAAAATAAGTTTTCAACCATTTATGGAAGCCAAATAACTGACATATTCATTTTCCAACAGAAAAACTCGGATGCAAGACTAGAAATTATGCAAATACGTTTTTTGAGTGAAGATTTCTTGACAAACAATCATTAATTTTCGAAAATATATTAGCCGTTCACTAACAAATGTATACCTAGATGCCCAAGAAATCCTTTAAGACTTATTTTGCTTGAAAAATAAACATGGCAAACAAATATCCTAACTCAGATCAGTAATGAGCTGTCAGCCAGCTGTCTGGATGAAAGAATAAATTCTTGCAAAACGATACGATAGTTGCTGCGGCTGTCAAGACACTCCATAATTTATTTCCTCTCAGAATATATAGAACTTCTTCCCAGATGATCGATCAAAGATCTTTCTTTTATGTAGTGACCAAATCTCAATCTTGTGTACGAATTCCTTAAGATACCCTGACAAATAAAGGTTTAAAAACGTTGAGTTGTATGTTCACTTATTATATTTTTTGTTTTTGTTTTTATTTCTTTTGTTAAATGTTTGTCGTAATATAATCACAAAGCAGTTTTCTCTGTACATTTCAAGTAATTTAAAAAGCATTTTTTACTAACTTGCTATATAGTTTTACCTTCACATTAAAGCTATTCAAGTTTTTAGATATTTGCTAAATAGCTTTTGTTTCATTTCAAATGAAACGGAAAGGTTCAAAGGCTTTTTTAGGATGGAATAAAATTAAATGATGTTTTATTTTTGTTAATTCTTTGTGACGAGTATTGAAGTTAGAAGACTTATTTCTAATATGTTGATCTGGCAAATGTTTTAGTCTTTTTTACTGGAATATCTATCTAAAATTCGATATTAAATATTAAAATTTCTTTAATAAGGAAAATAAGGTATTTTCAAGAGAGTTTAAAGATGTATAGTGATTGCTCTATATGAAACATCATATATCACAATCACTTTTTCAAACATTTGGAAGCAGCTGATTTATAAAGAATCTGTAATACAGTTTACCTTTTAAGTTAATCTTATGATTGAAAATAAATATTTATTTAATAGATGCCAGCTCAATAACTCCTAAACTTAGCTACAAAAATAAGGGTTCTGGAAAATGAAAGATTATGTCTTTATCTCTATTAAGAACTGATATCTGGAAATTTTTCTTTAGAATTATAAGCCATGTCACAATCTTCCACATGGGAGTCATCAGAAAGCCATATATAATTGGCACGGTAAAAAAATTTATCTCTTTCTTTCTGGAGTCGCGTTTGTAAAAGGAGCTGGAAAGTTATAGATTCTGGATATTAATGTGGTTATTTATATAATTATATGATGATTTGATGTTATTTTATACAAATGATTTCTTTCTGAATGTTAACTATGATTTTAATCAGTGCTTTATGATAATTCTGGAATATTCGAAAAATAAAGCACCATTTTCCATTATCCAGCTTATTGAACTAAATTCATCGTAACCACAGGACAGTGTAATAATAAGAATTCTTCAAATGTATATCAGAATTATATATCCGATGAAATTTCATTTCTTAACTTTCCCATAATATCTTGCGTAATACTGAAATGCGAACAAGTGCGTAATATACAGGTACAGGTGTAGGTTAAGTAATTCAAATAGATAATTTTTAAGTTAAGCATTAAGAGCGAAGTAGCCTTTATAGAATTTCGTGGTTTATTTATTGACATTTAGCTCGTAAAGCATGCTCAAAAAATTTGCATGATATACATTTTGTTACATTTGCCGAGAAAAAGAGTTTGTTTATGTAATTGCCTTTGTAAACTTTAACAGTCTCACTTATTTTCGCAAAAATATCACGCTGTATACACAAGAAATGAGGTAAGTTCGGGAAAATTAGATGAAAGGGAAATCACCACCAGATAAACAATTTGCTCAGGAAACTTTTCCAGCAATATGAATAAAGTTTGAAACTGTTTTCAGACAACAATAATTCACAATAATAAATTGGGTAATTTGTCAGTTTAATGGTTTTAATGATTCAATAATCAAAATTCGTTATGCTGCGTTAAAAATTCATAATATGTGCAAACATATCACATTAAGCTGCTTTATTAAATCTCAGCATTATTCTAAGACTTTTTCTCCCAAACTAGTCCATCTTCTGGAAGACTGCCAACAGCCGGAAAAAATAATCATGAGCGGATAATATCCCTTTTTCGAGAAAGACATTTAAAAAGAAAATAATTCAATACAATTTGCATTTTAATATAAGTAGCATAAGCTAGTGAAGTCATACCGTAGCAACAAATTCGTATTAACAATAGAGAAGTGGAATTTTCAATATGAAATAAGGATAATGAATAATCTTTTCCAACATGTTAGAATATGTAGTTGAGATTTGAGGTTGTTGAACATTCAGAATGTGAGACGATTTTCAAATATATTTAATTTTTGTAGAAATATATATTTTTGTAAATGTCAAATAATTTGTATCAATTTTTGCTGAAATTAATTCATGTGACTCTAAAATTAGGAAGGAAACGCTACGGTACGGGTTATTTAATGATTATTTAAACATTTTTTTTTTTTTTTTGCTGTTTTGTATGGACATATTTTCTTTTCTTTTGTTGAAAACAGAATCAGAAAGGGTTTTAAAGACTTGAAATATGAAATAATATCAAGTAATTCTATTTTCTTTAATCGTAGCAAACAAAATGCAATAATGTATTCTGCAGAAAAGTAACGAGGTTAATCCTCTTTTTCAAGATATATTCTTTGAGCTGTAAAAACTGTACGTCCTCAATTTGTTGGCCCAAAGATCATGCATACATTTTTGATTACAAGATATCTGAAGCATGATAGAGTCATATATTTTAAATATTTCTAACACGATTTATCCTAATATTTAAAACATAAAACGCATTTTCCAAGTTCATTTAGGCAATGTTATTTGACTTAGACAATGAATTCAACAAATTCAACATTCATTCCGTTTTGGAAATTATCTTGACGAGATTAAAGTATTTTGGTGAAAGAATCGAAAATAATTGCATTAACTGATCCTTCCCTCCATGCTCTGCAAACGAAGCACTGCAGGCGAAGGAAGAGAAGTGAAAGAAGGAACCGAAGAAAAGGAAGATAATGAGTAATTAAATCCATTACATCTAAAATATGATAGAATCATATATCTTAATTAGTTCTAATATTTAAAAACTTTTTAAAAACCTGAAATTTATTTTCTTAGTACAGATTTATTTGGTGAGGGGAATATATCACAATTCTTATTTCACTTAGCAAATGAATTCAACAAATTCATAACATTTACTCCATTTCCGAAATTATCCTGACGGGATGAAAGAATTTTGTTGATAAAATCAAGAATAATTGCATTAACTATTCCTTTCCTCCATGTACTGCAAACGAAACACTGCAGGCGAAGGAAGAGAAGTGAAAAGAGGGAGCTGAAGAAAAAGATGAAAGTGCACTATTATGTCTGACACATCTAAAATATGATAGAATCATATATATTAATTAGTTCTAATATTTAAAAACTTCTTAAAAACCTGAAATTCATTTTTTTAGTTTAAATTTATTTTGGTGGGAAAATATATCACTGATGTTATTTCACTTAGCAAATGAATTCAACAAATTCATAACATTCGCTGCACTTTTCAAATTATCTTGACGAGATGAAAGCATTTTGGTGATAAAATCAAAAATAATTGCATTAACTGATCCTTCCCTCCATGCACTGCAAACGAAACACTGCAGGCAAAAGAAAAGAAGTGAAAAGACGGAGCCGAAGAAAAAAGAAAAGAAGGAAAGTGCGTTATTCTGCTTAGAAAAGAAATTATCTCTGAAAATAACTGCGGCAGGCGCGACGAAAAATCAATTTTCTTTTAAATTATTAAAGTGAAGAAGGAAGGTGGAAAAAAATAATAGGAGCCTAACCAGGAGGTTTCATTTAATACCCTTAACGTATCCGGAAAGAAACGCTCCCATCAATCACATAAGGATTCTTATCCCGGTCGATAGCTCCTTTTTTATGTACATTTCCCCGTTTCCTGAAGAAAAAGAAGCGTGTGAATGGGATCCTGGAAAAAAAGGCAGTTAGAAAAACTTCTTGAGAAAAGTCCTTCTTTGTCTCAACGGGTAAGACAGATAGAGGGAATGATGGAGATATATACACAAGTAAGGAAGTGAATTCGATCAATATAACTTTTTTTAAGCGGAAATCAGTTATTTGTTATTCCTGGAAAAATATATATGAGAAATTTTGCTTAGTTGAACGTCTCCCTATTTATTCATGAAAAGGATTTGAATATAAAAAGCTCTTTTTTGATTTTCTTGGAATTGGGATGGAATATATCAATTTTAAAAGCACTGAACTAGGATTCGTTTTACTAATCTAAAGCACGCTGTTTGGACTGATTTTTTCCCGTTTTTTTTTAATAAAATTTTTATTACAGTTGTTGTTTTGATGCTGTCTATCGTTTTAAGAGAAAAATGGAAAATAAACTTTTATATTTATTAGGAATTGGACTGGAATTTATCGATTTTAAGGTCTTAAAATAAGATTTATTTTATTAATCAAAAATATTTTTGGTATTTTTTAATGTATTTTTATCAATAAAAATTTCATTACAGATGTTGTTTTGATTATATTTATTGCTGTATGAAAAACAAATTTCTTTATTTTCTGTGATATACTCTTCATTTTTCTAAAAATGCATGTTGTTATGGAATCAAGAAGACAATAAAACATTTACGATTTATGTCAGAAATTGCTATGTTTATGAAACTTTCAAATTAAAGCAACTATTTTCGTACATATAATGGAAATGAATAGCATTTCGTTATATTTCAAAATTTGCTGAAATTTTCTATGTAGAATCACAATTTTTCAAACAATAAAATAGTACTAGAGTTTCATTACCAGCTTAAATTTATTATTATTTTCTTAACATCTCGTTTAAAATGCCTTCGTGAATTTATTAAATACTAAATTTCAATATAGATAATATGCATATCCCGTATAGATCCAAAAAAAAAAAAAATTCTGAAAATCTGAACGATATCATTGGAGGACAAATTAAAATAAATAAATAAATAAACCTCTCAAAATTGAAAATTTAATTCAATTAATAATAAATAGCTTTTAAGGCATTATCTTTAATAACTATACTAAAGTAATGGTTTTAGATTAGTTAGAACAAATAAGAAATAAATGGAATACGTAAACAAGATTTTTAATGCAGTTTTTCTTATGTAAATTCAGGATATTATTAATAAAATATAAAATTTAATTTACGAACCAGTATTATAATATTAAATTTCCATTCATCAATCCGTCCATAATAAAAGCAAGAGGTGGAAGATGAAATTATATTTCATTTCATAAAATATATTTCAGATGTGAAAAAAATATTTCATGAAATTTACAAACATTTGTAGTTTTCATATTTTAGCCATACTATTTGTAAAAAAAATATCAGTTTCTTTTTCATACTAACATTTGTTTAGTATTTTTATTAAGAATCACCGAATTTCGAGGATAACAAATCATTTCAATTTATAGCTGGAAAAAAAAATGTGTAATTTTTTCAGTTTCAGAAATGAAAACGTTTTCCAAAAGAGTTATTTATTTGATAAATAGTATTTTTTATTTCTGTATTATTTAATATTGTATAATAATAATGAACCTTTTAAAAATAACAAGCCTAAAATAAAGAATAATAATAAACCTTTTTCTGAAATAAATAGTATATAATTCTTAGCCAGATGAAAAGAATTTTTTTTTGATTATACTGCAAAATGATGTATTGTTGCATATAACGAAATTCCTTCATGAATCTTAGAGAAGTACTTTAAAAAGCATTAAAACTAAGTTTTTCCATTTAGTTTCCTGCATGATACAACAAGCCCAGATTATTTATTAGAATTGCAAAGTTTCCTGTTTTGAAAATTGAGAATATATTTCATGTAGCGTTCGAATAACATATTAAATAGAGTATTTGAATCAGATTCCAATAAGTCGATTTGCGATTTTATACTCTTATTAGATACTCGAAAAAGTAGGAAATACTTGTTGTAAAGGCGAACAAAGCCATCATAAGACTCAAAACTGGTTTTTCACCAACTCTCAAACCAATATTTTTTCTAGTGAAAATTGCTTGTAGTGCTTCAAGAAATAACAGAACAAGACCACTGGAAAAAAGAATCATAAAAAAATAATAAGTAAAAACCAATCATATATAAAAGCAGACTTCATTACCAGTTCTTTGAGTCAAAAATACGGTACCAGTGACAAGTATATCAATAAAAAGTAATCAATACAACTTTTTTCGATACAAATGCCAAAAGCAGTAGATATGACTCTAAAAACGTGAAATTTATCCTAATCGATTTGACATTCATTCTCGGCTTTCACTGCAATAATAAAAAAAACACCCCTAAATTTTATTTCAACATCGAAAATTTCAGCAAGCCTTCACTCATTAGATCTCGATTCATGTTTTCTCCGCTCGAAAAACCGACATTGCTTGTTATGATACTAGTTATTTAGTTTTTGGCGCAGGTGTACTCAATTTTCTTTGACGTTTAAAAAAAAGAACCAACAACAACATGGAGGCAGGTGGATCGATCACTAACACCCTGCTTCAACCACATTTTCAAAAGAAACAAATACAACTAAAAAAGGCGAAAAATCTATTTTTCTTCTTTACTTTTTTTAGGCTTCCACAGCGTATTTTTCAACACGTATTTTTGGTAACAGCACATGCATTCGCGTGCGTGTCTCTAGTCATTAAGACTCCACTGCGTTATGATGTGGAATGTAATTTAGAGTATTAAAAGCTCTGTGTGTTTTCGAACAAAAGAACTGGAAAGTCAAAGAATCTTTTGTAAGCTAGTAACCACCTGTAATTAGTAATGCAAGACATAAAATGAGGAAATGGTGGCTCATTTGGAGAAAACAAAAGTTCTATCATTGGATCTCAATGGAACAAAAGAAATGACTTTTGTGTAATTATGATTTAAATTTCCTTGCTGTTATTTAAATATGTGTGCATGTATGTTATATATATATATGTAAAATATTTATTATAAGAATAATAAACACTGGAATACAGTGAAAGTATTGATGGTAACATTTTCGGACAGATTATTGGAAACATGACATCTCACATATTTTTTACCACCACGAAAGTTAAAAGAAAGTATTCTACACTTGAATCATTTTCTCGGTAATAAATTCTGCTATAATTAAATCCATTTTATCCAACTAAATAATAAGTACAAAATGAAAAAAATTCTGTAATATATTGTTTCTAAGTAAATGTATGTGATGAAATATTTGAATGCTTGAAAAATACATTATTCATTTCCATGCATGATATTATTAACTTTTTTATGTTTCATCAATCTTTTATGGCACTTAGAACTGTATCACATTAAGGGCATATTATAGGATAAATTTCGAATTTTGTTAAATAGAACTTCGTGAAAACTGTGTTGCCAATATCACATAATGTAATTTTTTTTTTGTTTATTAACAAAATCGTGTCATCAAAATATACTATTAAAGAGAGAATGATTTGGATGATTATGAAGTAGAGGTGTTTGTCAAGTGCAATGATGCTTGTTTGCCACTAGAGTTAAATTTTTAAATGGAAAAGAAAAATTAATTGTTATTTTCTCTGCCAAAGATAAACACGGCGTTTCTAGCTGAGTTTCGATAGTCAAAATGTCATAAAAATTACATAAAAGAATGTTTTGCGCTGTTCATTATTATTCTATAAACGTTTTAATGCAAATAAACATTTTGGAGTTTACAACTTACAAAAAAGGAATAGATGTGACAGGTACAAACAAATTTTTGCTCCTCTAACCTTGCAATTTGAGCGTCTAGGTTCAATTAAAGGAGATTTATAATGCCCTTTTTTTAAAACAAGTTAAAGAACAGAACAGCATTGTTACATCTGATAGATCTTTAGAGACGTGCGAAATTAATTTCGAAGTGCATTGCGGCATTGTCAGAATACGCATTCACAACGTATGCATAGAAAAAACATTGAACATATTTTATAAAGTAAACTATTTTATTAAAAAAAAGTAATGCTGTAAAACGAAAACCTTGCCTTTCAGATTCAACAGGATAACATAAAAACTCTAGAAATTCAGTTAAGTGTTCGAAATGAAAAATGAAAGCGCTCAAAATTTATTACTGTCTTAAAACATTCATTAAAACTACATTAATCACATAAAACGTTTCCTTTAAGTGAGGGGTTTTTTTATATCACTTCACATATTTGCCTTCGTTGCCGAAGTTCAATCTTTATTTACACTTTTGCCACCATTATCCTTTAGTTCTAAATCGATGTTCTAAATAGTAAGATATGAATAGTAAGTCTAAATAATAAGTACGAGGGTCTAAATAGTAAGTATATTAAATTGCCTCCGATTTGGTTGTCTTTTTTTAATTTTTTTTTCGTAAAAGAGCTCTGAAACCTATATTTTAATTATAATATAAGATGATATGTTACACATTCAAAAAATGAAACTTTAATTTTTTTTTACTTTAATTTTACAGAAAGAATTGTAGAAAGTCAATCCAGAAGTGATTTTATCAAGAATTGCTGAAAACATTTATGATCATAAACGGACAATAATTCAGGAGGAATGAACAGATATTAAACGAAGCGAACTGCAATTTCACGGAAACGGAAGTTATATACTACATCTGCAACAAAAAATCTCTATTGTTTAAAAGCAATTTGCCGATATTCAGAATTTAAATACATTTTAATTAATTAGATGAAACAAAGCTTCAATTTCTTAATCATAAATATAGAAATTAAGAAATTCTTTGTCGAAATAACCAAATTTTTAGTTTAAAGACTAATTATAAATCATCTTCATGTACTATAAACTAAATTATTTAATTTAATATTTTTCTAATGCACATTCCATATAAAATGAAAAAAAAATACTTGAATCACTCAATTAAAAGAATTCGAGTTATAAGAAATACAAATATATTTCAGTCTGGGAATATTAACTCATGTAAAAATAATATGCCTCTTCTCATCAATTACAGAAAAATTAATATCTTCCAGATTATTGAATAATTTGTTTTTTATGCGGTTAAGAAATAAGCTTGATAATGTTTTTTTGTAAAATTTGAAATCTAATGAATAAGCTAAAGATATAAAGTTTCCAAAAACTATGATTTGTTAGAAACACTGTGTTTCAATAGACATTATATAGATAATTCAGATTTGCTCCAGATAATTTGACGCAAGAATATTGTCATTTTTCCGTATGATAAAGTATTAAGTTTTTGATTTGAACTATATTCGCAAAGTGATTATAAAATGAAATAAAATCGAATAAAATTTTCATACATGTTTAAATCGTTCTAAGAGAAGAATAAACATTTTTGTTAGCATGCCTTTTTGTATTAGCATTATATACATTACATGAAATTATTTTAACTTCAGAAAAGTGCATATATGATAGGAAGTGCATCAGTGCATTTCTGAAAACCAGAAAGTAGAAATAATCTTTACAGTATTGTGTTGTTTTAAAAAACAAATACAATCATTGTAAATATTCTTTCTATCAAATTTTTTTTGGTAAAATTAAAAAAAAAAAGAGTTATTTCGACTAACATTTAATCCTATCTTTACTGTACATTTTATACTTTTAGATAATAAGTAATTTTATATGATGGAAACACGATTTTTTATAAATAGGATAATGCGGATTATAAGGAAAAAAATGAAAAAAAAAAGTTTACAAATTTAAGAGTCCAAAGTAACAAATCTAATTAGTGTATTAAAATTTTCTACTTTAGGACATACCTAATTAGCCAATATTGCTTTACTCTGAATAATGCATTTTCTTTTATTGCTTTACTCTGAATAATGCATTTTCATTCTGCTATTCTCTGAATAATGCATTCAAATACGTGCCAATACTTACTATATAATTAATTTAAATACAGTTTAAAAGTATAAATGTGGGAAAGTGCAAATGATGCAAATGGGAGTAAAAAGGCACAACTGATAAAATGATATATAAAGATATGCTATGCTGTACAAATGATTTAAAATGCCTCAAAATGATACGTAAAAAGACTAATTCGGCAAAAGCTTAAAAAGGATATAAATTTCAATAAAGTGAAATTCGAGGAAAATGTTCAATATTTTCAGGTTTCGATAAATATTCATATTTAAAATATTATTCAACCAGTATTTTTTACATAAAAAAATAATATTTCCGAAAAGATCATTGTAGAAAATTGAAATGTGAAGCAATACAGAAAAAAATAAGGCAACTCAGTATGAAAAGAAAATATAAATTCTAGATATATGGCCAAGAAAATGTCAGAACTACTCTCTAACCATAAAACTAAAAGTATGAAATTGATGATGAAATGCAGGACTTCGGTGTGCTGAGAAAAATCCAATAATATGCAAATAAATTACGATGAATAGCTGAGTGAAATAGTGCAAAAGAAAAAGCTAATTGGGTGGCTTAAATGACTTCGAAAATTACTAGTATGATTTACGAAAAGTACAATAAAACCATAAGTTTTGATGGTTACTACAAATAGTGGAAAATGTATCCTTATGAAATTTATTAGCGAAGAATTCATTTATGTACCCTAATGAGGAAATAGGAATTGGAAAAGTCGATTGGTAAGTCCTTTTTAATGTGTTTACGAACTACAAGCAAAGTCTTTTTTTTTAATTTTGTGTAATAGGTTTTGGAAATCCATGAAATATTTATATCCAGAAATAATTATTTATATTATTTTATTAATTAAAAAATTTGCATTATTATTTTATTAATTATAAAATATAAATCTTCTTTCACTTAATCATAGCTATGCTATTGACTTAATTTCAATAATCATAAATTCGTTCAGATAATGCGATGAAAATATCAAATATACATTTATTAAAAGTCAATGAGAGCACTGCATTAACTCTAAAATTTAAAATGGAATTGTCCTTCAGAATGAAAACAATTTTGAAAGAATAATTTTTTAAGAAAAAAATTATTTAACAATTTGCATTGTGCAATTAATGGCTGATTTTAATTTAATATATTTTTTTTAATTTAATTGCAATAAGTAAATAAGACTTTTAGTACAGAATTTCGTTTTTATAACATTTTTTTATTGATTTAAATTGTAACATTCCCCATTTCCCAGTACTGATAAGACATTGTGTTGAACTAATTCATTGTGTCGTCGCTGTTACTTACTAAACTCCTCGGGATAGCCATATGGGGGATCTTTTCACCTGGGTGGTCTCGCATTTGTTCATCAGCGACTACAGTGGAAGGCCAAATATAGAATTACTCGTCTCAGAGGTATTGATAATACCTTCAAAGAGAAAGGGGTGTCCAAACATCTGGATGCTAGATGTTTCTCTTTGTGAAAGGACCTTCCCACGATCCACTGGCGCCGCTGAGAGAGCATATGGCTGAACCCCGATTGGATCGATTGGAAATGATCAATGTAAATTAAGAGGCGGAGATTGTCGCCGAAATAAAGCTCGAATATTTTTTTTAGAGAGGAGAGAAGAAACGAATTGCAGAGGACGGTTGGACTACACCCACGAGTTCGGAGTCTGAGAAACTACCCCTGGAGTTGTCGTGTTGCCATGATGGAGAACTGAGTTCCAAGAAAAACACCTTCGAATTTGGCTGTTGTATCTCCTACTACAGGTGTAAATATCTATTTATTTAACCAAGATTAGAACAAGTTGCTCTTTGTATATATAGGGCTGTAAAATAAAGAATTGTCTGGAAATTCTGCTTCGTTATTTGATCAGTCTATATCAGAACATTACAAAATAAAATGATGTTCCTGAAGAAATTTGCTTAAATTTTTATCGCCTAAAAGGGCATTTCCTAAAATATACTTTTCCGTCAGTTCTAGATAATCTGAATTTAATAAATTAATAATTGATTAGATTAGTTTAATTTATATATAAAAATATTTGTCGAATTTAATTTTTAAGAATTTATTTTCATAAATCACCATTAGTCATTATTTATTTCGCGTTAGACATTCACGTCTGAGTAACTGTAGAATTGCCTTTATTGTAACATAAGCATATTGTATTTCTTTTAAATAATATGCCATCAGCAAGCAAATATATTTTTTATGATTTACTAGTTAATATTCCCTGTATTGCTCGGAATTTAAATGTTTTCATGAAAAATATTTTAAAGTAAAAACTATTTTGTATAAAATAATATTATACACATTATCTTTTTATCAACTGAATAGTTTTTTAATTAGAATATTGTTTTAATCAGACAGTTTTTTAAAAGCGCTGACTTTCTTCACAAGTTATTAATATTTGTTATATTAGAACTGGAAATGTTATTGATAAAAGATTTGTGATTTTGGCTTATTCATAGTTGCTATATGTTAAATGAGTTATAATATGTTAAGTTTATTAAATGCGATAATATGGATTTGTTATAATCTCTGTATTAGCTTTAAGTATTTAAAATTCATTAAAATATTTTCCATACATTGGGTATTAAATACTACGTTTTGAAACATTTACCATTACTCTAAATACAATGATTAAAGATTTTTGGAAGTAGCTTATTAATATTTACCGCAATAATTATGATAAATGAGTACTGACATTCTAGATTTGATATAATTGTGTGGTAGTTGATTTTCCATACTAACCAAATTCTTAAAATGCATTGAAAATATCTTTTACATAATGAATTCTGGAGTAATTCCCAAGATTCTACATGTAATGATTGTATCAACTAGTTTTTTAAAGAACATAAAGAAAACTTGCACATGTATCGCATGCAGATTTATATACCCAATGTACAAGAAGTATATATGATGTATACCAAAGAATATACGCTCCATGATGTACTGCAATGATAAGCTCAAGACTGTATAGGATTGATCCATGATTGAATGATTTTCTATACAGATCTGAAACTCTAAGCCGGTAGACACAATCTAATATTTTAAATAAAAATGCAAGGAGGAAGAGTACTCTGAAATATTTCCTTTCTTGTAGAGCCGATTTCTACTTTATTTTTTAACTTTTTTTGTTGCTGTTTTTACTTTATATGCTAAAATTGTTCGGAAGCATTTTAGCCCCCCCCCCTCGCGTCCAAAATAAAACAGGAAAAACTTGAGTTCGCGTTCGAGGACTGAATGGCGACATCAAAGCGGGTGGATATTGAAGTTTTAAATAACGCCTGCCGGGCCAACCCTCAGGCGCCACGACAAGCAGCAACAACACAACAGTCAACAAAATCGTCGCTAGTTTACCTTTTCTGAGAAATATTTCCTCGTTTTGCAAAGACGGGAGCCAAAGCAAAAATAAGGAGAATCCAAGAGAGCAATTTCTTTTGGAAATGCGCCAATGCCACAGAAGAACATCCTTTTCTTCGTTTTTTTTTCCTCTCTTTTCTTCCAGCATCCTATGGGGCAATATCTAAGAGTGTGAGGGAACTTCATTTATTGGAGGGTATGAAGTATCATGGAGTCAAGATTTGATAAAATTAAAAAATATATATAGATATACTAAGTTTTTGATGCGTAAATGATATAAAAGGCTAAAGCGAATCATTGCATAAAATAATTTTATGCTACATGTAGCTGTCACTCATAGTAAAAAATACTCATTCTTTTATCTATAGCTATCTCTCTAAGCGTCTTAGCTAAATACGGATTTTTATCTTTTTTATTACAAACTTAGAAATATTTTATCTCGAGAAGTTTATTCTTTAATTTTGATCGACCGTCAGTATTTTCTATATCTTGTTACTTTCTTGTATACCAAGTACAGTAGGAGAAAGCATTGTAAACATCAAACAATATTACTACAATATACTGGTGGATGAGAGCGTTTTAGATCTCACTAATCATTATTATTTGTAGGTTTCTGCATGTCTATCTTGGAACACGGTCACTGAAAACTGCTTTGAATTAGGAATCCAAAACTTTATACATGGTTCTAACACCAAATATAAAAAGAAACGTTCAGATGCCTTGCTGTGTGATATGAGTACAAAAAAAGGAATTGAAAGTTCTTAGTAATTATTGATGAAATTTAGAAAAATATTTTTAGCATCTCAAATGCAGATGCATATTGAATTTCAGAATAAATCCATCAAAAGAATGATTTATTGATTTACATATTCACGTATTGTTTAAAAATCCAAAGAATTGAATAACATTTCGTAGGCATTTTTTGAACATATGTTGTAGTTTGTATTAAAATTTGGACCGAACCTTTTGAAAGGAGGGTGGCTAAAATTAAAATTTGATTTTCTTCCTCATATAACAGAAACTCTGTATATTGTGGGAAGGTGGGTAGAAGTGATCTTCAAAGGTCGTCGCTCATCACCACACATAATACTTTCAGAGAATAGACCTCTTAGACATATCGCTTAAATATTGTCTATACTCGAATTTTTCATTTTAGTGTTTAATGTCCTGAAATTCCGACTTGAATGATTTTCAGTGCTGTTAAACATTTAGAAATATTTTATCTCGAGAAGTTTATTCTTTAATTTTGATCGAACGTCAATATTTTCTATATCTTGTTACTTTCTTGTATACCAAGTACAGATGTAAATTATTTACATCTGCTTAAATTCTTTATGTGCAGATGTAAATAATTTACATTAGCTCTCAATGTTTTGATTTTCTGATTCGGAGGTATAAGATTACTTACATTTTTCTTTCCTCTTACTTGAATTACATGTTTATTTTAATAATTTCTCTACATTTCTACTTAGTATAATGTAAAAATTCTTGCATATTATTGCATAGAAACGGAGCCATCTTAAAATCCTATCTTAATAATATATAATAGGCTAAAATAGGTTTTCCATATGTTAAAGTCTTTCGTATTCAGATTTAATTTATATATGTTTCTGCTTTAAAATTTTAATTTAAAAATATTTTGTATAATTTATAAAAGATGAATGGATGTGATATCTTATTATAATATTAAATAATTTGCAGATGGTTTAGATCCTAACTGTATTTGTTAAATAATTTAGCTTGTTGAATCGCAAAATACTTTATTGAACAATTTTTTGCAGAAATTTGCAAACCAAGTACTTCCATAAGAAACAGAACACTTCCGCCAGTATAACTTATTAGGTTGAATCACAATTGTGCTTTCGCCCTTTCAAGAACAAACATATCGCTTAATATCAATAATTTTTCTCTGGAATGCGTTCCGCCAATTTAGCAATAAATGACATTGTTATTATCTTTCATGGTATCTAGAAAGTTATGTTTCCATCAAGTAATAGGCCACTTTAGAAAAGCGTTTGTTACTTGTTATTACCCAATAAATTCTGCTTCTAGCATATATGCTATCAAAAGATTGATGTTTGTCCCCATACGCCATATAACATGATTTGAAATGGCCAATTTTAATTGTAGTAAATTAACGATTACGATTTATTGTTGTTTAATATTTACTTTTGAATGAAATTTCGAATTATGTGTCTCTTGGGAAGTCTACAAAATCCTTATCAGGATGCTTAATTATCCTACAAGTTACCTTTCTTTTTTCAAATTGAATTTTACTAATTCAGACTTAAGATCTTATTCTTTCACATAAAAGGTATTTTAATTCAATTACTTTTTTTCTTTCAAAATACCCATAAAACTTAATTTTTAATTCTCAACATTGCACATGACTTTCTGCAGGCAACGGCACAATCAGCAAAAGCCTTAATTTTTCGCAGATTGTAGCTGGCCAATAAACTGCAATATACCTCCTGTATAGTGATGATACATTATTCTACAATTTCGTTTCTGCATTTATTAAATATTTCTGAATAATTTTTCTACAGCATTATTTATAGAGAATACCATTCATGTATTCAATGGAAGACGATAATATTAATTGATAATAAATAACATCTAAATAGTAGGTGAACTGCATGTTCAGTATAATTATTCTGTTTTAAAGCCTTGAATAACAACTGTTGTTTCAAAAAATTTTTTTAGAATATTTTACATGAATATAATCATGATAAATCTTTTTACATAGATATGTCATCAATTTATCTCTGATTGGAGTTTAAACGTCAATTTCGTTTTTTAATATCCTAGCAACTTATAAAATTTTTATGGGCTTATCATTAAAATATCATTAGTTAGCAATTTGTTTAATTGTTTCATAATCAGAAATTTCTTTTCTTTCTCCTTAATTGACTTTTCACTTACTTCCTTTGATACAAGCATAAATGTTCTTCTTTAAATCGAAATTTCACTTTTAGTTTGTTATACTTTTATTATTAATATTTATTCAAAAAATACCCGTTTGAAGAGATTCATAGTCAATTTTTATTTCAAAATAAAGGAAAATCACTATATTTTTAGTAATTTACATATTCCAAAGTTATGATTAATTGGGGATTGAATAATCCAGTGGAATGAATGATTTAGCTTTCATTTATAATGGTCATACTTTTTATATTAATAAAACTTTAATTGATCAACTTATCATTGCTTGCATCTTCATGCAATTTCCTATATTTTTTGTAAGGAAAAAAATGAGTACAAATTGTATATTTCAGGGAAATATATATATATAATATCATTAAATACTTAATTGAAAAATTTTACAGCATCACATTTTTAATTTTAAATGATAAATATGTCTCAACTGCTTCTATTATTTTATATTAGAAATCAACCCTTTTGGTTCTTTTTTTGTCACCATTAAAAAGAAGAGGAATGAAGGAATAATTTTCTTACAAAAGGCATTGATATAATTCAAAGTTTCAATCATAATAGCGTCCATTTCATTAAATAATACGATCCTTAACAGACAGAATATTTTAATACATTCTTTTATTTCGATCCACTTCCATGAAGTGGATGTCACAGTTCAATTGTTTGAGTTCGATTTTTCCTCTAATCTTATCAAAAATGTCCCTCGCAATTTTGGAACAATTTCGCTGAAGTTTCTCGTTACCCTTTCCATTTTCCAATTTTATCACGTTTATAAGTGGCCATGGTATGGGAATCATATGAATACTTTAAAAAAAGTTACGGGAAATTGGAAAAAAAACCCTAACGAGTGGAGAAAGAGGAAAAGCTTCCATATTCAACCCACAGCACAGTCATCTACAAAATATGCTAGTCCATGGATAAAACAATTTTGCAGATTTCAGCAGATTCTCTTTTATACTCGTTCGAACTTGATCTTCATTTCTGATAGTGGAAACAAAACCCTAACCCGCACCACTACTCATGTGGAGATGTCTTCTTAGCTACCTCAACCCTTTTATCGCTTGGCGAAAACGATAAGGGGTTGGTTGGGGTGGAGGAAAATCTTCGTTCGACGAGTCAGCTTGCGTTAAACAAAGCAATCTCATTAAGTAGAAAAGTGATCAACGAAAGGCAATATACGGTGAGAACTAATTACACCAATTACACCAGGAGGGAGACCTTCAGGCACCGTTGCAATGCTCGTCTCCGTAAATAATCAGTTATACCAAGTCTTGATATTATGCAACTCGGGATGAAATGCTCACGCTAACAACTTTGGTACTTCTTTTTCCCAAGTGTCTCCTTAAGTCTGCCTATCTCGGTATCGCATTCTTTTGTCTCGAATAAATTGAGTTAAGAAAGTCCCTAATGTGATATGTGGAACGTTTTTTTCACGTCGCTGGAAGAAATTTCTGTCGCGAAGTTATTTCTTTGCAAACTTGCAAAACTGAGGAGAGATTTTATCTCTCACTTTGGTGAGAACTATTTCTTGGTTTGAGGAGATCTATTATCTTTTTGTCAGGGATATTGAATGATGACTAATGGAAGCGTGTCCTAAGGTCCCCAGACCGTAATTTTTCTGCTTTTCTACCAGAAATGAAGAAGAGACCTTTTTTTTATACATTGGAACTTCTAAGAGAAGAAATCATTACGCATTAATTAGTAAAGGAACACAGATAAAAGAAGTCCGTGATTTTTATTAAAAGAACTTGAAAAATTGTTCTTTATTAGCAAATTTCCTGAAAGACTGATATCGGTATAGCTTAAACTGATTACTGAATGATGTGATTTGATAAGAAGTTCATTTAGAAACATTTTCAGAATGAATTTTTTTTCCAAAATAATTATCTCTTTCAAATAGAAAAGGAAATGATACAGTACTTTTCATAATCTATATTAAATATATGTATTTCCGGAACATTGATAATTAATTGCTAATATATTTACATTTGAGCAAAAAAGAGTTTGTTTAATGATTTTCATTTGAAATATAATCATTAATCTATTCCATTTTGCAATTTTTAGGAAATCTAAATCAAAGAAGGACTTTTAATTCGTTAAAATCTCATTTGGCCCATAAAAGGAAAAATAATTTAGGTATTACACGAAAATATCTGATAATTTATTAAGCGTTAGAATAAGTTTTCATCTATTTCTAGCAGAGAATTATTTCATTACGAAATCATCAAATATTTTTTCCCTTTATAGTTAATTTAAAAACGAAACATTAAAATATTAACTATATATATTAAACTATATATTTATTATATATAATATTAACTAGATAACACTATATTCGAAATTTTTTAAATTATAATTCGAAATCCTATATTTCCTATATGCATCTCAAAATTAAAGGATATGAGCAAAAACAACAGTAAATACAAATCATCATGTGTGTGCAAGTTTCAGGAGTTAATAAAAATTAAAGAAAAGGAGAAATTTCCTAGAATTGATAATTTACTTAGCGTGAAACATAATGTTAATTATTATTAAGAAACAACTAGAAGAAATTGTTTCGAAGATAGCTAAATAATAAATCTTAAAATGCATCTAATGCAGATATATTAGGCGTCAATAGCAATTTTTAACTTCAAAAAACATATAACCCCTAACTATGAAAGAGCTACTTTTGGTCTGTACTGAAGGACCCACCCTGCGGTACATGTACATGGGAACCGGCAGTATGCCATCCAAAGTCCATCACCGCCTTTCGCATAGATCACTTCCATAGAAGGTCAACCACTTCATCAGAAATGTATTTAACACAACATCATCATAATTACTATACACCCCCTCCCCCGCATGAGAAGGGAAAACCCTTTTATTTATTCAGAAAGTATTCCTCCCACATATTCTATCTGGCTAACCCCCTTCTTTCCCCGGGGTGTGATTGAACAAATAAATGTTAGATACTACCTTTTACAATGAGATTCATTAATTTGTTTAATCATGAATATCGGTGCATTCAACTGTATACAAATGTGTTTTAATTTAAGAAATAACTACTGTTTACCTTTGAAGGTTGCATATGGTATATACAGTTTGAAAAGTAACATAAGCTATTAATAACATTAACTGAAAATTCATATATCAGCTTCACTTATAGGGATGTAAAATTTTGGCAATTATGGGAATATATTGACTGCAGATTGTCTGTTTCTTGATAAAACGGTTCCGCGAAACTACAAATGGAGGGAAATATGTTAAAATGGAATTTTGATTATTGTCTTTCTGTGGATGTTTCATTTTTCACGACTTTTTTTTTAATAAACCCTAAATAATATACCACCATGGTAAAATCTGGAAGAAATTCGGTTTGCAAATTGAAATCCAAAATAATAATTTATGAGAATTAGATAGAGATTCCTGCATTCGCAGAATTGGCATGAATATGCATTATAAGGATGGAGATATCATTCGTTATTCCTTGATATATCTTAAATATATGTTTTCTCAAACAAAATATCAAAATATCTATTCAGACATTTTTTGAAGCATCTTTTCCTTAAATGAATTTCAAAGTCAAAATTCCACCTTTTATTAAAATTATCACGGAATATTTTTTATTTCTTCTCTGTACAACAACAATAGAAAAAATGCCTTCTCTGGAAATAAGAAGAAAAATAGTAAAAGCAATAAATGTGTCATATTTAAAGGCAAATACTATCCTAAATAATATAAATGAAGTTCTTTAGTGAATACATCAGTATGTCAACACTCAAAATTTTTATATTCCGACCTCTTTTACTTTAGAATCATATTTTAAAATGAATCTCTTCATAAAAATCCTTTAAAATTATTTATTGATTTGTTTTATTTCGATAAAAATAAATTAATCATTGTTTAATTTTCAACAGGAATTTTTTATCTTCATTGATTGGTTATTTTAGAATTTATTATTTTATGAAAAAATAGATCATTTGTAAAAATTTTGTTGAAATGTTTTTCACTTTCATGAGTTTGCTGTAAAATAAATATATTAATATATTAATTGCAAAAAGAAAAAAAAGTGATAATTATGTACTACATCATGCAGCAAATATATCAGATTGTCTATACAGTATTTTAAGCACTATTTTTTAAAACAATATTTTATTCTAGTTTCAACATCTATAGAAAATAATCTTGGATTGCCTTTTTCCCCTTTCATTTCCAATTAAATTGATAAATGTATTAAAATTTCTTTCAAAGATAAATATTATCATAATGAATACAAGAATATCGCGGGATTAGAATCTATTATTTCGGATTTCCTGTTAATGATAAAGCATTCAAATTTTAATTAATATCTAATCACCTTCCCCGATATTTCCTAAAAATATCGATTTTGGTACAATGACAATCGCCCTGCAATCATTTCTCCTATAATCTCTAACTAAGGCTCCCCTTTCATCGAAACTCACTAATCAATAAGAACATCGAGCTGCATTATCTGTTTGCGTTTCAGTTTGAATTTAATTCCCACCAGCCCCTATCGAACCAAATCACAGAACCCCAACATTAGTGAAAGCTCAGCTAACTAAAAGTGTCGGAATCGTATTTTATGCCACACTTTCAAGGTGTGATAAACTGGAAAGAAAGCACCAATGGATGGACTCAACAGTATCCACCTCTATTCAGCCATTTTCTTTCTTTTTTTTTATTACCCTTTTCTGTTCTTGGTTTCTTTTTTACCAAACTCCCGTTGAAGTATTGAGATAACGATCGGACAGGGAAGATCGAAAACCAGATAACACCGTTCTCTTGGCGGATAATGCGGCGTTTAAGCCACGACAGGCGCATGTAAAACAAATTTCTATCGCATCGGACACGGAAAAAGTGATTGGATTTATCAGATCGGGTCCCTGTACCCGTGACATGGTGGCCCGGATTTCCTTGCAAACAGGGCCGTAGCGATTTGAATAATTCGATTTGTGCGAAGGGAAATCGCTCACGAAACCGTGGACTAAAAGTCCTTCGAAGGATTTGGCAGTAGAATTTGCGATTTCTTCACGTGAAGGTAGTTGAGGAATGGACGAAGAAAGAAAGAAAGGAGACTGAGAAGTTAAATAAAGTTGTTGCAGTCAGTTGCCTGGAGCTTTGAATGGTAATTTACATAAACTCACATAGCCGAATAAACTATTTCGGGTAGAATGATTTGGAGTTGACTTAAACAATACATGCGCGATCTGTTCATTCTGGATTTGGTATGCAAATTAAAGCTGGCTTCGAATCTTGTTTTTTATTTAAATGAAAGCCAATATTTCTCTGTTAATGAGACAAGATTTTAACTGTTACTGTTATTTTACTTTCCTACTCTGGAATAAACATTTAAGTTTAGAAATAGAAAGGAATTGCACCAATTTCCGTTCTGTGTCTTTGGTATGTAAGCATTTCTCCCTACTTTTGTTTCTCTGATTATTCTAAATACAAAGTTGTGTGACTCATCTTCTGAATAATAAACCATTTTCCACTTAAAAAAGTAATATATTAAATTAAAACAAAAAATAATATGAAGTAAAATAAAAATAAATATAACGATTTGAAATAGATTTCTGATTTAGTTCTCAAAGGTTATCATAAATCATTTATTTTGTTCTAGAATTACTTATACCTGAAAAAAAGTTTGTTAGAAGTATAATTTTGTAAGTCGATTAATTATTTCAGAATAAATGTCAGAAGCATTTGAACAATAAGGTTTTGATTTTTATCCGAAATTTAATTAAAAATAGTTTGGTCATAAAGGCAGACATAAATTTCAGTATAAATATACATGTAATTGAAAACCTTTTATAACGAAACTTTACCAAAATGCAGAAAAATTTCTCTAAAATCTAGTGTTTTGCAATTTAATAAGTTAAAATACTAAATCTTATATATTTCTAATCATATTTATATGAATTCTTCATTTTATCGGATTTAATTGTATTTTAAATTTAATTTTAAAAGTAAGACTAAGTATGTACGATTAACAATTATTTTTAATATGTCACTAATATAAATAATAAATATAATAATATAATATTATAATAATATAATATAATATAAAAATAAAATAATAAAAAATAAAAATAATATACAATAAAAATAATATAAAAATAAAATAATATAAAATAAAAATAATATACAATAAAAATAATATAAAAATAAAATATAATAATGTCACAAATATAAATAATAAAATGGAATTAATTAAATTGTTTTTTATATGTTGTAATTAAACTGCAATAAAAGAAAAGAAAGTCCAGAAATATTTTCATTTTTATTCTCATTATTGTATTTTAATTACATTTAGCGACATGTTTAGCATAAGTGTTATTTACATATGTGATTTTCTTGGATTTTTTTTTAAATCAAACGTGATGTTCTAAGACATATTCTCATTTGTAAACATTCTTTATTGCCCTAAAAGCAAGCAAATCTCGAAAGAAGTAAATCGCTATTTGAAAAATAAATCAATTTTACCAATTTTCAGCTATAATAAATAATACTCAAGAAGCATATTTTGAGATTTCTCAGAGCAGACTATTATTCATCTTTTTTTTTTTAAAAAAAAACATCATTATTACATAATACATTATTTGTAAAATACAGCATCTGACATGAATACTGAAGCGGATAGAATTGGTCTCCTCGAAATTTTTTAGCATACTCCTAAATGAATGCTTTATTTCTCCCTCGCCCTTTCAAAACAATGAATTTTTAGCGTGAATATCATGAAAGCTGCTCAATTTTTTTAAAAAAGAATTTTGATCATGAACGTTTTGCACTTAATAGAATGATGAAGAAAATCAATAGAGTATGTATATTGACCACCCTTTTTTGGCGAACTGATAACACACATGAAAAGCAACAACATTTTTAATTACAAATTATCACATGATTAATTTCATTTATCTAATTTGAATCTTGAATTATTATATTTCTATAAATGAAATAGTAAGGAATGACTGATGGTCAATTTAAAAAGTTCGATTTATATCTGCACTTTAAATTATAAAACTTCGCTTTAAATTTTGTTAATTTAACTCATTACATTTTATAATTAGTGTATTCTATTGCATCCGAACGAAGAAATAAATCGATAAATTTTTCTTGGATGGGTTTCATAAAATAGAGAGAGAAATCAACGAATTATTTGTATCCATTTAGTTCAAAATGAGTTATTGCATTTTGGTTAAAAAAATAAATATACTTCTGTTCGTCATAAGTAAGTACGAAAAATGGAGATTCGCCTAAGTTTTTGACTATTATAAGTGACTTGTATAAGAAACCGAAAATATTTAAAAACATTCTATTAGGCTAATTGTTAAACATTGAACTGCTGAATTCGGCACGAGGGTATTTATAGAGTGATAGGTGTTTAGCAAGACAATATTAAAAAAATTAATTTGATTTTTTTACAAGAAATTATTTTAAATTTAATATTTTTTTTCACTAATTTCGTGTCATGTTATTGCACAGAAATTTTTTAATATAACTTTAAAACTAATAAAAAAATTTTTATTCACATAATGTTTTTCTCTTATTTCAATATTTTTTGCAAATGTTTATACATTACATTGCATTGCTTATTTACTGCTACTTTGACATTAAATACATACTGCGACGAAATAAACTGCATTTTTTTCTTTCCCTGTTAACGGAGTCGCATAGTTAAAATTAGATTAGAAAAAAAAATAAAGATCAGTAAGAAAATTATAAAAGATAACAATAAATAATAATAATAATAATAATAATAACAAATATTAATAATTAAATATGAAGATATTAAAATAAATTTAATGAATAAATAAGAATCAACAATATTTTGCAGAGATATTTTGAATTAGAGGCACAAAACATGCTTATTTTTTATATTATAATAAATATATTTAATAAATAAGTTTCATATTATAATGCAATTTTACATTAATTTTTCAAGTGACTTCTGAATTTTCTAAAATCTCTTAATGTGCTTGATGAACAATTTATAAGCTAGGCTTTTATTCCCCATTATAATTTTCTTCAACGCAAAGAACTAGCCATTAACTACTTTCAACATCAAAAAAATTTCTTTATTATTTATTAATTTTCCTAGAGAACTTTCACCACTCAAGGTTTATTAAGCAAAGTGCGACTACATTCAGAGATTTCAGCATGAATATTCGCTTGGTTACACGCCAAAGACAAATTTAGAAAAATGCAATTTGTTTCCCATTGTAAACGTCTGCACATTAATCAAACGACGCACCTTGCCGTTCCATGTAGGGGAGAAAAGGAAAAAAAGTCCCTTCCTTATTAGACTCTTCTTTTTGAGTGGCATCTATTTTTAGTCAAGCAGAAGACCGTTCATCACATCGAAAGTTTCACTTCGTTGGAAAGGAGTGCTTGTGTAAATATAAAATTTAAGATGAAAGCAAGCTTCGAGGACTTAGTTTTCTTTTAACTTTCCCTCTTTCTGCTTAGGCTATTAATTGCTAGTGAAGAACGGCTGAAAAAATATCTGCCAAGAGAGGCAAAAATTCAGGAAAAGAGTTTCGTATTAATTATCACTTTAACAATTTAGAACACTGTGTTAAATTAGAGAAACAGCCTTTTTGTAGTTTTGCTGTTAAACGCTCGTTCCCTACAGACTTTTAAAATGAGTCATTAACAAAGACGTGGATTTTTTTAGCTTTTTTAAATTTTGAAGAAATATTTTGACAGCAATATTTACAAGTATTTAGAAACTAGCCTGAGGTGGGTTATTAATGGTTAATAAGAAATTCTTACTGTTCTTCTATCCAATTTCATGGTTTATTACTTTTATCCTTTTGCCATCATATTTCAGAACAATTTCACTTCAGTTACTTTGAGTGGAGTGTTTCATTGGATAATTTAAAAGTAAAATATTTTTGGTGATAATATAAGTTACGGTTATGTATTGCCTGAGAATGATGAGAAAATTGTAGACATTAAATATTGATGTTGTAAAAATTAATGTATCTTCGCAAGTCTAATTAATATAATGTCATATAAAGTATGAAATTCGATTAATTTTGATGATTGATTTTAGAAAGTTTAATTCATTTTAAGTAAATAGGTATATTTTCTTCTTCGTTTATACAGTAATCAGCAAACATCCATATATTTAAAATAATTGTTAAAACAAACAAACTATCCCCTTATTTTCAACCACTATTCTGATTTCATCAACTATTGTTTCAAATATAAGTCATCAGTTTCAACTTGTCCTCCATTTTCGAGTAAAAGCTAAAAATCCTTTGTTTATTTTATATTTTCTTAGGGAAAGGAATCTCTACAGAATCCCTTAAACCTAATCACTGCATCGATTTTGTCAATTTTTGTTTCATATGAGGCTTCCTACTCTCCCCCTACTACATTATCAATAGTTCACTTTATATTCTATGTAGGACGGAACCTTGAGAGATCTCCCATGCCCAATCATTTAACCGATTTTGCTATTTTTTTATTACTTATGAAACTTAAGGCCTTCTAGATATTCATAAATGATGATCTGCTTTCTGTCGCAT
>JAPMOR010019417.1:210765-249313 GCA_026543865.1 Argiope aurantia | reverse complement strand
AAAAAAAAACAATAACATATCTTCCATTTATTTGAAAAGACACTAAGCCCGTTTTTGCTTCTGGATTAAATCGGCCCTCTTTTAGGAGTTAGTTTCGCCATGTCATCCACCCACATATATAATAAAATAAGAAATAGTTTTAGAATCCAAGATGAGGCCATTTTTTACCATATTTATTAGAATAATTAAAACGATAACCCTTTCTTCATTAGCCGAATGCAAAAAAATAAAAAATGAAATAAATCATAATTTGTATTTGTCAGTAAATATAAAACATTTGAGATTGAAAGGGGGGATATAAAAATCTGAAACACTGTCTGTCATACCAATATCACTATTTAACTGCATCTAAGTTCTTCATTTGGGCCTTAAAGAAACTGAGATGAAAGCAAAAATTAATTCTTAATCAGACAGATAATTATATATCTGTATATATTTCTCATTTGGGTCTTCTGGAAACTAAGATGAAAACAAAAATTAGTTCTCAATCAGACAGAAAATTACATATCTGTATCTATTCCCTATTTGGGTCTTCTGGAAACTTGGATGAATGCAAAAATTGATTCTTAATCAGACAGAAAATTATATGTGTCTATCTATTCCTCATTTGTTCTTCTGTAATCTAGGATGGAAACAAAAATATAATTTTTAACCAGACATAATTTTTTTTTCTCTATATCTCTTCCTCATTTGGGTCTTCTGGAAATTGTATGAAAACAAAAATATAATTCTTAATCAGACAGAAAATTGTATCACGAAATAGTGATACACTGTTCAGTAAAGTTTCGGAAAATTATTCAGAAACACAAATTCATATGCTTAGAAGGCAATCATAATAAAAAGAATTTCTTCTATTACTACTAAACGGAAAATTATATCATTATAAACACACTAGCAATTAAAGCATAAGAGCTTAACCATTCAGAAAAGAATTTCTTTTTAAAATTTTCGAACATCTTATGATCCTAGAAAGTCATTTTATTTTTAAGCATTACAGAATATTGGATTTTTTTGTTCAATATATAAATTACATACGTATATTGTTCCCCTAAATTGTTCACGCTTATTTATACATCACGAATAAAAAACACATTAATGGTGCTAAAATTCTGGCTAATCGATAAAAGAAATATTGCAGAAAAAATTAAAAAAAGAAAAATACGTAACACACAAGTTAATGTGTTCGATATCACATCGTAAAGAAAAACAACTTTAATAGTTGTTTAGCATTTTATTTTACATACCCAAAACTTGTAACACAGCACCTATTTCGGATATAAGGATATTGGTATATCGATGTTTTATAATGGGATGTAAAAGAAGCCTGATAACTTGAAGCTATTATTAGGCTGTTTGAGTGCTCTTTTAAGCACGAGAGAAAAGATAAACAATGCCGCTAAAAAAATCCATTTTTCACACTATATAAGTGCCATGAAATTCTCAGTAAATGCTCAACTTTGAAAAAAAAAGTATTGTTGGCGAAAAATACATCCATAAAGTAAACTAAACCCTATTGTGAATGCATCCGATAAGATGCTAATCATGCTATTCAATCAAAAAATTGACACTGGAAAATTGGTTGCATTAATTTTATCTGTAATAATTAGATGTTTGCCTAATAAATGTTAAAATTGAAAATTTTTGAGATTTAAAATAATTTAACATAGAATTCAGATATTTAATAATTATTTGATTGATTCATTCTTTCAGCATTAAAAAAAAGCATATTTGGAGAAAAATGCATCATTAAAGTAAACTAAAGTCCTGCATGCTGCAGTTAATCAACATGATGACTTGAATACATCCGATAAGATGCTAGTCATAATATTCAACAAATTTTGACTTTCAGAAACCTATTGCATTAATCGTATCTATAATAATAAGATGTTTGCCTGATAAATGTTGAAATTGAAAATTTTTAAATTGAAAGTAATTTAGCCTAGAATTCAAATATTTAAGAATATTGCGACTGATACATTTTTGAACTCACTTTTCTGTTCTAGGATATGCAACAGCTATTTTCCATCATAATTTACATGGCCAGACTTACACCTCCTCGAATTTTATTTCTGTCACCATGAGAGGATGTTTGACCATTCCAAGTGATTTAAAGCAGTAAACATGCACATGCATAGCGGATGTTTTGATGAAACTCCGTCTCGAAAACAAAGCTCTATTGTTCTGAAGCACAGGCACGAAAGTCAGACTCACTTCAAGGTTTAAGAATAGTTTTATGATATTGAATTTCTCACCAAACTAATAAACTGGATTTCTGGACGACAAACAAGTCTTCCACGTTTAACATATAAAATTTATAGAATACTTATCAGTAAATTCCAAGATGATTTTTTAATGTTTAATTATTTATTTCTTGAAATAAAAAAGAATGTCACTTTATATAAAATTAATTTCATGTTACTCTTCAAAATATATTTGAAATATGGTAAATATTAATATATATTTCAATTTTTCATTGAATTTGAGAAATGGGATGATATTTCTGGCCTTTTTGATGACATTAAATCCAGTCAAACAACCAGATAAACATTTTAACTTTATTTTTCGCTTAATAAAGTATTTTGTTCTAAAAATTTAGAATGATATATTGATATAATGATACATGATAAATTGAAACAATGCACTCAAATTTTATTTACCACACTTATTTATTACATATTTTTTATTAAAATATTTTGAAATAAATATGAAAAGTAGATTTTGCAATGAACTTATGATAAAGATCGGAAGCAAAATTTTAAAATTTAAATAAGTAACATTTCCATATGCTTATCTCTCTTTAACAAATTTCGTTATATTTTAATGTCATTTCCTTTATTTTTTGTACCAAACAGTATTGCTCAATTATTTTTAATTGAATATATTTTAATGAGTTCCTGCATAACATACATAACATATACAACAATTTTTCTTTAATGCTTCTTTTACAACAATTGAGTCTTTCTAAAAATAAAGTGGGCAAAATTAGTGAAATATATATTTTAAAGATTTAAAATATAATTATAGGATCTTACATATTCCTCTTTCCTTCACTTTTATAAAGAAAAAAATGAAATATAAAAATTATTTTTCATCTTTTAAATTATTTTTTCAATATTTATAAGTTTAAAGACTTTCTATATAATTTATAAACTTAAAAGAATCTTATTATTATGCATGATTTTATTCCAAGTGAAATTTAGTTATGAAAATCAGCAAAAGTGAAAAATTGCATTTCTCAAAGCAAAGAATCGCTTTCTAGTAAACGATTTTAGTTGTACCAGTATTTTTCACAATATATTATAGAATCTCTGTGGAACATGTTAAAGAATCGTATTCTTTCTTTCTTATTCCATCGAAGAAGCAATAAATTAAATGGAGAGCAGCATATAAATTCGTGTGGGAAAGGATGCAGATTGCATGGAAATTCAAGGCGCATACTTAATTAATGATAGGTAATATAACTATCTAAAAACTTTTGGAACTTTTGTATTCTAGCAGCAAAACCATAAAATATATAACATATTTCTTTATATTGCATATCTTTTGTTAGACTTTCCGTTCTGTTTGCTTGTACCATGGAGAATAATATCTTATTATCGTCTGGTGGTCTGGTGGCCGGTAATGGAATTAGACATCAAGAAAGGGTTTATGGAATAAATCCCAAAAAGAAAAAAAAAAAAAAAAAAGAAAACGTGGAAGATAATCTAAAACATGAAGAAATATGAAAAGAATCACCACCTTATTATTCTGCCAAAATCAATAAAATACAATGCTTCACCATAAAAGAGAAATTGTGATTTCCTACTTTATTTATTTATTTTATTTTTTATATCATGTTCTTCTTCATCTGCTATAAGACATAGCGTAATATGATGCCACTTAAGTTAAGTTGGTTGTTTTCATGACAGAAATTACTCACATAACATGGCAATCACATAAGAAATGTGACTGTGGTGAATTAAGATTACACAAATTCATAAGGGCCTCCATAACCTGTTGTAAGATGTTGGCCTTGGAAACGGAGGGTTTCAACTTCGAGATCCGATTCCACAAAAGAACAGTCATGTAAGCGGATCTGGTGCATGTTACATCCGTCGGGGCCAAACATCCTTCCGGTGGTGTGGTGTGAAAGTTTGGAGAGGGATTGCCAGCTCAGTTGTCATCTTCGTTATTTGAAGGCTGTTCAAAATTACGAGGTCCGCCCCAATACAGCCCTAGTGTTGCTTTAAAATGTGAGGTTAATATAACTGAACTAATTATTCATAAAAAGGGAAAATCTAGCGCTGGTTCTTCCCAATCCGATAACGGATTCATTCAATCTGAACAACATTTTGGCTGACTGAGTATGAAATCAGTAAATGGCTGATTTCACATATATTAAATTTTTTTATTTTTATGTATTTGATGCTTTTCTATATTGAATCCGTGTCGTATTGTATTTGTAACATATTTGTGATGATGGAATAAAATAACTGAACTGATTATTTGGAACATACAGCAACAGAAAAGTGTATTTTACGCAATGACAAATGACAACGCAATGTATCTAAATATCTACAGGCTTACTGTAAAATTCTACCTTATATTCTCTCACATCATTTATTAGTTATTATAAACAAAGGAGAACTATATTATTTTTCGTAAAAGAAAAGTATAATTGTAAGGATAACCTATTTCTATAATTCCAAAATCACAGAAATACTATATGTTTGTCATTTTCTAAATTTCATAATAAAATATTATCAAATTGATTTTATATGCAGTAGATTCAGGTCAGTATTTTGTTTCCTCCAATACTATAATGGACTTCTCTTTTAAGACAGAAAATGCAATCTAACTTTTAAAAAAAATGAACCTTTTAACATCAACAGGATGTAAATATGTTAAACAAAAAAGCTTCCATTAAGTTTTTTTTTTCCAATACGGATCTTAAACTGTCGATATAAATAAATTGATTCCAAGTAAAGCAATAAGTTGAATCCAAAATATTAAGTTTTTTTACTTAAAATAGCATTAAAGTCTTAAATGAAAGTTGAAATTTCTGAAAAATATGTCTTTTAACATCAGCAGGAGGTAAATATGTGAGATAAACAGCTTTAGTTAAGTCTTTTTGCGACATGAATCTTAAAATGTCGTTTTTTAAATAAATTACTTCCAGGTGAGACGATTAGTTAAAACTGAAATACTAAGTTTTGCACTTAAAATAACGTTAAAGTTTTAAATGAAAGTTGGAAGTTTATAAAAATATTCAAAGAGCATTACTTATAGTAAAAATGTAACGAAAGGTCTTCTAATCCGAAACATCTTATGATTATAATGTTTTGGTTTGTTTATCAATTTTTGAAATTTACTCATAATTATACAATACTGGTAATGACACAAAAAAGATATATTTTTTAGCCCTTTGACCATCTTGAATATTAATCTCTCAACTAAATCAAAGAATTATTGTAAAACATACTTAAAAAAATTTCAAACTTAATTTAAGTTACAGAAAGATAATATACAGAAATAAAATTAGCATTAATGAAAAACATTCACTTGAATTTTAAAGTGATGTACACAATAACTATTATGAAATAATATGTTTCGAAATCATTAAGTAAAATCTATTATCTTTTTATTTTCTATCTTTATTTATTTTTAAAATTTAATCATACATATATAAAATTGGTAATGTCTCATAAAAATATATTTATTATCACTATAACCATCTTGAATATTAATCTTGCATCTAAATCAAAGAATAATTCAAAATATACTTAAAATATTTTAAATCTTTATTTATGCCGTAGTAAGATATTATATAAAAAGTGATTTTAAAGTGATATACAAAATAACTGTTATGCAAAAATGCGATTCGAAATCATTGAGGAAAATCTATAGCCATATATACATATTTTTTTAAAATTTAAATTTCAAAAAAATCTTTTATAATGTGCATTAATATTAAAAAATTAACTTTGTCCCAAATTTTGTAAATGTAAATCCAGTGTTTTGCCTCATTGTGGAATTTTAAATGATTTTTTACACTATTTTAATACTTCGAAGAAGGATACGTCTTTTAAGTATATCCGCCAAACACCCCCACCAAGTATTATTTCATGATTCTACCTACATCCCCCAAACAATACGCAGCCATTCCCGGAATCACTTGGAGTAAATACAGTGGACAACATTAAGTGAAAATAAACATCTCGTAAATGACTACTTACTCAAGGTATAAAGCCTCGTAAAAGACAGTGAAGGACACTTCCCTCTAACATAAGTGACATCGCACTTGTAAGTGCCTTCGTCCTGGACAGTCAGACCATGCAGTCTCAAGTGTGCTGAATGGTTGTTGAGGGAGAAAGTGGCCCTTTCGGGGCCAGAGAAGTCTCCCATGGCCCGGGCCACTCCGTCACTGTACAGGTACTCCCTCTTCCACTCATTAGATACGTTCTTGGTCCAGGTAATAAAGTAGACTTTGCCACAATTGGGGAGGTCCACTTCGCAGGGAAGCACAGCTGAGTCACCGATGAAACCCAATACTACGTGCTCTCGACCTAGAAAGAACAAAAGAAGCATATTAGCAGAAGCAGGGTAAAGAGCATATCTGGTATGCACACCATGCGAATTCGTTGTAATCGATCCGTTTCTAATAAAATGCCTTATCAAATTGAGGCTTATTTTTATAAGCAAAGAGGCATATATATTTTTTAGATGTTTGAAAGTAGAAATATACATTTAAAGTGGTATAATAATATAAAATATATACTTAATTTAATAAAATAATATATTTTTAAAACTTTTTTCAATGTATTTTGTAAATTAGAGAAAAAAATATCTTGGTAAGAATTGAGATTAAAGTTCGTTGAAGTGTCTGAAAGCTTTCTGAAAATTAGTTTTATTTTAAATAAAATAAGAAAAAGAAATTTAGAAACATTTGTAATTCACATGCATTCAGTAAAAAAGTGGTACATTTTGGTTATTCAAAAATTTAATACGATTTACAATGCATTTTATTCTTCTATGTCTACTCTTTCGTTGCATATTCCCGCAACAGCATCTTTTTCTATCTTATTCCTTCCGCAATGTTGTTTTAAAGTTATTTTATTTAAATTTTTATGCAGACATGTTTGAAGAGTAATTTAAAATGTGCCGCATGAATCAAATGGATTAAAATTTCCCTTTTGATCAAAATACTCATAAATCATGTGGTATTATTTGTGTCAAAGGAAACATTTAAAAAGCGAAATTTAATATATGATATTACTCTTTTTAATTGTTTTTTCTTTTAAGCAACTAAGACTATTTAAAACAAAAATAATACAAAAAGATATGAACACCACAAATGATTAATATCATTCAGGAACTGCTTCAGTTGTACTTAATCCATTTATTTTATTAAATCCAAAACATTTTGATATAGCGATTAAATTCAAATGAGTTGTACCCTTGTTAAATATATATTCAAAATCAAAATTTATTCTTAGTTAAATGTATTTAACACATTTTATTTTTTTAAAAAAAATTACATATTATCCTTCTGTTTCTGTTCTTACTCCAAAAAAAAAATCCTTAATAGCAAAATTTTCTTTACATACATTCTTTTCTCTTTTCAATGGGGTATTAAATTTATTTTGTCTAATATTTTAATTCTAATTAAATAATTATAATCAAATGACTTAAAGTATCATCTAAAGTCCAAATGTATTAAAATATTTAGTAAACAGATGGTGTTAATTAAATAGAAGAGAAGTATTTTAAAACAAGTTTAAATATTAGATATTGTGTATTCCCATGTTTTTTTTTTAACTTAAAGTTGAAACAGAAACCCTACTAACGATTATAGCTTTCGCAATTGCATTTTGCTACCCAGTTAGTTGGAACCATTTAATTTTTTAAAAATAAATTCGAAATCCTTTCATACATGCTGGTTTAATTAAACTGATTTATTATGCCACATTTAAGCTGTGTTTTAAATTAAAATATATTTTCAGTTATATACATTTAAGATATCTGATACAAAATAATTTCATATTCATATTATTAACTATGTAAAATTTTGTCTTATAAGCTTCAAAAAAGTATAATTCTTCTGCTTCTATAAGTAGATAAGGCTCGAATCGAAAAATTAAAATAAACCTTTAACATGACATGCAATTATTTGACTTTAATTTCTGTCTGCATTTCGACGATAAAACTGTAGAGATCGTTCCTTTTTTACACGACAACTAATTGTAAAGAACTAAAAAAAACCGATGAACTATAAAATAATTTGACGAGAAGATACTTAACTTCGTCGACGAACTCTTTCTTATTTAGACAAAATTCGTGTATCATCGGAGAAACTTATTCGTACTCAAATTAACTCGAAAACTGTCACGCTCGTTATGGAAAGTTAGCAGGAAAAAAATTCTATTAGAACAGAGGAAAAGAGGGATGGTACGGAAAATAAAGACAAGAGCCTAGTGCTAATTTAAAATTTTTCTGGATAAACGTATCATTAATCAAAGAGACTGGAGGCAAAGAAAGTAAAATTAAAAAAAAATGTTATGTTCTCTCTAAAGATTTTCTTCGATTTTAGATTTACTTTTCCATATATTTCTCTGGACATTTTTTTCCATCCTCAAACCCCTTTTGATCACTAAAAAGTAAATTCCGTGTTTAAGTGTCTTGTTTGTCTTATTATAGGCGTGCCTTTACGAATAAAACTGCTCCTTTTGAAACTTGGGGAAAAAAAGGAAGTTTATACAGTGCTTGGAATGATAGATAATTTTCATCAAAAAGATAATGAGCTGATTATAATCAATCATAAAGAGCTGGAAAAAAACAGCCAACCTCTAATTATTTTATGTGTACTTACTCATTTAGTATTTTGCTGATGAATAGGATTTAAAAAAATAATCGTAATTTCGCTTCACCACAAAAAAAAATATCCAGTGATTTTTCTTTATTTTGACTTTTGTTATTATACTTCGAATTTTCCTTATCTTGATCTCGAATTTATCGCATTAGTATCTCAGATAAGGAAGGTATATACTTCTTTCCTTTTAATGAATAATTCTGCGTGCTGAGTTTTTTTTTACTTTTTAAAATATTTTGCACAAAGTTAAATATTTATTCAGTTTTGCTTCTACTTATTATTCTTGTAATAAAAAAGTTCTAAAAGGTTTTCTAATTACATCTTTCAATAAGTTGCTTCCAACAAGAAAAATTGTTTTCCAAAAATGTATTAAGGGTAGAGATAAATGACTTTAACTTCCTTTATGTTATTACTCTCTTGAGAAATCATTTCAAGCAAGAAGAGGGGAAGCTATTCTTGTCAGTACTTAAATAAACAATCAATAAGTGATGTGGTCAGAAAAAGCTTATATAGATTTCAATAACTTGCCAGTATTGTTTCTCTGCACGTAAGGAATCCACTTTAAACATTTGTAAAATGAGTTATGTTTATTTCCAAATATTATTTAAAAGAATTATTTATTTGGCTGCAATGTATTTTCAATAATGGATATTAGTCATTATCCGCCATGTTTATTTCATTCTTCAAAAAAATACTTGCATATGTCTCTTGAGAAATCATTTCAAGTAAGAAGATGAGAGGCCATTCTAGTCAGTACTTGCGTTAATAAATAGTAAGTGATACCGCCAGAAAAAGTCCATCTAGATTCCAATGATTTGCCAATATTGTTTTTATGCACGTAAAGAATCCACTTTAAAACACTCGTATGATGAGTTATGTTTATTCCCCAATATTATTAAAAATAATTCTTTATTTGATTACAATATTTTTTCAATAACGGAGATTAGTTATTATCCGACATGTTTATTTCATTCTTAAAATTATCTTTGTTTATTCTTTTTCTCTTTATTTCATTTTTATTTGGATATGTTTAGGCATATTATTATAAAAGTGCTAAGTTAATCTACTATATTCTTAGATAATGCTGACATAATTTGACTAAACAATGTTGGAAATTAGCCTTAATATCTTATTAAAAACGAATGTCAATCAGAAAATTTTTTCTATTAAAATTATCCTTCATGACAGCCACCCAAATTCTCTCATCTCTCTCATCACATCTTTCTATATCTGAGAAGTCGTCCGCACTTTTCTATTGGTATTCATCTAAAAACGTCCTTTTTGAATAAGTGATAGGCATTAATTATGAATGACCGTGTCTATCACAGATGAAAGCCTTTGTCACCATTTAGAGATAACGGCTAGCTCCACCTCTAACATCTACCCTCACTCATTTTAATTTCGGTAATTTTATATCAGCAGGAAATACCACCCAATCCGGTGATTGATGTGCCCTTAATGCTCAAACTATGTAATGGTTTGCATTGGCTTAAAACATTTTATGTCAGAATTCAGTGTAATGATTTTTTTGACGAGAAATTCCTTCATTGTGGTTGAAATGGGATTATTTTTTTAAATAAGTTATGAGTTATATATAATTTAATATTCATAAATGATTTAAAATAAATGTGCAATACTTACAGGTAAAAAATTAATAAATTATTAGTGTCTAGATTTTTTTTAAATTTTTTTTCTTGCCCGAAACATAGAAAAAGAAAACATTAAAATCTCTGATTCTATTCGTAAAATTTATTCGATGAAGCCTAAAGGAAAATGTTTAATATTGTATGAATATACGAGGAATCGAAAAAGAGAGTGCTTCTATTATTTATTATTTAAACCTTTTTATTTAAGTGCATGAAAGTGGATTATTTTTTATTTTAAGTACATACCTCTACATATAGGCTAGTAAAGATTAATTTCTTTAACAGAAGTAATAGCTCATTCATCTAATCAAACTGTAGATAACTTTTTACTCACTGTCTTACTTACCTTTTAATGGTGGATTGGCAAGTAAAATCATTAACAATGAAGGATTATAAAAGCACATATAAACAAGAAAGTTGTAAAAGGATAGTAGATTTTACTATATTCCGATGACTTAAATAGGGAAGGGGGTATCACATGGGAAACATTTGCATTTTTGCATGATAAAATCTGGATTTTGAATATTTTTTTTTGAAATATTTTTTTTGTATAAAGTTATTTGTTTTTAAAAAGTCTAGTTATTTTTGAAATATTTTCTAGTCTATATTTTTTATTTAAGGTTAGGATTTGATTTAATTTTAGTTATTTTGATACAAGAATGATGATTATAGTGATATGAATTAAAGAAGAAAAGGTATGACACGTGAAAAGCGCTTTCATGCTTCTCTGACAAGATCATGATTTTTATTGGGTACTTTAAAATATTTTGTGTTATCTGAAATAAATTTTTTTTAAGAATATCGTTACTATTACAGATTTAATGTTGAAATATAGCTTAATTTCCATTTTACAGCGCAGAAAATAATTTCATCTTTAAAATGTTAAAGTGAAATTTAATAAATGTAAAGCTAACTCTCGAGAATAAAGGTCATTGTCTAAAATAAGCCGAGTGGACCGTAGAGTGAATACAAATGTTTTAATTCGAGTTTTTTTTTTTTTAAAAAATAGATAACCTTAATTATTTTCAACTGAGTAGCAAGCATACGTGCATTGGAAATTATAAAAGTCTCTACTACACATTTTAAGGTAGGAATTTTAAATTTTTGGCATATTTGGCAATTTTGTTTCCTATACGTGATTCGCACCGTTAAGAAAGTTTTCAAATATGAAAAATAGGAATTTAGTTTTTCTTATATATTATTTAGAGACAGATTCAGTTATATATTTTTTCTTATGCATTAACTTAATTTTATTTTTGAGCTTGAGATACTTTTAAATTCAATCATTCAGAATGAGCATATATTTAAATAAATTTTTATGAATAAGATTATATGACATGTTTTCCGATATATATATTTTTCAAAATTAAAAAAAATATATACGATCTTGACAATCATTTTCCCATTCATTTCATAAGAACTTAGTCTTTTAATTCATATAATACCAATGTCGAATATACATTTTGACTAATAATATCCAAATAAGAAAATTTTAAACTGAAACATATCTCTTATTCAGGCAATTTCAAAAATATTATCTAACATCATCGAATATACTCTCGCCTTACTAAAGCATAAGGACTTTTAAATTATATAGATAGAAAAAAAACACGGATTTAAAAATAAAAGTTGAATTCGACAGGTATCGCTGGTCGTGATATATTTTCTCGTCTTGTCTTTGGAGTGAACATTTTGACCCAACATCATTATCTTTCCGCACAAGGTGATGTTGCCATATTAATATATAAGCCTACTTTTCTATCGCGTACTCATGATTATAACCTGGATTTTTAAAAAACATGGCATGAAAATAACAAAATAATGCACTGGAATTTATTCTGTTTTCTATCTCGTTTATATTAATATAATCTATTCTTCCGTAAATACGCATGTTAATGTGCTTCTGAATTTCTATTTTATAATGTGCCGTGCGTTTTATGCGAGTACAGAATTTTAGATTACAGTTGATTGAGAAGAATTGTTAAATATATTATCTCGTTTGTCATGCTCCAATAATATCAAATGAATTGTCCCCAAACATAGAGTAACGCATGTGAAAGTATTATCATACAGAATTAAAGCATGTATTTAAACTACATACATAAAGCTTTGAGCACCGTTATACAATATATTGTGTAGAGTTTCATTAAGGAAGATTTTCGTGAAATTCAACATCATTATTATATTCACCATCATCAATAAATGCAGTATTTTTTTTCGACTTTAATTATCGATTGTAGAATAAATTATTATTTATATTATTATTATTATCAGAATTGTATATCGAAAACATAATGTAAAAGTAGAAGGATATACTAAACTCACAGAAGATAAATTTCGTGTAATTCATATGTTTTTTATAATATAATTATCAATTACTGTAATTTTTGTTCAAATTCAATTACCAATCATAGAATAAGATGAAACACAGTTCATCCCAGAAATAATAGGTTTGACAATAGAAAAGACCTTTAACTATTTTATAGCAATACGATTAAGATAATTATCAGAAAAAATTTAGGTACATAAAAGAATTTATAAGTAACTTTTTCTTTCTGCTTTAACAGTAAATATTCAAAAATACAAGAAAAGTTAAAAATCAAACCTAATTATTTTATTCTCTTCAAAAATAATCGATTCATTAAAACACAGTACATTTTAACTATCCAAACCCTTTACTCGAATCTAACAACCAATAGAAATCACATCGTTTATTATGAAGCATTCTATTATCCAAAATAACTTTTGAGAAATACTTTAACTTAGCAGTAATGGTACCTTGCCATTCAAAGATAGAAACCTTACATTTTAAGACACATGAAATCGTGAAATGATTCACATTCTGAGTAAATTTATTCACTTTAAAAACTGAGAAATGGCAGCATAAATGCATCTGGTTTCAAACAGCCTTCAACACTCACTTGAAAACAGCCAGTTTCAAAACTGAAACATAAATATGCCGGCATTTATTCTGGCCCATAACCAGTACTCCCTAAAGATAACGGAAACAATTGGTTAGAGTGCGGAAGCTGTTCACAGCCGCCATCATTCTCAACTCTTTGGACACTTAATGACAGTCAGTCGAATACCCAATTCTTCTAAATTGCACCGATATGGGATATCTACTCTCCGCAGTATGACTCTGATGACTCGAGACGTCATTGTGATATTTTCCTGGGCTCCTCTAATTTCATTCGTTTAAGTGCAGCCTGCCATTTTAGCGGGCTTGTAATAGCGGTGAATTCAAAAGATGTGAATCCATTCTTTTGCAATTGCTTTACTTTAAAATAGAACAAACGGCGAGGTTTTATCTAGTGTCATTATGCAAAAAGGAATGAAGCTATAAGTGAATGATTGTATGAGGAGTGTTAAAGTGACAACGATGTTTAGGAAAGCGCTTGAAAAAATCTCAGAAAATGATGAGATTAAAATAGAACGATGATGGAATATTTTGCTAAATATAAGCTTAAGTTTTAAAGGGTTTATCAACATTTTTCAAACTTTCTGAAATTAGTTTTATTTTCTCATAATAAATTTTAACCAAGTCCATTTTTAATTATTCTTACCCTAAAATTTAAGTAAATATAAATTACTAATATCATATTAATATTTTCATTATAAATATTTAAGTCATCTTTAAACTTGGCATTTAAATTTTCTGATAGTAATTTCCTTGCAATAGAAGTTTTTTGATACCCTTTCTTATGTCTAGTTTGTCTAGAAGGAGATATCCTTGCAATGCAAGTTTATCTTCTTGTAAAGTTTTTTTTTTTTTTTTTTTTTTTTTTACTTTTACTAAATAGAAGTTTTATTTTGATAATTTCGTTGCCTTCCTAACTAAAATGTCCGTTATAAAGTATTTTTTAGAAAAGAAATGTCAGTACACACTGCTAGTTCATAGATGGTAAAAAGCAAATTTCTTTAAATAATAATCATTTCTTTAAATTGTTAGAGTAACTTTGATTTTGTGTAGATAATCAATATTGTCTCGAACCACAGTGTTCGCAGTTTTACTTTTAAAGCATTTTTGTACTATTACATTTGAGACTATCAAAGAGCAATAAGTTAAATATTTGTTGGCAGATGAGCATGAATAGGAAATTTAGGTTATATTATAAGGTTCCGGTCTTATAGAGTAACATTCCGAAAATTATGGACCACATTTAGAATAATGCATCTAGAAATCTCTCCCCCCTCCCCCAGTAAATCTTCTCGAAAAAGACCTAACCAATGATTTTATCCTCAAATCAAGTTTCGTCTAATTAGCTACAAGATTGCTTTACTATATTTAAATTATTTTAAATACATACATAAATATATAGAATTCATCTGAAATTCTTAAATTTAGAACTTAATTTATGTTGATCTTCATTCAAAAATGTTTAATTATTTTTTTTCAGTAGTATTCATATAATGATAAGGATTTCTACAGTGTGATATCATAAAATTGGTATTAAATTTATTTTTGATATTTTTTCAAAATATATTTGGTTCTTCTTAATTTAAAACTATTTTGTTTTATACTTTTCATTATATATATTTAATTGTCAATTATATTCAGAAAAGTATTTAAAAATGTCAAAATATATCCCAATTCATAATTATCCACCTTTTATTATTTTTTAAATTACATTGCGTTTTCTTCCGTAATTCAAAATTTATAAGCGCAAACATTATAATTTTGAAATGTGTCCTTTAATGTATAAGGAAACTTACCCAATATTTGTATAAGTTTCTTTTTTTTTTCTTTTTTTTTACACTAGTAGATATCCTTAATTAGTTTCTAAATCTCGATTGCATAGTTGTATTATATTTGCGATTCAGAATAGTAAAATTTATAAAATAAACTCAAAGAACAGTTTTGTCCCAAAAGCGATAATTCATTTAATATATTATACTTCCTTGTCTATTTATTGAGTAAAAGACAACTTAAATATTATTTCATTGAATTGGCATATGGAATTCTAGGATAATTTTTGAAAAGCCAATTCATATTATAAGAAACTAATCTGAATGGATATATATACATGTATATTTTTTAAAATTCAAGAAGTGATATTATATTGACATTCTGAAAAAGATAATACCTTCTTGAAAGAACACATTTAGTGACTACATATGAGATTAACAAATACTATTGTTTTTTTAGATATATTGCTACTCATATTCTTTTGCAAATAACCAAATTTGATTGCAAATGTTATTTTTAAATATCTTGTAATTATATAAGGGCATTTAAAGTGAATACATGGAAATTTTTAAAATGCGTTGCATATAAATTTAACAATATATATGCAATTGTCACTGATTCTTTCCTGTAATAATTTCCTTATGTTAATAACTAAATGGTTCGAATATTTATCATCTTTTTTTTAAACAAAAGTACTCTTAGTAAACAAATTACCTCCCTAAATCATGTATTGTTTCATTATTTTGCTATACTCTTACTGATGAGATATACAAATCAAGTTATGGATATATTATATATTTTTCATAAAATATTATGGTATGATGTTTCATTTCTATATTTAATCGTGTTAAATATATATTTTAAATAATGTATGCATTTGAATTCAAAGATTGCAAATGGTATGCTAATTCCGATAATAATCTGCCTTGCTATCATGCAGTTAGGTGTGCACAAACGTTAATGCCTTCCATTACCCAAACATTTCCTGATTAAACACATTACTTCTGTAATAAATTATATGTTAACATCCATTATTTCTTTACAGGCTTATCATTGACGATTTATAAGGTTCATTTACAAGTCATAAATTAAACTTTTTTTATTCTTATTCCTTTCTAATTTTTCATCCATAGCAAACCCATTTCTTGAGCCACCCGTCAGTGGCAGCTGACACATTTATCTGCTTCCCGCGTTCAGTGAAAAAGTTATTTATAACAAAAGATGATGTACTTCTACTCTAGTACCGATACGCCGAAAATAAATAACAGGAAAAAAAAGTAGAAGGAACTGCCTTTTCGCTTAGAGAGGGGTTGCTATAGCTCCTTGGTAATTTCGCGTGCAACAATGGGGCCAGCAGTTTAAAAACTACCCTATTGATTTATCATTTTTTAAATGAACATGAGTTTTAGAAATGATGGGTGTTTAATCGCGGATATAAAGATCCCAATAATCTATTTTCTTCTTTACATTGATCTTAATGACTGTACCGAACTAAGAAGACTTGCTCCAGCATATGACACTGTGAAAAGGAAGCAAATATGAAAAGTTGCCGTTGATTGAATGGCTAATATTGTCAAGGTTTCACAAAGTAATTAATTTCTGGTTGACTGACTTTTTTTCATTATTTGGAAAAATGTCCATTTTAGAAAAGCTTGTAATGACTCGAGAGTGCTTTGCTCAGAGAATAGCTGTTAAAATATTTTATTAATTTGTTGCTTCAAAATGATTTTTTGTCGTGTTTGGTGATGTAAATATATTCAGTACATTTTCTGTCTGGTTAATATAAAAAATGTGTTTTGTTGTTTTCAAATTTAAATATAAGAATTCGAAAGTATTATTTTTTTTATGTAGAATAATAAATGTATTATTTCAATAGAATGTGCTCGGACATATGAAGTACGTTATAGTTATACAATGAATAAATGCAAGAATGTGCGAATCATTACTCTATAGGACAAATAAGTAGAGCCGCAAGTATCAAACTCGGCACAGGTATACTTTAGAAAATAAAAATATTCTTGAAAAGATTTTTTAATTTAAAATTTTAATTAATTAAATTTAAGCGAGATTTCGAAACTTTCAAGTCAATGCTCCCGAAAATTTATTAGAAGAATTAGAAGAAATTTATATGCATACCACTTAAAAATTTGTTTCTTAATGTTTTTAGCAATAGACTTTGTTGTTGGAGGTTAAAGAAAAAAAAACTGATAATTTTCTAAATTGTTTACGTTAGGAATCAGAAAGTGAACTCATAAGTTCACTTTTTCTTTCATAATGACTTTATAATGACATTATGATATCACGAGAATCGACTTCATTAGGCAAATTTCTCTTACGGAAGTATCACGAACGTCAAGTTATGCTGAGGAAATTTAAATTCAATTAAAGAATAACCAATATTCTTTGAAAAATGGTTAGTCATCAAGATTGGCTACTTGTTATAAAAACTATAAATCCGCCTTTAAAATGTCATTAGAAATCTAAATTTACTAATATTAACTACTTTTCTGACTTTTATTACTTTCTTACTCAAAGGATTGCCATTTTTCAAAATTATTTACACAGAATTGGATTTTGTGATTAAAATAAACCGTATCTTTATATGAGGGATTAAAATGAAATATTGGATGATTTATATGGAATGTTACCTGTTATTTTTTTAATGATTAGTAACAGCTTATCCTTATAATTTTCCAGTATAACTAGGTTTGCAAAAGTTACCCTATTTTCTAACGTATCGATTTCTTTTATCACTTCGAACAGTGGTTCTCAGATTAGCAGTAATTTCGCATAAATTATTGCATACACGAGTGCAATAATTGAGTCTCGGAATTTAAATTGGTGACATGATACCATTAAATGTTAGATTTTATGAGACAGTTCTTCATTGGAAGGAAAATTTGATACTTTATGCCCTTCAGGTATATCTGCATGACGAAGATTATCTTTCATCCTGAGCAAACTTTCTTTGACAATGGATTCAGTGGAAGGTTAGTTGGTTGATTTGGGTTTAATGGCGCAAGAGCCAGATTCGTCAAAATAAATGGTTGTAGAATTGAAACCTGATAATTGATACTTTTGCTTCAGTTGCATATGATAAAATGTAAAAATTTACATGAAATTATTAAAATTGATGAAGAAAATATTTATATAAAGAGAAAAAATTAGTATTTAAAAAATATAACCAAAGCCATTTTTTAAATGTTCTGAATATCTGAATGTTCTGAAAAATTTCCATTTAGAACAAAGACATTTTCCCAAGATTCATTAGCTTTAGAATTAGACATTTGAATTGAAATTACAGTTGACAGAATGTTTATATTTTCAATAAATTTTCTGTTTCTGTGCTTTAAAATAAATTTTGAATTTTTGTTATGTTTTGTTTATACAACAGTCTAAAGAATACACAACAAGAAATTTTAATAAATGTTAAGTTTTTAAAAATGACATAATTTTTTTTTAAATTCGATTTTTGCGTTTCAAGCAAGCTCTTTATAACTATTGGTTAAACTTAAAACATAAATGATGAAATTTTTATTTTTGAAATGAATGCAATTTTAGACTGGCTAGGAAACACTAAGAAGGTGGTTAAGGCTAACCGTAAATATAATATAAAACTGATACATTTATTTTCCCTTTTTAGATATTCATAGCAATTTCATTGCAATATAGAAGAAAGAATTTTCCCATAAATATGTATCTTATATTATTATCAATATATTATTATCAATCTTATATTATTATCATATACATTTTATATTAAATTATAAATTATTACTCAAAAATTCAATCACATTAATCAGATTAAAATTATTTTAAATCTCTCAATTTTAATTTCTAATCATTTATTTACTGATAAGAATACTTATTGAAAGAATCCAAAATCCATCGCTTATTTCCAACCTAATCAATTTGACAAATATAAAAAAGAGACATTTATATTTTATTACCATTGCATTTATAGCTATTCATTAAATACAGATTAATATTCTCCGAATTAATTTGAAGCAATACTTGAGTCTCAGTTGCCAAAATTTCAAGACAAACAATCAAAAGTAAGATTATGACAGAACTAGTTAAAGTTCTAATAAAATATTGTTTACCTTCACTCGTTATGCGGCTAAACAAAAACTAAATGTAATCCAAAAAGGTACAAAGCACACTAATTAAAATATGTCATCTGATATGATGATTTATTTACATCGAGATATTACGAAATGCGGTGAAAATTAATTAAGATTGATTATGATGTTAAACTTTTTTTGCTTAATGTTATTTTAACACAATCTCTTTAAGATGGAAGAGTTGCTTAATACATTTAAATCTAATTAGCATTATGAGGCAATTCGTCAAAAGATTGGTGTGAGATATGATGATGTATTAATTTAGTTTTAAAATTATAGCTACTCTCAAGAACAAAATGTATGCATATAGTTAATGTTTATGAAATGAAAATGAGTGAAGAAATTCTGAGAAGCATTTATTTTCGCTTACAAATTGATCGTGGGTAGGAGGTGGCTATCACATTTTCAAAATTAATCTTCAATATTTTTTTTATTTAATAAATTTACTGTCTTTGTACAAAGATAAAAAAGGTCATTTATTTATTTTGCTATTATATTTTAAAGAAAGGCGACTAAGGAAAACGACTTTTGCTAGATCTTTTTAGTATATACATGGCACCTATGCAATCTCAGCTCAATAGCCAATTAAATTAACTTTCTTTTATTTAAATGTAATTTAAAGATAAATAACATTTTTTTTTCTCATTTTTATTCATAATTTTATGAGCAAGGAAAGAGTAATTATCAAAAACATTTAGTTCAAACCTTAAATTCTATTAAAAATTAAAATGCATTTCTTCAATTTTATTTTGAATCAAGATGAACAACAACTAATTGGAATTCAAATGAATTAATAATTAAAAAAATGAGCTACCTTTATTGCTAAAAGTAACATCTTGTATTCTTTTGTACATTACAAAAAACAGTAATAATAGCTTCCTTAAGTTCTTCTTAAATATTTTTTTAATTAAAAACTTTAAAATTGAAGCGAAATCACTATTAAAAGTTTATCGTAATTAGCACACCATAGGCAAAAATAAAAACTAGCCTCAATCTAGAAAAAAAAATGTTAGGTTTCTTTCAATAAAGTTCCGAGCCTTTCTTGTCAGAATAGTCTCCATGGGAATGTAAGCTCCAGTCTGAACATCTTTTTCGCACTTTAAAAGCATAACGGAATTCTCTTTCTGAAAACCGTCGATTACGGCCAGCAATTTCCTTCGGATCTCACTAACAGCTTCGTATCATTGGCTATCAACTCCAATTTCATTTTATGGAACAAAGCAAAATGGCGGAGAGGTAAATCTATCAGGTTGGAAAAAGGAACAACATAATGTACTTTTTCTTTCTAAAATGTTGTGTTCTTTGAAGAAGGAGTTTGATGAAATGGGTGTTTTCGATTGTCAATTGCTATTTGATTGTCTTCTTTCAAAAAAAAAAAATGTTTACTATAATTAGGGTTGTAAGATACATAGAGAAGTCATAAAGGACTTTCAGATATCATTATAAACATGATTTTTATTATAGTTTGTATTAATCATTTTTTAAATATATAATTAAGCCTAACAAGTGTACATTATACAAAGTTTATTTATTATTATATCAATAAGTATCTTCCATTTTATATTAATGATACTTTATAAATATTTTTAAGTTGAAATTGAGAGTTTTTAGTTTTTCCTAAACTTTTATTAATTAAATTTACTTAGGATATTACTTTAATTTAGAATAGGATATCGCTTTGAGGATACTCGATGATTACGTTCAGACTCAAATTTCACTCATAAGCAGGTTTTGTTACTTTTACTACCTGTATTAAGGTAGCAAAGGGTATTGCATTAAGATACAAGGTGTTCGAAAAAATTTGAACTAGTCTTTACTTTCGAAAGATATACTTCTTTCTGTGTCAGATGACATACCGGATGTTTATGATCTGAAAAGATATGTTCTTCGCGCTGTTCTTTTTTTCTTTCTTCTTGTGCTATAATTCTTATACTTAAGTGTTTGTTTTAATTTCTACATTACATATCTATATTTAATTTTCCTTAGTTCTATTATGCATTTTTAAAGCTTTTTATGTTGTATTTCAATTTTGTATCGTCCACATTTCTACATTTATCATTTAAGGGGTGAAAATAGAAATGTTTTTTTTTTTTTTTTTTTTTTTTTTTCTATTGCAGGAAATGCTAAATTTTATTCGCTGATGAGCAATTAATGGGCTTATAGCCTTATATCGCATTCTGTTTTACAATTTTTTTCCCTTTTACTATTGATTTATGATTTATTTCCGGAAGGTTTGTTGAAATTAATTTTTTTGTATATTTGTTCTTTATATCTTTTCCTTACATTTTTTTTATGTATTTTAGGCACTTTTTTCTTAATTATGGCTTACTTTCGATTCTGAATTTATTATTAGTTTTGTTATTATAAATAAAAATACTGGAAAAAACTGCCATATGAAAATAAAAAAATGCAGTCATGTTTAAATATTGCATTGCTAAGATTTTTAATATTGTACATTTCTTTAAATTTTAAAAGCGAAAAATATCCTAAAATTCCCTTTACTCTTTTCTCCCCTGGAAGTAATTACAAAATAAATATTTGCTTTTATCAGTGTGGAAGCATCCATAATTTTATACTCAATTCATATTGAAATTGTTGTGGAAATGTTTAGAAACATTTATTACAAACATACTATAAATAATATTCTCAATCTGCAGTTTTTTACAGATATAATAAAGGTAAATTATGCTACAATTAAATTTCATCATGCTTTTAAAATTTTAAACGCTTGGAGAATTATCATATGTTTAAATAGAGAATAGTTTATAATTTTTATTTTAGTTCGTCTAATGTTACTTAAATAATTGTTAACGTTTAATGTAGCAATTTTTCTTAACTTTATTCTTTTACCAGATTAGGAGTATACATATATTTGTAAGCTAAAATTTATAATTAAATAATCATACACTCACTCAGTCTCAAAGGATTTATTTTAAATGACATACATTCAGTTGATGAGAAATAATCAAAAATATTACAAAATAGCTTATTAATTTTTAATATAGCATTATACTTTATTTCTTAAAGTATTACAAATGTCTAAATATGCAGTAATAATTTCAATTCTGAAGAATGACATTTCTTTTAATCTGCCTTTTACAATGGGGCAATAAATTAGGAAAAAATAATTATTTCATGCTTAAATGATTATTAAAATGTTATAGAATATTTATTTTTATGCAATTTTGTAACATTTTTCTTAGGAAGTTTAAAAGATGGAAACAATAGTTTATTGCTTAAAATTATTCGATGAAATTTTCTGAAATAATGAGTGACATATTAGTTTTACTTAAAAATATGCACAACTTTATCACATTGAGGATCATTTACGGAAATAATTATTCTTAATTTAGCGACGATCCATATCGCTTTCTATCTAAATATTTCTTTTATGGGACATAATAAAACCAAAATTAAAAGTTAACAAATCATTTATATCCAAGCATACATATCTCAGTAATAAAAGACTTCTTTCCAACGACATATTTTCATTTTAAATGAAATAACCTCAAATGCATTAATGCACTAAGTTAAAAAAAAAGTTCTTTTAATCACCGTATTAATCTAGCATTGGACGTTATCTCGAAAAGCGCGATGCAATCAGGCATTGCGTTGGGTTAATTACATTTACACATTCCTGGGGCATTGTGGAACGCGTTCATTAAGTGGAACTCAAGACAATAACCTGAAAAGCGGTTCATCAAAAATGATGATAAAAGCTAAATAAAGGGGGAATTGGGTTGAAAAAAAGACAACTTTTCCCAGCCTAGAATTAGGTAGTTATGATTATTCAGCCACGTTCTAATACAATTACACGGGTGCGCAAGCCGACCGAAGCGGTACGCGCTTATGATGCATAAAGAAAACAATTCACATAAATGACGAAGTTCGATAATTAAGCGGTTCAAAGCTTTTCGCCCGAAGATAAAAATACTTAATTCGCTTAGCACAAATCAGTGGTCTCTAACATTCTCATTAGCCATTTCGGCTGCTTTGATGACGCGTTTGTAATCGTCGCCCAACAATCCACGCCGTGATTGTTAATCTCAGAGTATCGGGCGGTTGATGGTTAATCGTTCAGACTGGCTTCTCAGCTTTTGATGTCTGATTGGTCCGCTGGAGAAGGGGGAGAGGGCATTAGAATAACGTGCATTCACGCTGAAGAAGTGCTGCTGGTTAAAGAGAGGTGCCATGAACGCTGAACGCTACACTCTTTCATTCTAAATGATTTTATGTGACAGCCAACGCCCAGCGAGCTTTGTTGGCGCACAAAAATAAGCGCAAATGACATTTCGTGGAGGCCTCTCTAATTGCACTTTTCAAGGAGACAGTTCACGGCTGTCGGATACAACGCAGGCAGGGAGTTTATTTAATTAAATACGAGTCGCAATTTTCGTATAAATTTTAGCTGGGAAGATCGCATCTAGTTGGCAGGATGTTGGCGAAGAATTAGATTTTTAATAGAAAATGATTATTTTTCACTTTCATTGGGTGCGATACCGAGAAGGGGAACTTCTTATTTTCTGGAATGAGTTTAAGAATGGGTTCTGTTTCAGAACAAATTTATCTTATTAGAAGAACTTCCATCCAATTCGTAATGGTATCATTGGTATTTTATAAGGGAAAAAAGAGTTTTACTGTACGAAAATGTGCTGTTTTCAGTTAAATTGTTTGAATGAAGTTTTTCTATCTCACCGTTTAAGATATTAAGTAAAAGGCTCACCGCTGGCTCAAATTTAATGGAATAATTTCATCAATGCAATGGGTACCATTTGAGTCTAAAACATACCTAGACATCTCCAATTTTTTCTTAACTCATTTATTAGAATTTTAGAAAAATTCTAAATTATCAGCCTTGGAAATTGTGGCTCTTATGATCTGAACAATTTTGAAAGCTATTGTAGAAGAAACAGAAAAAGGAGATAAAAAGGAAATTTGATTACATCACTTAGTGCCGAAGATAGCAGCATTCCGTAATTTTTAAAACAACCTAGCAGCGGAATTAAAATTTGCAACCATTTTACCAGATTGACTGCATCTTACACTATGAACTATGCTTATTTTTTATTTCTCTATAGCGTTGCTTTTGTTATTTCAGCTCAAAATGCTTTTTAAATTCAAATATAAAGATAGGACTATCATTTATCTCTTTTGTAACATTGATCAATCAAAGCAACATTAAGTAACATAAAGCAGCTTCTGAAATTAAAAAATAATAAAATGCTATGTAATGTCTTACAGGGGAAAGAATACATGAAAAATTATTGAAGACTCTAGGACCAGATTCTGATTTAAAGAAAACATTCTATTATATGAGACCAGTCTAAAATTTATGTATTAGTTAGAAATTAAAACATAAAATAAATTGCATGTATTAAAATCCAGCCTAAGGTAAACATATTTTAATGGTAAGCAAGGTTTCTGAACAGGTTTTTAGAATTATGAGTTTTTACATTTTCATATATATATTATAAAATGAATGTAGATAAATATATCATAGATAAAATAATTTATTTATGATTTTCAAAAGAATTTCTCCTATTTCTACTTCTTTTAGTTTAGAATTTCCCAACTTTCTACTTCTGTTAGTTTAGTATTAATCGTTTTTTTCTTTGTTTTTCAATCATTGATTATTTAGAGACTATTTCAGATAATATTAACAGGAAAGAAGTATCGTATGGGATAATTTTTTAAAATGTCATGATTAGTTTACGTGTCTTCCTATTTTGCATTTGGTTGACATACCATTTTTATTTTTTAAAAACCTTTATTTTCTAATTAATATTTTAGTTAAAAATCTTATAAAAAAGGATTTTGCCGTCAAGTTACATGTTCTTAGTAGTAAAGTTTGCTAATTTATTCGTTTTCGTGCATTAGCTGTTAAATAAATAAAATTCACATGCAGGCACAGAAGCGTGACCTTTACCCGATAGAATTTCATGAATTTTATAAAGATAAATGCGTGTTACAGAGATTAAATTGATGCACCATTTAATGCATCGAGATTTAATATGCGCAGTCATTTTAAAAAACTGAAGCCACCCTAAGGAATTGCGCATTTAGATATTAAAATGCTTCTAAAAATTCAAAACTTCATGTGCTTGAATCTTTTATACTTACGTAATATTTATTTTATGCGAAATCACGTAACAGAAAGGAAGATCTATGCTTATAAGTTAGTTCATTTATAATTTTAACATTTTAATTTAGAGAAGAATAAATCAGTTTTATTTAGTTAGTTGTTAGTTAATATTAGTGAAGTTATTACAACAGCATCGGTTTCGAAATTCCTAGTCGTATTGAAATTTAAATTTTATTACAATTTAAGTATTGTTCTTTATAATACTTAAATGAAATATCTCCAAAGATTTTTTGATCAATTTTGATTTTACGCTTTGAAAATCAATATATTTACATCTATGATTTACTTAGTAAATGTCTACATCTTTCATCCATGTTTTAGAATTTTTTTTCCAAATAATATATAAAATTTATCTTACTTTTATTTTATCTTTCTGCAGTGTATATGATAAGATTTCCAAACTAAGGATAAAGAAACAAAAAAAAATCCATTTACTTTAGAAAGTCCTCAAAATTTTGAATCATGGTTTGACTGGCTGGTTGACATAGTTTGATTTCGAAGCGTCAAAGCAATGAATGTTATGAAATTTATTTACCTGACAATTGAAACATTAATCAATTTCAATATCCAAAACGGCTTAAGGTACTACCGAAAAACAGTCAGGCGAAACATTTGTCGAGGTTCCATGAAGATATAGATGGACTCCATAATCACAGATTTATTAATAAAAAAAATTAAAAACAGGTTTGTCATTCAAGATTTTTTTTATAAATGTCCAATACTTTTAGTTTTTGCATGCGAGATTTTATTAGAATACTCTATGAAACATATCATTATTTGTTTTTATGCTGTATATAATGCTACATTTCCAAACTAAAGATAAATTAACAAAATTATGCTTTTCCATTTACTTAAGCATTTTAAATTATTATAATTTAATTATATGTATTATACATTATTACATATCAAAAGTTTATTTTCTGTTTGACGTCGAAAATTTAACTTTGCTAAATTCATGAGAACGCCTGTGTCCTCTCAAAACATCTGCACCATGACAGAGAAAAGACATTTGATTCACGAGAGAGAATTTAACTTGCATCAGATCATTGGATCACCGAATGCTGATTTGAGACTCACCATACTTCAAGGTCATTATTATTCAAACATTCTTAAAAATATTTGGATTATGCAATATTCTAAAGTAAATGTTTTAAGTCTTTAGAAATTTAAATATCTTAAATTCAGATAATTTTCTGTTAAATTAAAAATAAATCAACCTAAAGTTTAACCAGTAATTGGTGACTTTTTCTTGATTTCAAGAATTTCGTAAAAGATTGCTTGAATTTATAAATCCATATCTTCACAACCATATTATATTAAGTCTGCATGATGGAAGTCTGCATCGTGGTTCATCAATAGAAAGTAAATATTTAGAAACAAAACAATATTTCAGTTTGAAGTGCTGTTCCCTGATTAAAAATCCATATTATAGTTCCCTTTCTTTCAATACAATGACTATACAAAACAGAGATGTCAAATGATCTTTGAGTTTCATTTTGAACAACGATAATAAGAACAAAATCTGGTTAAATACAGAATTAACCTTAAAGGTTAGGTTACATTTTAATAATACCCCTGCGTTATTACTGGTCACGCAGAAAGCATATGTTCGGTTGTCTATTTCACTACAATGTGAATTTTTTTTTCTTTGCTCATCGTATTTGTATTAAATGCTCACCACTATTATTACGATATCTACACAATATTACCCGGCATTCAGAATATCAAAAATCATCGCTAAGATATCATAAATAACTTGAGATAATAAAGCACATTCCGCTCTTTTATTACTGCATGTAAAGGAAATGATAAGATATAGCATATGGCATGTCCAAACGAAAGGAAAATTTAAGTCATTTCAAATGAATCAATTACTTCCTGTTCGACTCTTCGAATATATGTTCACACGATGGCTAGAAAACGAAGAGATCTAGACAGATAAAATTCGATAGATAAAATTCGACAGATAGAATTACCATCTATTGTCTAAGCATCTATCTAATTCTGAGACAACTACAATTAGGGGTTGACTGTGTGCCGATCTGTACTTTTAGAAACATTTAAACGCGATAACTCAAAAACGGGATAATTAAAATACATTAAATTTGGTATAAGATTTTGTGAATACAAGTGTAGATTTGGCTCAAATTTTTGTTTCAATCGGGAGGGAAAAACACGCCTAAAATTCAAATTTGATTTTCGGATATGCATGCCAGGGATTAATCGCCAAATAGTTCACCAATATGGCACGATAAATTTAGCAAAAAATGCTAAATTCACGCCAATGGTTAATATTTCGTACGCCAATGCTATACAAGGCGTTCTCACCTTTATTATGAAAAACGTTTGAGGATATCGCTCCCCAAATATATATAATAATAATATAAATGTATATATAATTATTATTACATATAAATAATAACTTATGATAATATATACTCATAAATATATCACGGTTTGAAATGTATACTACGAGTATATTTTCTGACTCAGGCTAAAAAGTTCCAATATAGGTTTCTTTTACTTTTATATATTTATTTTCATTATTTATCGGCACATAATGAAAACTTTACCAGAAAATTTTCAAAATAATTGTAAATTATGCCCTAATTTATCATACTTTTTAATGGAATGGCTGCTTCATGTATTGCTGCGTTTATTAAAACCATTAGTCAGCCTACGATTTCTTCCAGCACATTATGTATTAGTTATCTGAACTCTTTTTCTATAATTGCTCACCACAACTGGTTGCCAACTGTTCACGTGGAAAATGGGATAATATACTCTAATTACAAAGACGTTGAAAGAATGGGAATGAATATATCTCGCATTCCGATAGTTTTTCATTCAGCGTTTAGCAACATTATACAATTCCATTAAGCACACAAGATCTAATTATCCGTGCCATTAGAATGGAATTTTTTGGAAACATTTATATTTAACGACTCTAAAACAATTTTGGATAATTTCCAGTTTTACGGGTTTGCGTTAGATATTCATTTATACTAATACGCTTACCAGTCATATAGTTTTATATTGATTAGAAAATATATCTTACTCATATGACATTTTAAAATTTTAGATTATTATATAGAATGAAGCAGTTACCAGACAATTTTATTGACCTGTTATTCTATTTTGATTCTAATATTTTAGGACTGTTATAGTTATTAATTTTAGAACTTAAATCCTTTTTGTATAAAAATGTGTTTTCAATATGGCCCCAGATTTGAAATCAAATATTTTTCAATTCTTATATTGCTGTAAATATGATTTAATAGTCCTTGAAAATTTAATATCATTGGTATATGTCGCTAGTACTAAATTAATTTACTTTAAATTATTTCATTAATATTAAATTAATTATTATTTGAAAGATAAACGAAATATAAAGTATTCAAAAATATGACGATTCATTTGTTGTTTATTTACAATAAACATATTTCTTTTTGCACACTCCATTAATTAACAAACAAAAAGCCCAATTAACGAAGAAATAAAAAGCTAAATAAAAAAATGAAAATTTAATGGTGTACTGTGATTTGCAGTTTTTATTTGATCGTATCATGCAAAATATAGACAAGTAGTAAAATGTAATCCTATTTAAAATTATGGATTCTCTATATATATTACATATACTATTAAGTTACATATTTTACTGGACTGATTTAAGATACTTTTTAGAAAATTGATTTAGATTTAAGGAAAACTTTTGAAAGAAAATTAAATTTCAGATGTCGTAATCATGAAAACGCTGAACGGAAAAAAATCCTTCATTCGTTAAAAAGTTTTAGAAATATAAAAGTAGTTATAATTTCCTCTTGACATACTTAATGGCTTAATACTTATAATGGCAATTAACTTTCTTCTCTACTTCAATACATTTACTGGATTTTTCCTGATTTTCTGATTCTGAATAGATAAGAATTTTATTTCTAATTTTTCCCAACATTATGTGTAGTACTAAAATAATACAAAACCAAATTCTAATACCAAAAAACTGATATTTTTTCAATTCAAATTATTATTTAAAAAATAATTTTGTATCTATTTATATAAATTAAATTTAATATTAATAAATAAAATACTGATTTACTTAAAGTGTTTCTGAGCACCTTAAAGTTTTGGAATTTTCTGTAACATTTAATTTTCGAAAATAAAGAAGGTTTTCTGGATTTTAGAATTAGCAATGATTATTTTTTACCCAAGGGAAAAATTTCTTATATTTGATCTTCGAGAGATCTTTCAGATAAAATTACATACAAAAATTAATAAAAGAATATGATTATTTATTGTATATATATATATATATATATATATATATATATATATATATAATCCCTTCCTAGTAAATCGATTCCTAGTTAACTTTTTGATCAAAAGTAGAAATATAAGAGACTTTAAATTCTCAGACACACCCAATGTCCTTTAATACAATATTTGCATATTATTTAACTTAATTATTGTAATTTCTATTTCTATGATTTCGAAATTCAATATAAATTTTTAGTCTTGTAAAAAATGCGAAAATTTTATCAATAAAATAAACCTAGCATTTCTTTCGGTTAAAGATTTAATAAGCTTTTGCTGTATGGAGAAAAAGCTAAAATAATAATAAAATACACATTTTTATATTTTTTTTATTCCGCATTTGTTATTTATGTTTTGTCAATCTATGTATCGAAGCAAACATTATATGGATAAATATTAGATCCCATTCCATTTCCGATATATATCTCTGCATTTGTAAGTTACAATCAGGATTTAAAAATTCCAAAATATTTCCAACAACCATGGGAAAATGAAACCAAATAATAGCTTAAATAAAACACTCTGCCGGAATAGGGAATTAAGAGAAGGATTTCATACGATACTCTTTATGAATCCATATACCAGCCGAAACAATAAATGGACAGATATGGGATTCCTTTCCATTTCCGATTTAGATGTCTCCCTTTGGAAGTTACAAATAACATTTTGAAATCCCAAAACACTTCCAACAACCGCCCCTAAATTCTCAGTCGTTGTTTCCAAACAGCCCTTCCTCCTCCTCCTCTCCAGAATTGCTTTCTGGAGAAATAAGGCCGGACGTGACTAATGAAATAACGGACGATTTGTTCTAAATATCATCCCCCAAAGCCAGCTTTGCTTCCCTTTTTCCTGCCGCGGCATTCATTCCTACCCTTGACGAATGCCCGGATTTACCTAACATATCCCGTCCTCTCTCATTCCAAAATCTGGATCCATTTTTCACGCGCCAGGAATCGACTTCCGGATGTCAGACCACCAAATCTTCCAGTCCGGGAAGCCTTCCGGAACTGTTGGGCACGATCGAAGACTGCTTCATGAATGCCTAAAATAAAACGGAAACTGGTGGATAAAGATTTAAAATACTTATTTTGCATCTCATAGGACATGCTTCTGTGCCGCTGAGCGTGTAATGCGCCTTTCGGGATGTGCTGCCGGATATATTTAATTTAAACTCTAGGGTTAGTGAACTTGCAGTTGATGTGCGGCATTGTGTGGGATGAGTAATATCCAACGTTTTTTGAAAAAGACATTTTTTTTTTCATAGAAAATTTTCCACTTTTGATATGCCAATATCTAATGAAAAAAAAAAACTTTCTAGTGCGCATATTTGCAATATATCAAATAGTATACCACTGGTAGTTTTAATATTTAATTTACAACGATTATTGTTCAATTTAATAGTTTACTTACAATTTTAATAGTTACTGTACAATTACGCATAATATTTCTATCCTATTTCATAGTAGAAAACCGTAGTAAACGGTTTCATATTATTATAATTTTATATATGTTTGCCAATTATGTACATACTTATTTTTGTTTCATCTTCTGTAAATATTCTGGTGTTTAATAAAATTTCAGTGATATGCCCTGAAAATCGTTCAGTGACCAGAATGGAGACGAAGAATGGATACGGAGGTATGAGAGAGAATTCTGTTCTTTACAATTTTTATAGATATTTTTCTTGAATACCTTTTAAATATTTGAGTTTAAATACTTTTTTTTAGAATTTTTCTCTTCGCCGATATTAACAATATTTTCTGGACGAATGCTATTTGAAATCTTGCAGTAATATGTATAACTTATTATATATTTCATTTTGCTTATTTATATTCATTGGTTGATTATTTAAAGGAAACATTATTTTTCATAATGTTTTTTAAACCCTTCATCCAGGATTTTAATTAACCCTACAATGCATTTTCCAGTCATTTTATTACACTTTTATATTTTCTTTTATAAGCTTCACGACTGTTCTAAAGGGCAACCACGAGTCTTTGGAAATCCATTTATAAATGCTTTTTGATAAATATTTGTAGAAACGACTGATATATGGCAATAATGGTATTAGAATTAGATTCAAATTGGAAAATACCAAGATGTCTGTTGCATGAATAATTCTATCATTAAAAATACTATCAAAATATATTTTTCTTGCATTAAACATAAAAAAACATATTGGTAAAAATGAATTTTATTTTTATTGCATCAATTCTTATAATGCGATTTGTGACACTGGGATATTCTTTAATTCATAATGTAATTAATTGGCACATTTTATTTTTTTAAATTTTCTAAAAAAAATCAATTTTTTTAAATATTTTTTTAAAATTATATGCAATTATTTATAATATACATATTTTTTTTTTATAAAAAATTAATCAGAAATTCATTCTAGGGTTAAATTCTTATGAAATACTTTTCCATTTTTATAACCTTTGTTTAAATTCAATGCAATTTTATAACTTTTCCTTCTTTTGTAAAAATTACTGATATAGTTTGTTAAATCAAATGAATTTAGAATTGATTAAACTGTCTAAGAATTAATAAAATAAGTTAAAAATATTTTCCTATTATTTAGAACGGAAGTCGACATGCAATAACTTCTGCAGTGATTAAGATGTTAGTTTACATAATCTTAAATATCTTTTAACAATTCATTATAAGGATTATAATATTTATATAGAATATTAAATGAGTTGCTACCAAAATTATTTTTATCCTGACATTCTCTGACAAAGTCTTAATCTGGACTCCGGATAAAATTTGAATATTCAGCTCAACCAAAGTTTCTTCATCAATTAATCCTAGCAAGCATTAAAAATAAGTTCAAAACACCATTCACCTCTCAACATTACGGAGCGCTATCGTCTAATGCATTTCGTTCTCTACAATAACTTTCAATTGCAGCTGGTGCATATGGGAGTCGGCGGTGTGTCATTCATTTACATCTTCACATCATTACCGGTTCAAAACAAGATTATCGAACGCGTACACTCGGGTCCCGTGAACTCGTGGGGAAAATTACGCCCAGTTCCTCTTAATAGCATTCAGAGAAATCAATCAGCAGATGCCCAAAATAATTGTTCCTCTGAAACAAGAGGTGAAACTTTAATAGTGATAGATGACACAGTAAAGGACGTTAAGCCTCTTTTTTTTAAGCTATGGGCTTGATTTCATTTTAATAATTGTTTTCGCTACATTTTGGTCTTTAAACGTGTTTCATTTTTATTAGTGTTTCAACACTTTTGATGGTTACATATGAAATATATGAGTAAAAAAAATTTAAACTGTTTCATTTGGATTCCGAAGAGTTTATTTTCAAATTACATTTTTTTCTTCACCTATTCTTTTTTATGGGGAACATTCTTAAATAAAAAATAAGAACAAAATGCAAATTTGAATTTTTTTATTAAAAAGTAATTTTTTACTATAAATAATCTTATTTTACAATATATATTTCATGATATTATTTTTCTGATATCTTAATACAAATATCTTTGATAGAGTATTTAAAAATTTAGACAGTTTGGAATAATTGGTAGCTGCAATTAATTTTGAGGATCAATTAATGTTTTATGCATAGGAGGATTCAAAATTCCTGATATATTCTCAGCAACCTTCAGAGAGATAAATCAGAAGATGATTAATTAAAATAATTATTTTGGAAGTAGAGTTGAAATATTTAAAAAAAAAACATCAGGTTAAATGAAATTTTTTTTACAAAAATACTTACAATTAATCTAAGTTCTTTTATATGCATAGTTTCTGAAAGATAATAGATAATTCTATTATAGATATTAAAAAATGATGAGTAATCTTCTTTTACTGGTTTAATACTTATAAACTCTGAAAAATGTGAAAAAAATGTCAATTTTTCAAACCAATAAGAGAAAGGTGTTTTGATTATTCCCTAATTTTCAGAATATATATTTTTTATTTTCATTCATATTAATTTTCCTAACTGCAAAATTTTGTTTCTTCAACTTTCTTATCTATTAAATTAAATGTATAATATGACTTAAATATTCATATCAGAAATGAAACTATAAATAAATTTAATGTAAAATGTATCTTTATAACTTGCTTAACACTGTTATCTATCCTAAAAAGAAGACATCTCTTAGAGAATTTAGTATATATGTTTTCGTCAAAATCATACGAATTGAAAATATTTTACATTTGCTAGAACCCTTATGAAAAGAATATACCACCCAATTCTTAAAGAACAAAATTGTTTGGCTTGAATAATAAAATGCACTTGTGTGCTGTTGAAGCCCATAAACATATATTTTACTCTATAAATATTATTTTTACATATTTCTTGAAAAACGCCTGCGAAAACATACCTTTCAGAAGTTTACACTAAGGTAAAATAGAGAAATATTCATGTATGCATTTAATTTCTTCTTGTTGTGAACTTCCAACTACAGTGAGATATTTTACATTAATAAAATAAAATTTCAAATTATCAAAGAAATGCCCACAGATTTGAAAAACGTTGCATAAAATATCAGTTTGGTTATAAAGAAAATATACGTCTATTTAAAAGGAAATATTTGTTGGTATAGCAAAATTCCGTCTTCAAAATGTTAATATAAAATGGCATACACTACTCAAACCAGTTATAGATTTTCTATGAAATTATAATGTAATCAAACGTTTCTTATGAAAATGGGAATAAAAATAAAAATTCAGAAGTCTTATATTTTCAAAGGAAATATTTTCTTTGAAGTAGAAAACTCTGTCAGAAAAAAATCAATATGATTTGGATTTTAATTTGTTTAACAAAAAAAATAATAATAATAGAAAAGTTATTTATTGATATGCATTGAAACCTATGCGGGCGATGTCTGCCTGAAGTTATTGAGATGAATCGGTAGCCTGGAATATTATTGACCGCTTAGAAGGAGATTCAACAAAATAGAATGAGGGTAATAATAAGTCACATGAAAAGAATTTGATATCCAGGTACAGGAATCATTTTTCTAAAGCTGGAAATCCATGTTGTAAGACAAGCTAATCTCGTGCACAAGCAAAAATTCAAAATGTGGGCAAGTATTTCATGAAGATCGTAACGTCTAATTGAAATGTTAACACATAAATTGTCCAGTAACACTTTCCTTTGGCTTCTTTTCACATAACAATAGAATATATATAATACTGTTATGATATCTTCACGATATTGTACTGCCTTCTAAACAATCATGCAACACATTCTGGAGATATCAAATAGAAGTAAAGTCGAAGAAAAAGATCGTGCACCACAGAATAAAAGCAAATGCTTAATGTTAACTGTATCGATAGATCGACATATTCCTAACGCTCTTCTCGCTAACAAAGGATTCACTCGATTCTTAACTGCATCCAGGCAGCAAATCGTATCCATGTTTAAATGCTTAATCTCAGAGATATATGGTACGTTTTTCACTAACTAGATACCAACGTACATCCATTGAAATCTGGATGAAGGTTTTCTAGGTCTCTTTATCACAATATATGTATATATATATATATATATATATATATATATAAAGTAATTCTGCAACCTTGAGACAAACTTTAAGAATACATCATATTTGGAGAAGCAAATAGTTTGTGAAAAAAAACAACAAAATGGAGTCACAAATGTAATCAGCAGTGGGGGTGCTATAAAAAACCTTTCGCTAGAGAATTGAAATGCAGAAATGAAAGCATTAAAAGAATGTACGCAGCACAGGATTCACAGAATACAAATTTCGATTAGTATCATTAAATATTTTGATTAACACCATGCAAAGCCTTTGGGAAAAGTCGTTTTAATAGTTATTTAAGTTACTCAAAGCACAATTGTCTATGTTGCATTCTTTATATAGCTGTCATACTGCGTAAAACTTGTAATTTTGCTATTTATAATACTACATTGTTATGGTACTGATAGCTTTTATTTTTTTAACTTGCTTTGGACATTTTATCTAGTTTGTCTGTTTATTCCACTTAATTTTATTCATCTTTACTATATATCTGACAGCAGAGTACCTCAGATATGGGGAATGAGAAACTTCTGGTTCTATTCTCACAGCCCTGCATGTTTATATAAACATTTTGGGTTTGGCCTTCCCTAACAACGGCGATACGTGCTTCCTACTGCAAGGGTTGTACCGTGAACGGTGATGGTCCTTAAACCTCAACCATAATTCTCACCTATGCTATCATTGTATTAAGATCATTCAGATTTTCCGAATGCCTTCAAACGGGCCAGAGTAGCCACTTATGTTTAACTCGATTACATACACAATTATGTTTGTAAAACACTAAAAAAATAGTATGCTTTGTGTTTTTCTGTGTAACTTCTGTGATTTTATTTGTAATTTCCAATCATTACTGTCTAATTCTTCCTTGCGTCGGCATTTGTTAGCCTGTTCCTACCTTCGCCTTGTCATCGATTCTATCTGCTGTTCGACGATTGGTTGTATATGTGCGCATTAGGATTTTTTCTAAGATATTTATGATTTTTGATAAGTTTATATTCCAATAAAAATATAAAGACATTATCATTTGAAATCTGTTAAAATATCCTTTGGAATCTTATTTGTTGTTCACATCATTCTAGAACGCTTATCGGCTTCAAACATTTCATTATGTTTCCCGGAACAGTAATATCCCCAGGAATTCATATAGATCAAGGGTTTACTACATTTACATTTTTATTAACTGACTAAGGGGATGCTAGGTTAGTGAATATACAACCACAAGATTTAATAGGAAAATGAATTTGGTTACATGCGAAATATAATGGGGATTTAAAAAAAATACTTATGTCGAAGATACAGATATGCAAACTGCAAATTAATTTTGCAGTATAATTTTTCTCAGGCTAAATATGGTTAGATTAATTAAATTTGGTAAATTTAATTCTATGTGATTATAACACATAGAATTAAATTTAGCCTTATATCTTAGCACTTGAGTAAATTTTAACGCTGAAAATTACTAGACTGATGAAAGTGAAATGAGATAATTTTGATGGCATGGTTAATTGTTGTAATTGTTCGATTGCCTTATCTATAATCCAGTATTAAATATCATTCCACATATAACATGGATTTTCTCATGCATTTTGGGTTCTTTTACTATTGATAGAAATTGTTGATTACCTGTTTTAACTCAGATTTCCAATAACTTCGCATTAGAAATATTTGAAGACTCCATAGATCATAGAAATATGCTATGATGCTCAACAAAACCATCACAAAGCATTTTCATTCCGTTATGTTACATCGAGGTTGAGAGTTTTAAGCTCTCATTCAATGTGTTTTTAACAGTTGAAATGGACAATATTATGTAATAAATTATATAATGATATTTTTTGTAAATTTTTACATGTTTGGCACGAATTTTAAAATAAAAAGGGTGCAATCATAAGCAGTGCCATAGATCCATACCACGTATCGTCTTTTCCTTTCTGCTGTTATCTTCAGATTCTTTGAAAGCACTGATACTAACTCAAAAGAGGCAGCAGTGGCTAATTTATTCCTCTACCTAAAGTGAAATGTACCTCATCTGTCCAAATAGGCAATCGTAATCGCTCTCAATTTACGAAATTGTAAGCTGTGTAAATGATACAGGTTTCATTATCGGTAATTACCTCCACAGTTCGAGCTGCTATAGCGGAGGTAGATGACTGCCGAAGGTTTGCGCACAATTGGATATTTCTCATTATCAATGAATCTTATCTAATAATTATCTTTAAAGACAAGCAGTCATTTTTTTTATCCCTCAGCTTTCAGCTATAGTTTACACTGTACTGGAAAATTTTATTTTTATTATTCATGATTTATAAAAGTTCATATTTCAATTTACTTAAAAAAATAATTACATATAGAAATACTCCAAAACAATAAAATTGTATAATTCAACTAAAATAGCTTGAGTAATGCTAATGAACATATATTTCCAAACTGCATTCTATAGAATTCCACTAGCTAATTTTCGATATAATTCCATATGCTAGTTTTCTACTGAGTCTTACTAATATGCTCATAAAATTACTTTTAAAATATTGTTTTCGAGTTTTGAGCTAATTTTGCAATTGATGTGTTCTGACATATAATGCATATACGACCGTAAATCTCATCGTTCAAACATCAGGTATCACAAATCTCTTCAATCGCTTCTATTATTTACATTATATATACTCTTTTAATAATTGTTTTAAAAACCTTATAATAAGCCTCAAGCTTTCAAGTATGCGGATTATAAAATAGACTTTAATTGAACCAGTCAGAAGCGTCTAGATAAGTCTCTATACAGCAGGTTTTCGCAATAAGAAAACAAATAATAAACCTTATGATGTCTTTGTTTCTCTATTTAAAAATTAAGTGAGGATGGAAATTAGGAATAATTATTAGGAGGCGCATTCATGAAATGACTATTGTGCTTCAATGGTTAATTTCTAAACTTTTAGAAATAGGCATACAGTTCTATTTGGAATAATATCTTTAATGACAAATATAAATATATGTACAATAAATAAAATGAAAAAAATGAAAAAAAATAACTTCTATTCATTATTTTAGATAGCTGTTAGTCATTCCAATCTCTACCTGAAAGAAAATCCTCCAATCAAGGATAAGCACTTTGTCAAAGCCACCACTGACAGGCTTAAAATTCTAAAAATGAAATCTTCTCCAATCAGTTAATTTCATTCAGGAATAAATTAAAGTATTGCAATTAAAAATATTAAAAAAATCAAAGTGTTTAATGCAATGTTTTTATATACAAAAATAAAAGCACTTAAAAGGAATA
>JAPMOR010019417.1:179455-210755 GCA_026543865.1 Argiope aurantia | reverse complement strand
TAATGCAATGTTTTTATATACAAAAATAAAAGCACTTAAAAGGAATAAAATATCCTGTTTCAATATTTTGACGAACTTGAAAATATATTTTCATTAAATGCATTATAGACTCACTCAAGCGAGGATAAAAATCTTTTTTTTAATTTTCTAAATTCTAAGAATAGGAGAACAAACTATTTTTCAAGCAAAAATCTTATTCCAGCACATTTTTTAATAGTTTGATGCTTCAAAATAAATTATTTCAAGAGTTAATACAAAAATCAGTCTTAAGCTATTCACAAAATCCTGTATGAAATGTTAGAATGAAGATCCATTTATGTAAATGAAAAGATTACAGAGATAAAGATCTTCCCTTAATCGCAATTGGTGCTTAATCCCTGTGGAAAGTCTTAGATCTTTATCAGCTCTCCTTTGTTTTGTAATCAGATGTTTTATCGATTACATCAACCTTTGTTTTTCTCTTTAGGAAGCTAAGGGCTAATCGAATGTGTGGCTAATCATTGGTTCTTTCTTTCATCGATTGCTTTTAAATAAAGTCGGAGTTAAAAGAATGATTTTAAAATAAATTTTAGTGCAACATTTATTTAAGTATTAACACAACACCTGCTCTTAAAAGATAGGGCATTGTAGCTAAAGGAATTTCGAAGGAAATATTGTGTTAGTATTCTAACCACAACAAATGACAATGGTACAAAGAGCATAAGTGCTGGATTACGTTGTCTTTTAGACAATATGTGGTGCAGTCTATGGATTAAAACACCATATAAAGAGACCAAACTTTTAAATTATTTATGTGGAAGAAATCAGAAGAAAGCATATAGTATTGTGTCAACTGCTTCTAGGATACGTATGTTATTCTCAAAGAAATAAGTTTCAGAGAAACGCTAAAAGCCTGTTGACCTGAGTTCAGTTCTAGTTGAGAGAGAAATTAAGCAAAGATCGAAGCGAGTTCGGAATTTTTTAAGGTGATGCTTCAAAGAGAATGTAAGCAGGCGGTCACACAAATGATCAACAATAAAGCAAACAGCGGGTACGAGTTTAGTAGTATTAATTGAACTTTTGATATAACTGTTTGATGATAATTATTTATACACATATATACGAAAGATTTTAAGTAGTTTAATCAGCATTTGAGTTGAAACCATAGTTTTGTATGTAATAAAGAGTGGCATTTCTCTTGAATGGTTTTATAAACTAGAGTGACATCTCTCAAATTGCAACAAAAACAAAAATTACATCGCTAAAGGTATTTATAAATAAAATTGATACGTACTGTAAATAAGGCACAAATCATAACAATTTTAATATTTATTTGTAAAAGTCCAGTCTGCCTGGAAATGGTAGACGCATATTGCGTCAATGATGTTATATTTATATTTCTTGCTAAAACTAATCTATACTATATTTTGATCTTATCATTTACTCTGATTTTCAATTTGATGCACTTTACTGACAATTTTTAACAATTAAGATTTTTTAATGCAGTCAATAAATGAATAAAATAGTGAGAATTTTTTTTGTACTAAACTGGTTTTAAATCCGCATGATGGAAATTGTTAAAATGTTAAAATAGCACAGATAATTATGCATTTATAATTCATTTTGTATTTTTATTCTAGTATTCATATGTCTAACAAAAAATTTGAAATGATGTAATTATAAGAAATTTTTAAACTATTTATTTGAAAACCTTTAATTATTTAAAAAAAAATCCTTTTGAGCTAGAAACGATTAAATGTTTTAAAACTTCTTTCCATTTGTTTTTTCTCTCTCCCATTTTGGTAAATATCAAAATTTGTTTGATATTTTTGCTAAAAACAATCTCTTAAAAGTCCCCCTTTATAAGACTATTCTTTCAAAGCATCCATTATACACATCATACAAAAATGTTCTGGAACAAAACTACAAATGTAACATTTAAATTAAAAACAATTTAACTAGTTAATCATTGTTTAAATATATTAAATAAAATTTAGAAGTCAAATGATGGTTGTTGATTCTCAAAAGCCTATTTAGCCTAAAGAAGGAATCGCTTAAGAAGCACTAAAAATTAACGTTTTCTTCAACTAGTAACATGAAATATTACTGTGAATGAAACTGTTTCAAGAAGATCGTTTATTTTTTCTCCTTTCCCATTTTGTTACCTATTTAGACTACTCCTACATTTCTATCCTTTCTAATGAGCTCCTTGAAGTCTTCCTACATTTCTCCTTTCATTTACTCTAATATGTGAATAACCCCTGAGTATTTTATTTCCTCAATTTCTCAGACGACTAGTCTCACCACCAATTGGTGCGCTTGAAGACATCCGAGGCGCAATCCACCTCTTACTCTGCCTGACACCTGAGCAATGCTCTTCACTTCGTCCTCCCTTGAGAGAACGCCACACTATTTTTTTCCTCGTTTTTCCACCCCTTCCACAGCCTCCTCCACCCCAGCATCTCTCGTCTTTCTATCCCCCTTTTATCCCATTTTACTTTCTTACTCAACTGCTAACGAACTTGCTGGTTCTGAAGAAGAAGGTGATGTTAAAAAAAATTACTTGCACGTAACTAACTTCTGAAGCAAATTTTTTTCAAGTCTTCACTGATGGGGGCATGGGAGAAATAAAAGGTTTGAAAGAAAATCTTGGTGAGGTTAATGATAGATGGGGGTGTTCTAAAGGGGTTCAATTTGCCTGCATCAGTCTAAAGGTCTTTTGTAAGAAGTTGTTGGTGATTTTCCCTCAGTGGCAGGCATTTAACGAGTTAATTTGGGTGGAAAAAATTCAGTTTAATTCATTTTTTTTTCTTCCTTTGCTTAAAAGTTGGAAGCAGAAACTTTTTGATTATATCTTTCTTTTTTTTCAGTGTGGGAAGTAAAATCTTAGCTTGCCTTCATCTGCCTGAATTATACTTTTGAAATCCCGTAAGTATTTATAATGAATCTTTGTTTTATAAGCATACCTATTTTTGTTTGCACACACACAAAAAAAATACAAAGGGAATTTTAATTTATGTTCAGAGTTCTGGAAACTTGTTTTAACAATGCTGAAAAGTAAAAAAGAAAATGAATTTTCTTGTGTTACTTAATTTAAGTCCTTTTTTTCTTTTTTTTTCTCAAAAGACCTTTATTAATGCATTTATTTTTTTCTGACTGATACAATCACTAGAGAATCCAGTTTGTTGAAAAGCACTGCGATTAACCCAAACTACACCAACTATTATTGTCTTATATTAATTAATTTCAGAAAGTAAAGCTAACCAGCATTTTTATTCATTTATTAGAACTCAGCTCCAGTATTCCAAGCCATAGAACTCTGGAGTTTGACTGGATATAAGCAGAAAATAAGACAAACATAAATATATTTGATAGCATCCTCAAATGATGCAACTTCTTATAGCTTTTCATTTCATCCAGATGGCATTGTTTTCGACTTTGAAAATCATTCTATTTAAATTGCTTTATAGTGGAAGAATGGTATATAAAACTTCATAAAAATATTATCTTTAGAATTATGAAGTGGCTTATAGATATAAATGTTATGGATTATTTCCTATTGATTAAGCAGTTTCATTGATTTAATGATGTGCAAATCAAAAAACTAAAGTTACTATGTTAGGCTAGAGATTAGGCATATACACAATTCTAATAAATAAAAGCCATAGTTGTTTGACGTTGGACAGGACGAATTCTGAGACATTTGTACCATCATTTTCAGCAATGAGACATTGTATCATCATTTTTCTAAATTTCGTATTGAACTAAGTATTTATAAAAATCATTTAATTACTTAGTAACAACATTGTTTTAAAAGCGAATTATTATTCATGGTCCTAATATTAATGCAACTTTAAGTAACAGTGATGGATTTTAAATATTAATTCGAGATAATATGAGAGTAACAAAGACCGCTTATATGTACATATTATAATTCTGTTATATAATTATATGAAAATATTATAATTTTAAAGAAGGACATTTATATATATATATATGTAAATTTTTTTCAAGTATCCAAAAATAAGTTAAAACACCAAACAATTTCACTTAATTCATTTAAAAAAACTAATTTCTTTAGACAACAAGGTATAAAAATGAAATAATTGAAAGCTCGCAAAATTTTAGATTTAAATAGGTTTTTGTCTAATAATTCCAGCTTGAAAACAGTTACTACACAACATTATCAATAAATAAGAAGGAAGTTAAAAAATTTTAAAAATAATTCCCCATCTAATCTTGAGTTATGCGCCAGACTGCTGAGCAGAATTTACATCATAAATATGTTTCGAAATTTTTGAGCAATGCAGAAAAATATATTATTCGCTCTCATCTAAAACAGTTGATTTAAAAAGATTCGAGATTAACTTTGTGATTTTCCCCTACAGCACATTTTTATTATTTCGATAAAGAAGCAATGTAAACTCAAAAGTTAAAAAATTTAATTTACTTTTACCGAAAAATGTTACGACAGCGGAAACGTGAAACTTTAATACCTTCCATTCGCCAATTTCCGACGCCAGAAACCAAGTTTTGGGCAATGCTGCATAATCTATGGCGCCTCATTCAGAGGAAACTTCTAACATTAAATCGATTCTTTAGAATTCTTCTTACCAGAGAAGAAAATATCCCGTAAAGAAAGCAATGGCGAGGCTTTAAACTAAAACTTCAGCCTCCGTAAATACGGGAAAATAGTCTTTAAGCTGTATTTTTTATAGGATTTATATCAATTTAAAAGACTTTTAAAGACTTAGACTTAGACTTTCTTATCCATTACCCAGCATTTCCTATGGGGCTCCGCTAAGCCCCAGGAGAATATAAAATTCAATAGCGGAAGAAGGGAAAGCGGTAAATAGTATGTCAGAATTTGCGAAAACTTTCCACTGGGTAAGAAACGATGTTTATTTTCATGTATTTCCACCCTTGAAGCGTGCTCAACTGCTTCGGCATTTCCCAGTGGGCACACAGATTTGCACATTGAAAGTTGAAGTTTTGAACTGACAATGATCGGATTAGGTAATCCGCCTCTTTCTTAAAATGAAGTGAATGTTTCATGATGTAAGATAAATAAATATTTTGTTTTCGTGAGTAATAGTTTGCACTTCTTTTATGCATTTTTTTATCACTTGGTACTTTACAAAAAGATAAAAGCGTAATAGCAATCACATCGCAACACTTTTGTCTCTTCACACTGATTTTTCACTCATTCGGTATTTGGTGAACATAAATGGGTATATATAAAATATAATATAAAATTTAAGTGCATTATATCGAACACTCCTAACAATCCCTTTCTGTCAGGGATCACCTCATGTATTGGGATGAAGAACTTCAGGAACTTTTCTTTGCCCTGATGGGTACAGAAAAAGTGTAGAATTGGCTACTTCTCACAGATGATGGGATATGCCTCCTATGTTAGTGGTTGTACCATGAATTGTGGTGATTCGTATGATTATCTAGAGTTCCCATCAACGCTGTCGTGACGTTCCAATAATTCAAAATAAATGTGCTTTCGAGCTGCTCGGAATAGACAGTTATAGTTCCAGTTCGGAAAAAGGCGATTCAATTCTGGCCACATCCAGGTTACCAGAGACACGGGAATGAGAAATCTCTGGATAATTTAGCAGGTATTTCCCTTCCAGATGAATGTAACAACGTTTTAATGTCGAATTATATCCACTATAATAACAGAAATTATCCACTGGCAAGGAGGCAAACCTTGATTTCAGGTAGGCCTTTCTGATCCAACTTCAGTACCAGTCTGCTGTAACGACGATGATAATTCAGATAGTATGTAAATTGCGTGCAGTCAAAATAATTATAAATCTTTGGATAAATTCTATTCATTACAAGTATAATTGTTGACTTCACTCAACACCTTACGGAAACACAAACTTATGCTGAGTATACAATGTCGTTTCTGATTTTGATAAATGCGAAATGGATTTTAAAATCTAATTACTTGCAAATTAATTACTAAATTTTGTATTGATTATGTTTTTAGGTACTTTTTCCCTAATTAAATAAAGTCTGAATCCATACTTTGATATGGAAAAATTTAGTGCATTTAAGATGACTTCACAGATATATTAAGGACAAACCAGTGAATTCCCCTAACAAATTACTAATACTTAATTTATGATGAGTTCTGACGTAATGTTGCTTTCCTTTGTGGAAATTGTGCAATAAATTCCAAATGTTAATTGTGAAAAATTTAAGTAAAAATAATGTATTTCATTTGTGTCTTAATTGTCACTTTATCAGGCGAAGTTCGAATTGGCTTTCGATATTTTATGAACATAATTATGGCTATAACCAGACGCATTACCGTGATTTCACGTTATCATTTTTCTTCCTATTACTTGTGCAAGGCATAGTTATATAAATAATTTCAAAATCAAATTTTTTAGAAATTATTTATATAACTGTACATTGCTTTTGTGTACATCTAACTTAATATGTATGGATTTCTAATTTAATGTATAAATCAACATTCGACAAACAGCAAAGTAATCTTTTTCTGCTGATGCCATACCAAAACGATGAACTTGATTATAGGTGTAATCTTTCAAATCTACTGCATACTATTGCATGCTACGACTTAACATTTTTTTACTTCACGTAAGTTATGTAATGAATTTCAAAGGTGAATTACTTGAAAAATGAAAGATTTTATATTGTTTTTGAGAGTTTTTATATGACTTATTTATGTTCTAATTGAAGTGAGAAATTTTATTCAATATGCAGCAAATAGTCAATTCAATGAAACATCGCAACTGCGTAGAAAACTTGTAGACACTATTTAAAATGCATGTTATGAGTATATCATGTTTCGATGTGAAACAATTTTTTCTCTATAAAATTTTTTTGGATATCAAAATTAATTTGCCGAGAGTTTTAAAATATTTATCAAATGAGTTTTGTCTTTATTAATCTAAGAATTAAGACAATCTAACTTAATTTTCTTCCATTTCTCATAATTTCACCATTCTTTTAACAAATATTAAAGTTTTAATCAAGAATTCATGGGAAATCTAATATTGTGCCCTATTTTACTTTCATGGGTGATAGATTGATTCATTAATTATTATATTAAAGAATAAATTAACATATAATATTTAATTTAACTTGAATAAAGGAAATTAATAATAATGATTCATTTCAGATAAATGATATTAACTATTTTTAATTGCTTACTTTTGATACATTTAAATTTGTTAAATGAACGGAATTATACCGTTAATTCAATATATATAAATTTTCAAATTCTTCTTATTTTTAAAAATTTTTGGTTATAAAATATATATTTGCCATTTTTTCAGTTATACTGTTGCATTTTATTATAATATAATATTTGAAATTATGTGATTTATTAAATATTTTAAAGGCAAGTTTGAAATCATACACACAGCTAATGCACCTACAATTACCATTTAATTTAATTATTTAAAAAAAGTAATGGTAATTCGTATGTATTTATACTTTATAGGAATAAGTAACTAATTTAGTGATTTGTTTAATGAAATATAAATTTTTGAAAAAAGGGTTATCAGATAACGAAATGCATCTATAAATAAGAATAAAATTAATGTTTTATGACGAGAAAAAGATTTTCAAGGCTTTGAATCTATTTGGGTTATTTTTATATATTTATTAGATTTTGTCACATTTGGCTGATTCATTTGCAAGATCGAGTGAGTAATTACGTTAGATTAAATGTGGAAAGCAATTTGTCAATTCCAGTAAATGATATTTTGTTAGAGAGCTATTTGTATAATGAAATAGATTCCTGGAATTGTCATGCATAATGGTAGAGTTCATTATCCAAATGTTGTAGTTGTGTTTTGTTTTGGCGTACAAATGTTATTTTTTCTGAGATATCATCGATCAAAATACGGTTATTAGAGTCGTAATTATAGTTTGTTACTCTGTCTCTGTTAAAAGAAAGCCCAAATTATTTTTTCACATAATCATTAAAATTCAATTTTGTAAATTCTAATCAATACTATTCTTTACTTAGCAACAAAACAAGTATATTTCCCGATGAAACATTTACTCATGAGATACATTCATATACTAGCTAACTTACTTTACCAAGTAAGGAATTTAATTTTATTTTGCTTGTTGTAGATAAAGATGTAAACTGAAATGAAAAAAAAAAATGATGTTAAGATTCTTACACAGTTCATTTTCAAGATCTTTCTCCAATAACACAAAATCACAATTCAAGATGGCTTTTAAAACCGTATATTTAAAATTTAAAAAAAAATTAAGTTCAATAATATAGAAGGCTGATGGTGTTCAGATCATTATGTTCAATAAAAGATACCCAAAGAGGTAAAAAATAAAAATCACACAGTTACAGGGCTGAGAATTATTAAAATAATTAAAATGTGTTTTGTAGTTAAAGCTACATCGACTTAAGTATCATATTTGTCATATGATATTTCTATATTCATTTGTCGATGTCCTATAAAGTAATAAAATAGTAAAAAGAAAATTGAATTCTTATGTGAGTCACTAAATTTTGTGAACATCAACTTGATATATTAATTCTAGAAAAACTCAGCGCATAAGAAATCATCTGTACTGCGCATGCGTTTCAGTTTAAATCATTTTCTTTCCTTATTCAATATACACAATATTTAACATGTATATAATATTTAAAAATCCCTTCTCGGAATCTCAAAGCTTATGGATGTATTGATTTTTAAGTATGAGACCGATGATGTGCACATTGATTTATTATTCTGCAGAATACACAATGTAATTCACAGTATTAGAATACAGAATTAACACAATATTATGGTACATAATTATTCCAATGTTGAAATATAAAATTAATCACAATTAAAATACAGAATATTAAACATATTAAATTACATAATTCTAGTAATGTTTAAATGCATAATTATGCTTAAAATAAACAATTTTTCACACTTCAAATAAATAATATACTCATAATATATTTCAATTGATTAAACTACTTTAAACATAAAAAAAGAAGAAGAAATATAAATTACCTGATTTTTTAAGTTTTACTTATTATTATTAAAATAATAGACAAATAAATATAATATAATGTTTCTACCTTTGCCAATATACTTTATTTAAAATCTCCTGATTTTTACATAATATTATACACTGGTGTGCAAAACTTAAGCAACAGGTAAGTTTTTTTGCCATAACTTCACGAGAAATCATCTAAGAGACATGAAATTCAGAAATTAGATACAGCATTTTGTTCCCAGGAGGATGTAATCGTGCCGCAAGGCGTTTCCCCAAAGCATCCCACACATGTTCTATCGGATTTAAATCAGGGGATCACGCCGGCCAATCCATTTGAGTGATATATTCACTTTCCAGGAGCTCCTCAACAGCATGAGTCCTGTGTGGCGGTGCATTGTCATCCATAAAAACGATGTCTGATCCAATGACACCTCGGAACAGACGCACATGGGGAAGGATCAGCTCCTGACAATAGAGATCTCCAGTTACAGAACCTCTGTCGAAAATGTGGAGTCAGTCCGCCCGTTCATCATAATGCCTCCCCAGACGACAACTCCAGGACCACCAAAAAGGTCTCTTTCCGTGATGTTACTGGGATGAAACCGTGTCCCGACCTCTCTCCAAATCAACTGGCTTTGGGAATCGCTTGTGGCACTTAAACGACTCTCATCTGTAAAGAGGACACGACTCCATTGATGAGATGTCCAGTTTTTGTGCTCCCTGCACCACTCTAAACGGTGCCGCCAGTGGGAACTGTCAAAGGGATGCAGCGTTCAGGACGGCGGGCGAATAGACCACCTTTGTGAAGGCGTCTGGACACAGTAAAACGTGACACTTGTCGCCCCGTTGCTGCACACAGTTGCTGAGTAATGGCGCTTGCTGACTGGTTTCGGGTTCTTTTCTTCTGCAGGACGATATATCGGTCATCCACTGCAGTTGTTTTCCTGGGGTGACCACCACCAACCTTTCTCACAGCTGTACCTGTGGTTTGGAAGGCTTTCCAAGCGCGCGAAACGACACTTTTGTTGATTCCGAACTCTTCAGCTACACTGGTCACACTACGCCCCTCCTCCAGCTTTCCGATCATTCTCCCACGTGTGAAATTGTCCAGGTGATTTCTGCTAGCCATATTTCACGAATTAACTCACGTGCACTTGCAGCGAATGTCTTTAATTGCGTCTCCGTCCTTCCTTTTATTGTAGTGTTGAGCTGCACGCGCCTTCCGCACGTGTTTTGCGTTCGCTCACGTCGCCTGTGACGTTTTGGTCCTGATATTTGCATACGCACTACCTTCCTCTTTAATTACGTGTTCATTGTACTGATCGCAAGAACTCCTTTTCTGCAATTTCATGACTATCTGCTTAAAATTTGCATTGTTGCTTAAGTTTTGCACACCGGTGTAGATAACATCATTATATGCAATCTCTGATTACAAATAAATAAATAAAGCAATTGTTCTTCATAAAATAGAATTTTACTTGGAGTACTGGCTTCAATTAAATTTATTTAATTGCAGTTGCTGTTTGCGGAAAAAAATCGGAACCGATATTCCTTATAAAATATATTTTTTTATTCAATAAAAGTAATTTAACAAAACTTGATTTTTATTTATGCATTACGCGTTTTAAATGAACTAAAAAATCAAATTAGTTTAAAAATGAAAAGATGCAATCAAGACGTAATAAAATATAATGAATATTAACATTTTTACTTTCATTACTTTCTCTCAAAAAATAAAACGTTTTTTTTAATGATCTCCTACATTCTTTCAGTCGTTAATTTTTTAAAGACTTTAGATTCTGATTTTTTTTATCAAATGGATAATGAAGGTAATAAAGCTTCACAATTTAAACTATGCTTCATCGCAAATGTTTTTAATTTTTATTCAATGCAAATAAATTAAATTATGTAATGGATTTCGTTTTGAAATGCATACACGTCCATAAAATCTTAAATAATAATTATTTTCGCAACTGTTACAGAAGATTATTTTATTCTTCATAAATTTTTATATTATTACAGAACTCTTTATTCCCTAAAACTTTTTTGTTCTTTTTTTATATAATTATCAAATTGGAGGTAATTTAACATACTGTTTAAATTTAAATAAAATGAGTTAGGGTACAATCTATTTATCATCAACTAATGCTCACTAGAATAAATCAAAAAGCCAGGTATTCAATTAACAGACTCTTTTTTTCTTAGGCTTCTTTTTTTATTTTGTATCAAAATACATTTTTTAAATTTTAAATCAAATGTCTAATGAAGGTAATGAAGATACAAAATTTAAACTATGTTTCATCGCAAATGTTTTTAATTTTCATTCAGTACAAAGGCAATAAAGTATGTAATGAATTTCAATTTGAAATGCATACACGCCCATAAAATCGTGAATAATAATTATTTTGGCATCTGTTACAGAAGATGTCTACTTTATTCCTTATAATTATTTTAATAATTTCATTATAATGTAAGAAATAACAATATTGCACAACTGTTTATTCCCTGAAATTGTTTTTTTTAATATGCTATTATCATTTTGGAAGGTAATTTAACATGCTGTTTAAATTTAAATAAAATTTGTTAGATGATGTATAATCTATTTATCACCAACTAATGCTCACTAGAATAAATCAAAAAGCCAGGTAGGTATTCAATTACCAGACTTTTTTTTATTAGGATCCTTTTTTCTTATTTTGTCTTTAATCTCACAAAAGCTGAATAACAATTTTTCCTATCAGCATTACAAAAACGTTGTTCGTAAGCTGATTTTCTCAGACTTTCGTAATTCAATTAAGAATTTCCCACAAAAGGTGCAAATTAGATCGCAAATAATTCGCTATTCCGTGAAAGTTAGACGCGTAAATAGTGAACATTGTTTTGCATGTGTTTTTTTTCTCCATTTGATTTGTTTTTGCCTGTTAAGCTCATAATGCAATATTCTTTCAGATCTTTTCGTTCTTTGATCTTACTTCCGCTAAGTGATTAAGTCACTTAATTAAATGAAAAGTGACAAGTTGACGTCATGATACTTATTAGATATATTTTTTTTTCTTTCTTGTAATGAGAAATGTTGTTTTAAAGAATCACCAGATAAGAGTAGATTCCTTTCTGAAGCTGTAATATTATTATATCGTCATGTATGTATAATATTTTATCGTCATGTAATTTTATTATTATGCAGCTAATAGAAAGCTCAGATATGTGTTTTTATGCCATGAACTTAACATGAAAATTATCATTTACTGTTATAATATTATAAAAGTTCTTCATAGGATATGCATGATTAAACAACTTTTTACAGGAAATAATTTCAAACTTGGACTACCAAATTTGACTCGTACTACTAGCTCATTAAGTGTGATTTTAAAAATTTTTATTAAAAGTTAATTGAACGTTTAAAGATTTTTATCAAATTTAGGATCAATTTTTTTACTCCAAATTAATATTTATATCAATAGAAAATTGAAAATAAGATTAGCGTTTCAGTTGTATAGACTTTTCTAATACATTTTTATATCTTAAATTCAATAATTTTTTGAAAATATTTCTAACACACTTAAAGACACTCGCGTAGCAATGGTTTTAATACGTTTCTTGTGAACACGTTGTTTTTAAAATGAAAATTAAAACTTTAATCTCTGATAACAGATATAGTGAAAATTTTTGGTTTTATGCACAAATTTCTTTTTGTACTAAGGTAATGATTTATTCTGAAAGTATGATGTAAATATGTTGACCATTTCTTATTATATAGAATCATTTTATTGTGTTCTTGTGCCATTATGATTTTATTTTAATAGTTTTCTAGACTTCTGACGGTAAAAATAAGCAAATGAAACAATGATAATATTGGAAAATATATTGAATTCAGAATTCATATTTTTAATTCTATTTTTTTTCATGAAATATTTTAGTTCTCTTGCAAATAAAGAATATTTATTTGAGCCCTGAAATTAAATTAGTTTTCCTTATGTCCAATTTAATATTATAAAAAGAAAAAACAAGTAATTTTATTTAATTGTTTTACTTAGATTGCTGATGAAATAGTGCATCTTTCAATTGAATTTGTTCTCGGAAATATACATTGTTAATTTTTCTGTAAATAACTAATCTTTAAATTAAAAAAATAAATAAGATTACTAAGAAAACTTAAATGTCCATTTGCCTTGTTTAATTAATAATTTAGAAATCCATGATTTATATCAAAACAATGATTGTTAAGTATGTGTGTAGATTAAAATTTTTTCAGAAGTAGTAGAAAATGCAATAATCCTTACTTGGCAATGAATTTATTTTGTGTTAATTGTTCCCTTGTCATTTAAACGAATTTTACCATTCTCAAGTCCCATCCACCCGGAGCAATGAGAAGCTTCAAGTATGGCGATTGATTCTTACTATCCTAAAGTACCATACAGTACTTTTATACGCATAAAAGCACTGTATGGTCAGCTATCTCCTACCGACCTACCGATGACTGGTCGTGCCTCCTATGGGAAAGGTTGTATCGTGACGGGTGTTGGGTTTTAAAACTCAACCATAATTCACACCAATATTGTCGAGGCATTCTGATCATTCAAATATTTTCGTATGCTTTCGGTTGGATGGACAGCTGCTTGTAGTAGTAATTACTATTCCCTAACAAAATCTTTATAAAGAGAAATTTAAATTAAAATAGGTTAAGAAAATTAAAATGTAATAAGATCAGTTAGTGCTAAATTTGCTGAAACCAATTATCTCAAAAAATGTATAGAATTCGTGCTTGAATTTCTCAATATATAATTCAGTTGGTCTTAAGAGCATCTATATAAATGCAAACATAATTGGTAATTTGCAGTGATGCAAATTGATTTTTGCTTCAAAGTAGCAAGGGAATTTTTTTTCAATTAGTTAAAATTAAAGGCAGATTTTTTCTTAATTTTTTTAAATATTATTCATTTTTTAATTAGCGAAATTAAGTAAAACTTCTTAATTACTAAATATTTATATCATTTGCAATTAACAAAATCAGCATTTGGAAAAAATAAGAAAACCGGACCGATTCTGCATTTCTCCTGATATCTTAATTTCTCTTATTAGGAAAATATTCATGGAATCCACTTTCATCTAATTTGATTTTTTATTTTGGTTTCAAGCACGTCGAATTATTCAAATTCAGCTGGTTTAGAAAAGCATAACTTCACATCCAAACTCATATGATATGCAATGAACTCTACTAATCAAACACACACTTAGGACCAATTGTTTATCTTTAATCTAAACTAACATTACCATTCTCTAACAAAGTTCCTACTCAGGGAAACTTCAATTAAATGATAAATCGAATCAGAAGGCAATGCAAACCAAGCATATTCAGTGTTAAATTTGCTGAAAGACTAACTACCATCAAACAAAGTAAAATAAAATGTGAGTTTGCATAACCGAATATCTGATTCATTTGCCCTCGAAGGCATTTCTGCTTAAACTAATTTAGGCTGAAGCAAATCGATTTTTAATACCAAAATAACAACTTTTGTCCCATTCAACAGCGTTCGAATTTTAGGGGACACGTCTCTTTCTACGATTGGACAACGATTGCCGCCTTAGCGCGGGAAGAGAGATATTTGCACTTACCGCTCATCAGCGGTGGGTTGCGTTAAATCTCGAGGGTTAAGAGGCTAGAGGAATCTACGCTACTTATGCAAATTCATCAGGGGAAAGCAATGGCTAATGACGACATACGAGATCAGTTCCAATCTTTCACAACGAAATTTTCATTCGCTGCTAACCAAAGCATCCGTTTCGGAATTGGAATCGGTTCAAGCACTAGTGGCGTGGTCCATTTAATTGAATCGGGGAGGTCGATTATTTCCATCGGAATTGGGCTGGGTGTGCTATTGGGTGGGTTCGATTTTCCGCGCCAAATTACCGTTTGATAAGTAAGAATGATAAAAGAATAAGCTTGAGTTTGTTAAATCTGTCGAATCTGCAAATCCATTAGCAAAAATATTTTTTATTATATTATTAATAAAAAGGAGGAATAAATGTGGAAAAACTTTGACTGCAGGTTTTAATTTTTAAGAATTTCTATTTTTTAACATTTTTTTTTATAATGTTCAATTATTGAAGATTCTAGTTCTTTTTAAGAAGATGTGTTTGTATTTTTTTTCTTTTTGCATATGTAGTGATGCACGTGTACTTTCCATTTAACTTAGTTTACTTATATCTACTCCTCTTTGTCAAACAACAGAAATGTTTTTACATCATGTCTTATAACTTTGAAACATAATCAAATAATGTGTACGACAATACTTTTGCTAACTCCTAATTAAATTCCTAATTGCACCATCAAAAGGATGTTAGGCCATCGATGTCATGATTAAGCGATTTCTAAATCTTCAAACGTGATAACTATGAATATAGCTACAATACATTTTCCAGGACAGAATACTAGCCATTAAATAATGGGTAAAAAAATTCTCAATAATTAAAACTGATATTTCATGTAAAGGAAAAAGCGTATTCTGCTGACAGAAAATGTAAGGATTTTATATTTATCTTTCAAAATATGCACTTTTAAATAATTTCAATAGTAAACAATAGACATAATCAATTCATTCAAAGAAGTTGAAAGATAAATCTTTAGGTATTTAAGAAATTTAAGCTTTAGAGAGTTTTTCGCAAAAATTACATGTCTAAACTTATACATCAAATTGCAGAGCTTTTGTTATTTAAGCCTATAATTAAGTCAAAACAGAGAATAATATGAACGAAAACTCACTTGGGCCTTCAAGGATCTTTGAATTTCTTATATGTGTAAGACTAACACAAATAAGTGAAAATAACTGGATGTGATTTTGAAACAGAGTTCATATAAATATTTGTGTAATGGAATCATTTTCTTTCATAACCACGATTAATTGCGAAATAAGTTCTTTTACTCGCCAATCTTCTGATAATATATCGATACAAAATATATGAAGATTTATATCAGGTTCTCATATCTTGTATTTATTAGATCAGATTCCATTTCTATTCGTAGATTCTTGAAAATAGAGATATATTTGTTATAATATAGATTCCATCATATATAATTCATATAGTGATATTACTTGCTTCATATTATTAAACCATCAACAATGCAATGAGAACTCTACATGTGATGAAAGAAGTTGAATAAAAATCAATTGTGTCTTGCATTCTTATCAGTCTTTAAGATAACTTAATTGTATCCCAAAGATCTACATTCCAAAGACTATTGTATTTAACACGATTAGTTATCGAAGTGAGAAATTTAAAGTCTCCTTGGAACCGAAACGAGTAGCACCAAAAAGGTTTTTTTTTTTAAAGGAGAAATAGCAATATCATGAATTGACTGATATAATTATATCTATCAGGTTGTTAATGAAGACATTTTTGGACCTTAATGCTTTTATTATTGTACATGATCAAAACTCATTTTGGATCATTTATGTAGTTTATCAGAAATTGCACAATTATAACAATAATTTATTACTTAATATCACAACAAATCTTTAATTATTTTTTTTTACCAAAATGTAAGTAACCAGAATATAAGTGAGTTTACCAAGTGTTTGAATGGAGGAAAATAAGATAGAAAATTAAGAGTTTTATAGATAATAAAGAATTTTTGTTTAGTGGAATATTTCAAATTATTTTTCGGGCTTTATTTATTTTCAAAAAGACTGACAAATTTCATTTGGAAATTAAATAAAGATCCAATTTTATGCAAAGCTTAAGTTTCAACACAATATATCATTTAACACGCATCGAAAATACAATTAAACATCATCGTAAAACGGGAGAAAAAGGTAGGTGGTCATTATGAGGTAAATGAGAATAATAGACGATTTTCAGGAACAGTTATTTAATTATTTTCTAAGTTCCACACTTCACAAGATAGAACAAACCCGAACACGGAAATACACGTCACTCTTTTAAAATATCATCTAAGAATGATTCCAAAGAAGGTTCATGGGAAATATGCCTTGATGTTAATAAGGAAACGTCATCTGTTGTATCAAAAAGCATGCAGTAGAGTTATGTAACCGCTGCAAAATATATTAACATTTCAACTAACAGGTTTTTTTTTCAAACCATTTTGCCAAACTTTCGCAAAATGCGCAACAAAAGAAAAAAACAACAACATTACATCTTCAAAATGTCTTGAGTTTGGAAATGCAATACAACATGCCCAATGAATAAATACATTATTTCTAGCAAAGATACCCGACTTATATCAGTTTTCATAGCACAGAAATGAATAAGAATGTAGCCTCCCGATGATAGTAATCAATTTCCCATCAATGAGAGAGAGCCTTTCGGAGAAAGTTCAGATCGTGGTAATAAAGTATTTCTGTTATGAAACACTATCTGGAATGAGATAAGAGATCACGTCCTGCCTATTAATGTTGTTGTGGTGGGAATAGCGATAATATTTAATCCTTTAACGCCTCAGTGCTCGAATAAGCTTCAGGCCATTCACGGTTTAGTCAAAGAACAATAGCATATATCTCCAAAAATAATTAAATTCGTTCTTTCCAATTAGAAGTATAATGACTCGAAATTAATTTAGGGTGAGTCATTGCTTTTTAAGGGAAGTAATGCATCGGTACACTGCGTAATTGGTTCAGCTCTGAGTTTTGGCAATTGACTCGTTTAATTTGCTTTAATAGATTCGAAATGGCGAAAATTTAATAGATGTTAAATAAGAGTCTAATATTTGTTTTATTTCTGTAGCTCTTAATGAGAACAAAATCAATTTTCAACAGATAGATTAAATAAAAACAGCATTGATTAGTTAATATAAAACTGTGCAAAATTGTTGTTGTGATTTATGTCCTTTACAAGCCCGCTGACAGTCATCTGTCATCGATTTAAGCCGAGCGAGCTTCTCTGGTTTCTTCAGTAGCGTCAACTAAGGCCAAGAGTAAGACTTAGCTATTTCGTGCGCCATATTCACATGCACAACCCCTTTTTACAGGGGGGAACATTCACACATTTCACAGATAGAAAGCAGCGGAAGAATAACCATGCCAGAACTGGGGCTCGAACCCGGAACACCCAGACGATGGGGAATAAAATTGTAATTTCTTCATACACTGATCTTTTGAACTAGTTTTGCTCAGAGAAATATATTTATTAAAAGAGTGCCTTGATGATATAAAAAAATAATTAAAAAAATAAAATATTACCAAATTCCAAAATTATAAGAAATAGTCTTTTAACACTATAAGTCATTATACTTAGAAACAGAAATATTCTGATTCGTAATGTATAAGACAAGTTGCTATTATTTACTCAAAATGAAACATTTGACAGCATGGATCTTGCTTGACGTTAGACAAGAATACTTCTTAACGTCATCCACAATGCTCAAAAATCTAGAACCAATATCTTTAACTGACTGAAATTTCACAAGCCATTTCAGTAACTTAGAAGAAAACATTCTATTCTGTGATAAATATTTTTTAAGATTTGAAATCTGGAAAGCTTGTTGGAATTGTTATATAAAACAATGTAAAGCTTTTCATTCATCTATATTGCTTCTCTGAAACAAAATAAATGAAGGCATTTTTTTTTCAGGTAAGCATAGAAGACGATAGTTTAAAATATCACTGAAGACATTTGCAGATAGAAGAAATAATGAATGATATCCAAACCTATTCCATTCTTATAAATGCCGTTTTAAACACATTGGATTATTATGTATCATGACTTAAATCGTCAATTTTATTTAACTGGTAAAATAACGTTACGTTTTAAAACATCATTAGGACTATCTTGGTTCAAACTTCATAAGTTTGAACGAATGTTGATAGGTGAGGACGATGCATGAGCCGATGCCCTCTTTCGAAACTTCTGCACCACACCATTAGGAAGGCATTTGACCTCCCGACAGATATATCGAGCGAAGGGTCCACATAAATGGCGGTTCCATGATGCATGTCTCGTATCTAGAATCCTGCTGTCTTGGAACGGTACCTTACCCATCAACAGTTAACTTTTAAAATTAGAAATTAACTAAAGTGCTGCTTGTTTTTTACGCTTTGAACTACTATACTACTATTTTTAAATTTCTCTGTTATTTTGATACGTCTATTGACAATACTTCTTAAAGTAGTGATTTAAGCAAATCATAGTTCAATCAATTACTGAAACGCATATGAATACAGCTTTTCATATACTTTAGCATTTATGTACAAACATTTCAGTGCTAATATAACAAATATTAAAAACTTAAAGCGAAAACTAAATATCGGCGATTTGTGAAATTTCCTTGATTTAATTGATATTCTAATTCAAAAAAAAAAAATCTAACTCCCACCACTTTTGCTTTTATTAATAGAATGCATTCTCAGAAGACATTAGAAGCTTAAAAGAACTCAAAAGATTTCTTTTAGTATATTTTTAAGCATGATTGTATTAAAATTTAATTCTATAAGGTATATCAAAGTAGAGATAGTAAAAGTAATAACCTAAAAATGTGTTAATATAAAGCTGCTCTTGCCAACCATCTGACGACATGATATATTGCTTTTTAGAGTTGTGGAGATAAAAATGTGAAAAATTACCCTTTATAAGATAGATAAAACGAAAAAGAAAAATAAACTCTCATAAGAGTATTGTCCGAAGGCACAAGCTACTTACATTATTTCTACACTATAAGTTAAATTAAGTACAATATCCAGAATATCGAACAAGATTGTGGAAATAGCACATAGAATTTCTTAGTAATCCTAGAGTAAAATGATGTGGATCAGTTTTGGTAGAAATATATCATTTTAATCTTATTACATTAATATATTCAAACGTTAATAGTGTTAAATTCATTAATATATTCAAATGTTAATAGTGTTAAAATCATTAATATATTCAAATGTTAATAGTGTTAAATTCATTCATATATTCATATGCTAAATCAAATTCAATTAATAACCATATATTACTATTAGAGAAGCTAATAAAAAGTTGAGAGGAATTTGTTCGCATTGAAAACTTATTCTCCCAACGAGAGCGGTTTTTCCGAATGTTTATTACTTATTCTTAACAGTCTTATACCCCCATCCCCTTCGCATAAAATTGCGAACCTTAGTTAAATCCGAGAATAAACTGGTAAATAAAATTTAAGAACGACCTGTCCTTGGTGTGAATCTAGTATTTTTACTAAAACGGTCCTATTGTATTTCGGAAGAACTTTTCTTTTACGATTGAAACCAAAATTTAACGCTGTACTGCGGTTGTAATCACAAGATTACAAATCGATTTTCGTTGATTTAAGTTATGACATTTTTGAATTATTGTGTTTACATGCACTTGAATGTACAGACTTACATACAATCAACACTTTGACACATTTAAATCAAAATTTGACATGAATCTGCATTTCTGAAATGCTAAATGCTGATGGAAATCAAAAATGGATTCATTTTTGAAAGAAATCTAGACATTTTTCTATATGTGAAATTTTATCTGTCTAGATCCAAGCGTATCGGAGCTATCGTTTTCATAGAAAGATGAGAAGGCAGACAAATTAACAAAAATATAATTTTGAACTCAGGATATTTGATACGTGGAGAGTCGGCAAAATTTAGAATTCGCATTTTTGAATAATCACATTACTGTATACTTCTTATATGAGAAAGTAAAATTTACTGCGTAGATCTTTATTCTCTACTCATTCAAATCTATCAGCTGATAAATTAAAATACATAAGATAAGTTTGTTTAAGTTATATAATTTTAACTAATGTTCCAATATTGATTCTAGATCTAATATAAAAAGCTAGACTCATCAAAATGATGGTTATATTTTAAAATTTCTTAAAGTTATTACCCGTTATCAAACGACACACCAAAAAAAATAAAATGGAAAAATATTGCATCATTTCTTGTTCAAAGGATGTATTAAACAATAAATTACAATATACATCATTATACTATGTTGAAATAAGCCCATTCATAGTTTTTTACGACTCCTCTTCTTTCCACCTGCGCAAAAACTCTTTTCAGATTTTATGTGAAAACCGTTGTTATAAATGTCCTGAAAGAAGGAAGCGATCAGGTGGACAAGCCTTGAAGCCTGTGTTGTTGCTGTACATCATCGATTTTCATGTATCTCGATTCTTTTCTTCGCCTTTCCCTTTTTTTTTTCTTAACCATGAGTGTCTGACGCAATTTTTGTATGTATCTGCGCAAGTGTTCCTTCCGTTATCGTGGGCACTTTTTTTTTCTCTCCTTTTATTTCTGGTGGCTTTATCTCAGGAATGGAATTGGATATTTATGCCCCTGTTTTCTTTCTCGCCAGGATATTACGACGCTTGTTTCTTTCATGAAGACACAGGGCCCCTCGTGAGCCAGAGATGATTTATCGAAAATGAGCCGAAGTGAGAATGCTAGGAGAAGTCATATTTTAGGTCCGGCTCTTGGGTATTTTGCGGGGTGGTAAGGGTTACTTTCTCCTTTTTTTTCGACGAAAAGATTGGAAAAATGGATATGAAGGGAAATATTTTACAGATACTGTGCATTTCTCGGATTTTTCTTGAAGTTTAAAGGATGTTTGTTCTTGAACAATGTAAACTCTCTGCAAAGACTGAAATACAAAATATCTAACATGGAAATATTTATGGGATTTTTATAAGAATAATATTTATAATAAAGCTATTTTAAAGCCCTTATAAAGCCAGTTATCAGCTGCTATTTAATATGATCACTTTGGGACTTTAGAATTTTGATAAATATTGGGCAAATCAATTTTGATAATTAAGCTATTTTAAAGCAATTATAAAGCCAATTATTATTTGGTATTTAATGAGTACTGGGTGGTAAGGGTTACTTTCTCTCTCTCTTTTTTTTTTTTGAAAATATGGGAAAAATGGAAAAATGTATATGAAGAAAAATATTTTACAGTTGCTGTGCATTTCTTGAAGTTTAAAGGATAACTTGAAGTTTAAAGGATTTGAACAATGTAAACTCGTTGCAAGGAATAAAATATAAAATATCTAACATAGAAATGCCATGGGATATTTTAATATGAATAATATCTATTATAAAGCTATTTTAAAGCTAGCTATCAGTTGCTATTTAATGTGCTATCTTAAAGATTTTGATAAGTAATGGCTAAAGCAATTTTGATAAGTAAGCTATTTTAAAGCTATTAAAAAGCCAGTTATTAGTTGGTTCTGGAATTTTGAATTTGATTTTCGGTTACTTTGAGGCATTGCAAGGTCATTTTAATTGAGTAAAATCACCTAGATTTTAATCACGTCAATGGAAAAAAAAATGATTAGGACGATCTTTAACTGTTTTTCAAAATAACAATTAAGAATTCAACAATAATAACAATCGTTGTTCAATGCTTATTTTTAACAATTTACTTATATATATCTTTTACATTGTATTGTTTCATTTTGATTTTGTTTAAATATGATGCATGCGATGCTTAAAATATCAAACATTTGTCAAATTTCTGAAATTATTAGCGGACTTTTCATTAATGCATCCATCCGCATCAGAGTTACTAACATCGATTTATTGGTCTTCCTCTTAAAAAGGTAAAGGTTTTTCAAAATTTCGTAAAGAGGAGGCTGTTAAATTTTCATATAACGGCAGCAAATTTTGAAATTTTATGTAAATTTTTTTATGTAAAATATTTTCAATTTTCTATTTTAAACACATATTAGTTCTTCCAATCCAATTTACTTTTATAATTTGATCCTAGATAACAGTGTTTTAGGATTGTTCAGATTTCAACTCGAACCTGGCAGTTGTTTTTTTTTTTTACACCAATATAAACCATTCTACTACAGATAAAAGAGAAGGTGTCTCACCTTTTCGGAAAAGTTACCCTCAGATATTTCTTTATTAGTGGAGTAAATATTTTCAAGAATGGCAGTCAAGTTGATAATGAATTATAATTTTATTATCTGCTAAAAATCTGATAACATTTAATATAGCCTTCACACTAGTCAAATTTGTTATGTAATTGCATGCATCGTTTCGAAACCATTGGATTTGATATATAAAGCGAATGATAACATTAACCGCGTCACTTTAAGAAGTGTCCACTGTGGGGTGTAACAATTATTTAAGTTTAAAGAAAATTATCCTTATTATTTCAATATTTAAATTTCACCCTCAGGCAGGCATTCAAAATAAGTAATTTTTTCTGTGAGGAGTCTGACCTAAGTCCAACAATATGGACCCCTCTTGACCCAAAAATCCCCTGAAATTAAGGCCTACGAGATACACAATTTTTTACAGAAATGAAACAGAACAAAAAATCATAAAAGAATACACCACTAATTAAGCAAAAAATACAATAACATAAAATACAAAGGCATAAAAACACTCATAACCAATTACTGAAACAAAAAGTAAAGAACATACCAGAAGCAGGTAAATATTTTATAAAAAGTGCCCCATCTTGTTTTTGGCTTTATAATAGTTTTAAAAGTGCTATTTACAAATAAAAATTAACATGAAGCTATCTTTCTAGATTTAAAAATCGAAATTGCTAATGATAAAACAATAGTTGGTATATACGATAAAAGGGATGAATTGAATCTTAAAATAACGAAACTTTGCAATTACCATTCTAATCTAAACTCTAAAATTTTCAAAAATTTAATTGTTTAGCAATTTAACAGGATAAAAAGAGTTTGTAATAACAAAATTTTCTACATTGAGGCAACAAATAATCTCATTGAAAATTAAACTAATAATGAATTTCCCAGAAACTATTGCAATATTGATTTTTTAATAAAAAAAGAGAGGATTCAATATTAATCTTTTGCCAAAAATAAAAATAGACTTTCCGTTGCATATTAACTTACTCAATAGATGGCTCTAAGAACCTCCAATTATTTATCGCCTTGAATGGCATGAGCAGAAACAAAATGAACAAGATGGAGCACTTTTTATACATATATATATATATGTATTGAGATATATGTGTTTCAGCAGTAGTAGCTGCATTTGCGCTCTCTAAATACAATGAAGCTTTTTCTACTTTGTTTAGTTTTTAATCTTTTAGTTTGCTTCCGAAACAATTTAGATTGTTTCAGAAATATTTTTTTATATTTTATATATCGTTTCTATATTTCTTTTTATATATATATATATATAAATAGACTAGTATATATATATATATATGTGTATGTATGTATGTATGTATGTATGTAAGCATTACATATATATAATATATATACTAGTCTCCTTTGGCGATCAGCTGTTTTATAGGAATTCTGGTAACGTTTACTTTCAACTGAACTTCTTATGTATAGGTTGATGCTCATAATCTCCTTCCAAGAAAATATCTTTAAGCATTATATCATTACAGACAATAAGACTTTGAGATTTTCATAACCATACATATTTTATCCATTGTGAAAATGAACCATCTTAATGTAATGAAGTAACATTACATCATAGCCCCATTGAAAACGTTAATTATTCGATATATCTCTCTGCTTCCTTTCGCATCACTGTAATTTCACACCCTTATTTTTTATGTAAAATAGAGATATATTAAACATAATTCTTCCTTTTAAGCTTTCAACAACTTTAGGAAAATATGCTATTAAATTTTTTAGTTAACTGAATTTTAGTTCAGCAATAAAATCTGTTGTTGAAAATTATCATAATTCATTATTATTAATAATTATCATAACATCATATCATCTTGGAATCATAAAACATATATATTTAAAATTTGTAATTCGGCTGTGAAAACTAGTTTTGTCTTTTAAAGTTTGTATGAATAATCTAGGGAAAATGGCAGAATTTCCATAAGTTTTCAATTAAATAAAATTTCTAAAAAAATTGCTCCGAAGTGCAAATTTTTCCTTTTTGAAGCATTTTTAAATTTTTGTCTTTATTATTAATACATAACTATAATATATTTATTATTAATAAATAGCTATGCCAAGATTATCGAATATTCGGGGATCTTCATTTTAGTTTCCAAGATTCTCATCTTTGTTGCCAATAGGCTATTGCCACGTCCTCCGTTCAGCAAACCTTTTTTTTTTTTTTTTTATCAGAAGAACTAAGAGATTTACAGCGGAATGACGCATTTGGTTTCCAATATATCAATGTAAATTTATATCAAAAGGACTTTTAAAATTACAGTTTGTTGCAATTTCTGGCATTTACTATCCGTTAAATTAATTACAAAAGTTTGATTTTAAAATAAATTTATATTCTTAAAATTCATCATTTTTAACGGCATATTCTAATGGTAGCTTAATTATATGAGAAGTCACCTTAAGTTCATCTAATACACTGCAGATCATTTTACGTTAACAAGACTACAAAAAAAAATTTCTTTAAAGAAAAATTTTTACCAACTGTTGCGGGTACGCCTATGGGGCTCTTCGACTTAATTACGGTACTTAACAATTTTTACACTGGCACTTAATTATCTTCGTGGTTCCGATAATAGCACTTCCATTCAAGAGCAACAGCAAGCATTTTTAAAAGGTGGCTTCAGGAGTGTTCGTCCTCAAAATGTTTTTAAAATTATTTTTTTCGTGAAACAAATTGAATCGGAGTTTTGAAGAAGTTAAGTTTTTGGAATGAAAAGTAGACGGTGATTTTTCTTTAAATATATGGGTTTTCATATGTTTTCATCTTCTTTAAAAAGAATTACACATCATTACACACTGTAAAATTTTGGCCATTGAACTGTTCACTCTAATAGAGGATAATCGCATAGTGCTTAAAATACATTGAGCTACATATAATTGTCCTGCTTTCAAGACTAATTAATTTCTTCTTTCATTTATCTAGAACGTGTTGGAAATATTCTGGAAAATTATTAGCTTCATTATCTTTTAATGAGTGCTAAATAGTTCAAAAGAAATTTATGAGCTATAGATCGAAAATAAAAATTAAGTATAAACTCATTGAAGTAGCAAGTTTAAAAATAACAGAAGCCTAATTATTATCTTCTGTAAATTATTAAATGGAAAGAAAAACATTAATTTACATCCCTACAGGAAAATTCTAAATTATTTGCTCTTTTTACTAAAGATGACGTTTTCAGAGAAAGTGTAAACTGTTAAATTAGTTTTTAAAAAAAGGAGTTAAAATTAATACATGATTTAAAAAATATATTACTGTGAGTTTTGGAGCATAACATAAAATAAAAACAAAATACAGAAGACTTAAATATTTAGCGCAAAATTTCGATATCTCAAATAAAAATAAAATACAGTTACTTTTGTGTTTTTCAGAGTTAAGTCCAGTAAAAATACGAGCATAGTTTTAACAAATAGTTATTTGCTTTTTTTGTTAAAAAAATTATGGTATTTGTTATTTAAAAAATATAATGAATTAAACAGAGGAGTTAAGATAATATTTTGGAATATTTATACTTTAGAATTAGGCAGGAACAAAGAATGTTAGATTTTAGAGCAGTAGCCTAATGTGACATTTGAGATATTATCACTTGGATTGTATTTTTTAAAATGGCAAAAATTGAAATCTCGTATGGAAAATCTTTGATGCATAGAGAAAAAAAACGAATTACAAATTATTAGCTTACTACATTTATTAGCTTGACAGATTCTCTATAAAGTGACTTAATAATAATTTTATCGAAAGACACAAAACTGCAAAAAAGCTCTTTACCACAGTCAGTGGAATAAGCTGATTGTGGTATAAAGAGAATATGATACTTTGACTAAGTCAAGTCCAAGTATTAGTACTGCACATAAGGAATGCATCCGTCACCATAATACAGAAATCTATGACAAAGACTGTCATGTTCCCTTGCATCTTATATAATAATGCAGTTGCCTAAGAACTTTGACGTATTTTACTTCAGAGATAATTAAATTACGATAAAGGTATTCTTTATGCCCAAACGGATTTCAGTTGAAGAAATTCCAATGTCCTTTTGCAAAGTATAACATTTTTAATGCCAGTAATTATGACCTAAACGCATGCGGTGTAAATTTCTAAACTAGGTGTAGCTAGCTAATTATTCAATCCCATGATAGTGTTTTCGTCAAAATATGTCATACTTCATTTACATTTGGGAAATCCTTTAGGTGTTTTAGTATTTTTTAAACATATAGGTAAAAAATGATGGATATAATTGCAACATTCTTTGAGTAAGGTATTGTTGGTATATTTTCTCTTCTAGGTACAAAACAAGTTCATTCTGAAATTAGCATCTGCGCTATACATAATAAAATTTTTATCTAAAAGAATATCATTAATATAAAGCAAAATTGCAAGTATAATGAAAATATTGTTTATGGAGAGAATTAGGTACCCAAGAGAACAAGTTAGCTAATAATAGTTTCAAATATGTAAAGAAAGTGGGGAAGAGTAAAGGTATAATTCATATAAGAATATAGATAATAATTTCATATAGATAATAGTTTCAAATATATATTCAAATATACATTCATATAGATCATAGTTTCAAATATGCATTCTTATAGATAATAGTTTCAAATCTGTAAAGGTGGGGGAGGGTGGGGAAGAATAGAGATATATTTCGTATGCTTATAATAAAAATACGGACAAAATTATTTTTGAGGAAAAAATGAAAACAATTATTAAAAAATGGAATGTTTATTCTATATCTATTTAGTGACTAGTGATCATTTAGATACACAAAAATAACATAAGGAAGTATCCCTAAACTTTTTCTCTCATATTTCAATAATAATTGGAAATTTAAAGCTCATAAATCTCGTAAATTAAGTCGACGAAGAAGCCATTTATTTAATAATTTCTAATTTCTTTAAAAGTAATTATCTTGTTAAAAACAGAATTTTAAAAATATCCTTAAATTGTTTACTAAATTTTCTAGGTAAAAAATACAATTTCTCTAAGAAAAGGATCATGAAATGTCAATATAAAGAAGAATTTATAAATAAAAATGAATCTTTTGAAAACTAAGCCTGTTCGAAAAATTAAAAAAGATGTTAAAGTTAAGAAAAAAGAATTCAAAACAAAGGATTAATGTATTTTCGAAAACATTTTCAATTCAAAATATTTATAATGAAACGGAAGCGACTGCGTATTTTAAGTTTGAATAATTCTGTTAAAACATTTCATTGAATGGAAGCAAATTAAGCTATCTTCGAAAGTTTGAAAGTAAATTGTTTGAAATACAAGACATGCAAACAGGAATCATTTAATGAAAAAGATCGATCTTGAAAAACTTGGGAGTGAAAGAAAGAAAATAAAAGTAAAACCGTATCAAACTCTGAAGGACAGGAAAAAATTAATGTCAAGAAGATGAACGTGTAAAAAAACTTATAAAAAACGGGCGAGTTCTTCAGCGCTTATTGACGCTTTGTCGAATGCCTCGAGGATGTAAAAGTGAAGAGATTTCTAATTTCTTCTTTCTTATGAGGAATTTAATTTTTTTTCGCCCGCTCAGAGCTCAGAAGTGATTTTTTCCTCACCTTGCACTTTTTCAGTAAACAAATACTTTTTTAAAGAATTTTGTTAGATGTAACTTTTTTATGCTTCTGTATTTAAGCCTGATTTACTAGATCCTTTTTTTTCGTTTTAAATAGCTTCTGTCATTTTTTTGAAAATTTCAACTAATTAAGAACATATCTGTGTCTAAAAAATTATTTGCTTAGAAAAATTTGATAAACGTATTTTTTTTTGTCAAAAATTGAATCAATGAAGCAGGAAATAATTCATTAAGAATTAAGAGCAAATTTGTCAAATTTAAATAATATATCTACGGAAATTATAATGATAAGGAATTTTATAAATTTCGTTAAAAATTTTGCTAAAGTTTTATTTGTTTTTCCAGTGCGAGATGAGTTACTTAATCATTTGGCAATAAACACAATATAGCATGGAAATTTAAGAATTAAAATACTTATATGATAAAAATTATTACTATCCCAATCTCGAATAACTTATCATTACTCTTAAAATCTTTTTGTAATTGAAATACTTGATTTAAAATTTTCCTATAGCCCAGTTGTGCAGCTTAAAACAACTATAAAAAGAGCGTTATATCTGCAGGTTCATTTATATATTTTGCAGCACAGTTTTTGTACTCAATAAAACTGTTATCACTGAACACTTTATGCCAAAATTGGAATAGTCTCGCGTGTATCAATTTCAAAAATGCTCAATTTTATGTTTTTGAAATAAAACTAGTAAATAACTTAAACTACAATTAATTTTGTTTCCGATAATTTTCAGTAAACATTTTTTTAAATTATTTTATCACATTTGTAGATTCCACTAAAATTTGTTTTGATTTTTTTATATCTGAAGCAATATTTAAAGAATTAAAAAATAAATTGAAAATTGGTTAAATAAGAATTCAGAGTGATTTTACATAAGATAAAATAAAAATTAAACAAAGGCAGCATTTCTGATTATCCAAAGGCAAATAACAACTCTCTAAATAATAAACAGAATGGACACCTTTGTTTTCGTTCTTTTCGACTTTAAGGAGTAAAGCATTAAGGAGTAAATACATTGGTTATTGAATGGGCATATATGAAGGATGAAATTATCTAAATTCAAACAGAGCGGAGTTGAAGAAAATATTAATCAAGAATAAACTGTTCATTTCATTAATTATTGAAAATAACTTTTCTTACTAGCCTTTCTATTGTAAAAGTGGTTTTATTACTGTATAAATAATTTTGAAATTCTATGGTCCTATTATTTGAAACTCATTTAATATTAATAATTAACAATTAATATTAATAACTCAATTAATATTAAAAATTAGCATTAGTTTGATTTTGTATTTTTTCACTGTTAACTGCAGAGGAAAATTGTTAAAAAATATCAATAATTCAAAATGATATAAATGTTTATATAAATATCCTAAATATCTGCATTAATCCAGAAGAAAAAATATAATTGCCTCTAATTTTAAAATGAAGAAATAAATACTAAAATTTTGGATGAATCATTCTTTCCAGAAGAAACACTAAAGGCTTATGTCAATAAATTTTTGAAAATCTAAAAAACAATATGTTGTAAGTATTTACGTATTAATTAAATATCATTTTTTGAAGATAATATTTATTGTAAGGAAGGCATTTTTTCCAAATAACAGATTAATCATCACTTTTTTAATATTCTCCATTTCGGTTAGAGAACAATTATATTTATAAACTTAAAATCCATTTTACTTATTACTTATTTTTGCGTGCATAGTAAAATAATGAAAAAATATTTGGTTACATATATATCATTTATACATTTATTTAATTTCTCAAAATAAAATTAAAGAAAAGAAAAATCAAGGAAAAAATCGTGAAAATATATAAAATACTTTTAAAAACATCATAAATCTACGCTAAGTTGAATTTTTATCTATGTGAACCGAATTCATTTAAAAATGAATTCTAATATTTCCAAAATAACAAGCAGCAATAATTTAGAAAAAAAATAACATCGATTTGAGCTATTTTAATAGAAATTATTTTGAAATCTTTATAAAGAAATTTTGGAAAAGAAAAAAGAACATTGGATTTCAATAAATACAAAAACGTTTGATTTTAATTAAACATTTCACATGATCAGAGTAATAAAAAAATACAAAGTTTGTATAAAATAAAATATCCAGCCTATACAGAAGTAAATATCTCTTAATGTAAATTGAAAAATTTTATCTCATATTTTTCCCATGAATTTGAAAGCTTTAACATCTGTGAAAAAATCGTGAGATCATACTATATATAAAATTCAAGAACTTCTTTCCCATACCTTAAATTCCATAAATTTGTTGAACTTCATATGCAAAATTGATTAATCATCTTTGATTTCTTAATATGCTATACGAGGCATTGGTTTTAATATTAGAAAGCGAAATTTATTTAGTGAATAGAATAATTATTTACTCTGACAACCTCTATGATTGATTGTACCATCGAAAGATATTAAAAGAAACAAATAAAAATGCATGACATGCCACAAAAACGAAAACCTTTCGTATATTGCAGTTAGAGAGTTATTTATTGAATTTATTGAAAAAAAGGACAGATTTCGGAAAATTCATTTATATTTCTTGGCATTGTAGAATAGCATATTGTTTACATGTATAGTAATATAAAATTTTGTGTTATTTCAAATCTCAACTTAAATGTAATAAATGTATAGCATTGTTAAAAAAAGGTGGGGAAAGAAATTTATAATTTGGGCAGATTGACCATTGCGTATGAATTTTTTTCTGCATTTAATTAAATTCCATAAGTGAAATTTGTTTAATATGTGTTTTTGTGAAGTCGTTTAAGAGTTAAGTAAAAAGTCCGAATAAGTGTAACAGTTATATATATATATATATATATATATATATATAT
>JAPMOR010019417.1:145331-173413 GCA_026543865.1 Argiope aurantia | reverse complement strand
ATAAAGAAAAGAGACCGTAAATGAGAAATCGTTTTAATAATACATGAAAAGAAGCAAAAGGTACATGTATTAAAGTAATTGTTCGAAGTTTCTTCCACGGGCTACAATGCACGCCTCACATCTCCAACGCATGGACATCCGAACATTCTGGAATACTCCAGGCATATCTCGAATCTCTCCGGCAGCTACTGCGATTCTTGCAACGAGCTCCTCAGCAGTGTCAACAGGGTTGTCTTAAACTATCGATTTCATATGACCCCAGAAATAAAAATAAAGACATGATAAATAGAGCGACCGAGCAGGCCGCACGGGACCCCCACGTCCGATCCACTGGTGACCAAATGTGACATCCAGGTAGTTACGAACATATCCGCTATAATGGGCAGGGGCTCCATTGTGTTGGAACCACATTGTCTGTTGCGTCGATGCAGAAATCTGTTCATCTCTCAAAAGGTATGGCAATACTTGCTGCAGAAAGAGCAAGTATGTAGGTCCGGTTAGATGTCCCGGTGACAGGTAAGGTCCGATGAGGTGATCTCCCACAATACCGACCCATACATTGACCTAAAATCGATTCTGTGCTGCACGACATCGTATTGCATGCGGGTTCTCGACCATCCAGATATGGTCGTTATGCGTGTTGAAAATTCCTTCCCTTGTGAAGGATGCCTCATCGGAAAACAACACTTCAGCAGGAAAAAGGGGATTTGTGGCACATTTTCCCAGGTACCACTGTGCGAACGCAAATATAAAGTACATAATCTTCCGGTTTCTGTTCCTGGACACGCTGCACGTGAAACAGATGCATGTTTTCTGCCCCGAGAATCCTCCAGACGCTGCAATGGGAAACTCCGACTGCGTTTGCTACACTTCGTGTACTCGTTCTAGGATTCCCCTATACATGCTGCAGCACATTCTGTTCGGCGTCTGTAGTCCGTGCTGTTCTTACCCTGTCCCTGTGAGCTCTTTCTAATGAGCCTTTCTCAGATAACCTCTGGTGCTGTCGCAAAGAATTTATGACTGGGAATACGCCTCGTCGGATATCGTTCTGCGTACAATTTCCGCGTGCGGCTGGCCCACTACAATTTGCAGCCTAGTACGCCAAATGTATATCGGCTAATTCAGTGATTGTGTAATCATCCATCCTACTAACTTCGCGTTCTTGTGCGAAATGAAGATTCCCTCCACGAAAGCTCGGACGTTTCGCACAACGCCATCCACCGAGTCAGGAAAGCCTTTCTGACTGCCCATGGGTATATGATTTTGGTTCGTCAGTATGTACTATCCCTCTTAGAAGTTCTGAAACGGTTCACTGAAACACCCTGTATAGAAATTCGATATGTGTGAGTTCAATTTATATTACTTTTATATAAGACATACAAATGGAAAACCCTATATTTTTTCCAACCTTTAATTTCAGTTTTCGTTTTCATTCCAAACTATTATAACAAAACAATCAGATATCTGAAGTAGTGTTCTTAATCTGACATCTTTTATATAAATACACAATTCATCCTTATGTTGAAATTAATGCTATGCATATTTTATTTCAACCTACGACAGAAAATCCCTCATTTCTAAGTCAAAAATATTTGAATTTAAAATCCAGGAAAGACGATACATCGTTTCATAGCGATTTAAAATGCAGAATTTCATAATATTATTCTATTCTCTCAGCTCAGGGTAGAAATATATTCATACTTTCAAAAGTATTTATTCAAAAATATTTCCTCCTTGAATATCCAGTTCGAAAATCCCTCTCGCGCAGTTTGGCGTCAAAGAGCTCGAAAGGTAATATCCCAAATCGCTTCTGCAAGCTTAGATGGTAAGCCTGATGGCGATTATGAATCGCGCAGACTGAAATCCATTTCGATTGAAACGTATTTATTGATGGAGGTCGCCTCCAATTAAATCTCAAACATCAACTAAAACTGCGTTTAGCATTCAGAATGAAATTCGAAAGCCCTGTATTAAATTCTCACCCATTTGGGACGAGTTGGAAAATTATAAATGATCGAAACGTGCCGCCGGCCAATAGACACCCTTTGCCTGGCTGCTGGCGCTTAACACTACGTGTTCTGTGACCATCAATTACAAAACTCCGTTCTATATAAACCAATTCCCCGTGACCTACAATGGTACGCATTATTCAGTCGCAAATTAAGCCATGTCACTCTTGTGGTCCGTTAATGTTTCATTTGTACCCGCGCTGAGGAACGTCAAAACTTCGCTCGCATTATCATTAAGCTTAATTATACGCGACGCGAGTGGTGCGTTTAAAGCGAATGTTAGGGAGTGGGTGGTAATGGCAGGATATGTCTAGGATTGAAGAAACTATAACTCTCCGACGGAATCGACAGGTCAGGTGAAATGTGGTAATGTGACCTGAGAGATCAGTAGCAATATTTCAATAGTGACATTCTATTGATGAGAATCTAAACATTCCTTTCTATCCATCTTATTAAGTAGGATAAAATTCTATGACAGAAATCATTGATAGATTGATATTTGGAAGCAAATACCACAGATGTATATAATTGGACATTTCATAAGTATAGGAGGCTAATAAGTCATTTATATTTATAAATTGAAGATATATATGTTTTTTAATTCATCAATTTATGTTGTACCATTTAGCCCAGCTTGTTGCACAATATTGTATATTATTGTTAATCAATTTTCCACAATATCATACAATATTGCGAATATTGATCAATGCCATACAATATTGTACAATATATGTGTGCTAATCGGATAATTGAGTGACAGAAAACTCTAAGCTATGGTAATGCTATCAAATAAATCAAACGGAGTTATTACGATGGTGGAATGCCACTGAAAAAATTATTTCGAAAGCAAATCATCATTTGCAGAAATGGATTATTATTTATTTTTAATGCTGCATGTCGACTGAGATTTAAAAGCAATAATTATCCTATTTCCTGAATAGGATAATTATTTATTTAGAAACTTAATGGCAGACTGAGATTTGAAAGTAATTATCATATAATAAATTATTATAAACATTTTTATTGAAAGTGGAATGAAGACTAAGTTTCAAAGTAGATTTTAAAAATTGAACGTTAAATTAATGTAGAAAATAATTTCATCAACATTATTATACATGGTCAAAATGTATTAAAGAATATTAATTTTCTCTTTCAATTCACAATAAACAATCATTCAGGATAAAGTTTTAGATGCAATTTTGGCTTCAATTATTGACGATGGCAATATGAAATTTGGCGACAGTATCAGTTGAAATGACGTAATTTGTTCATAAAGCACAAAATACATAATTCAATAATGAAAATCTAGCTTCACCTCAACATGTTTTTACTAAGATCTCCAGTTTTTAAATGAATGGTAGTAACTGAGATTTGGTAGGAATTGTAGTAATAACTGTATTATTGCGCATTAAGATAGCACAAAAGTTTGTCACTATATTTCATTAGATCATTTATTCATTACCCCATGTTGGAAATGAACGTATTTGGCAATTTTTTACAAGAAAATGTTATTACTAGATAATGGTTTTATGCAGTATTAGCTAATGGAATGACACGGCAAGCTGGGATATAGAATACCACTCCATATCCCAAGCGGCAATATTTCAAAAATGATTTCACTTGATTCATGTATTATCCGGCATTTCATTTCTGTTTGTTAATAGAAATCAATATTTGAAAATTTTAATGCCGTAACAATTATGTATTTAGAAACTAAATAAAAACATCAAACTATCAAATAAATAAACTTCTATCTTCTCATAATGCCATATGTTTAAAAAGTTCATTTTCAATCAAGGTAGGTTATAAATGCGGGACATATTTGAGTCTGTCAAATATGAACGCTGGAAAATGACATTCAACAATTTGGTGAAAAATTCAACATTCAAAATTGAAAGGTGTGGAAATGAAAAAATCATTCATTTTTATCATAGTAATATTTAATAAACATATCTTTTAATTCAATTAATTAATGAGTCTCATTATTCTGTCTTCAAACATTTGTGATCAGACATTTTTATGTTGGCGTAATTCGTATTTCCTTTTTTAAACACAAATTTGTGAAATTTTAAGAATAAACAACAGAAGTAAATGAGCATAATGTTTTTCAAAGTAATTACAATCTTTCATTTTCCATTTTATCACAAATTAAATAATAACAACGGATTGTTTATATGCTTATCTGTTGAGGAATGTTAATTTTCTTGTTATTTCTAAGTTGACCAATACTAAAGCAGTCACTAATGATTAAGAAATGATTAGTAATCAAAAGATTATTTAAGAAGGAATTCTATCGTTTATATATAAATGACGTAGACGATTAAATAAGTTGTAGATATAATTTTAAGAGTAATAATCAAGGGCAGTTTATAATTTTCAGTTCATATTCAAGGACAATTATTTAATAGAATAATTAATTTTTGTGTGTAAAATTGAAATTTTATTTAAGAACTGAAAATAATCACCAATAACAAGAAATAAGGGCATTTCTCATGCCACAGATTGGAGGAGAAAAATGCATACAGATCGTGTACATAAAACATTTTTGAGTAGAATTACGAACGTTGAAGTAGGGGTGAAATTTGATCTGGCATGTTAATATTTTGCACTTTTACTGCTTCATGCTGCCTAGAAGATTATAAGAAATGATGACCTAAGTAGATATCAGCCAATCATTTTTATTGTTATTGTTATTAATTGGAAATCGAAAACTAATCATTTTATTTCGGTGCATTCAGACAGTTATCTTACATTTTATCTTGAAATTTGGATTTTTTTTCTTTGTATAAACGTAATTCGATTATAATAAATTCTATTAAAAATAAAAACCAAATTGAATGAACATGAATCATAATGCTTTTTTTAATCACAGCATACGAAAAAAAATCTTATAATTTTTGTCTCAATTCTTTTTGTTTTACCATGTTTGAAAATCTACTAAAATTACTCAGAACAAAAGATTTCGGAAACTATCGGGAAGTTTCGGAATTCAGGTAAATATTAAATGCCAAAAAAATATGTAATGCGGGTTAATTAAATGTTTCCCATTTTTTTTATCTACAACAACTAAACAATTTAAACATATCATGTATTAAAAGTTTCACGATTTTTTTTCTCCAAAGATGATTTCTAACGAGTCTATGTAAGTTAAAAAAAATACATTTCAAAACATTGCGGCTTTTAATTAGTAATTTTTGTTTGTAGTCTAGCAAAACACGCAATGAAATAATTTGAGTAATTTCTTCTTATTTAAAAGAACATATGGAATGTTCTCTAAAACACATCAAAACATGTTTCCATTTTTTTGCTTAAAAACGCATATTTTTTTAAACTCTTGCTGTGAGTGCAAAGATTCTGTGTTTTTAGCTGAAATCATCAGTTCCCATTTACAGATTAAGTGACTCCAAACGAGTTTAGTACGAAAAATTACAACTGGTAGCAACTCCCCGTCACAATTTATTTTATTTGTCTAATGGCATTCAATTGGAAGAAAGCATTCAAGTTTTAAAGTGTCCAACTACAACAACAGAATTCCTGTCATTAGTAGAAAGAGTGTCTTTTGGAGAATAAGATGGAAACAGGTTTATTTAACTTGATTTTTTTTTCTCCTCAACGTTAAATTCCTCTGTCTAGTGGATGGAGCAAGTTCATTAAGAACAGATCGAAATGGATTTCTACGCTCAAATGACCAAATCTTCGGAATGCTCGAACGACTTCGAAGGGGAAAAAATAAACACTTTTGTTCTTTTAATCTTTCCAACGCAAATGAACAGATTGGAAATGAGTTTACCAGACGTTAGAGCAAAAAAAAGCAATAATGTGATTCTGAGCCTTTGTGTGAAGTCAAATTTATTTGTGAAATATGGAAGAAAATATTTTGTCTCGATTTTTGGTAACACATAAGAATATATTATGTGGGAGTAGATAATAAGCAAATAAATATTATAAAGCAGATTAATTAGGATCTCATCAATTTGAGGAATGTTAAAAATTAATTAATTATTGTGCTTGTTATGTATGTTTTTTTTAATTATCAAGACCTCAATCAGATATCGAAGATGCCATTGAAGTCGGTATTGTATCAGCCAATTCACTTAACATATCTAATTATCTGCATGTCCGATAAGTCGTATGAAGTTGCAGGTTATGAAAAATGGCTTGAAAATGATTAAAAAAAAGTGCATATTTCGAGAAAACGATTCTGAGTTTACTGAATCGTTTCATTCTGAACATATTCAGAATGAATAAAAAATTCTTCTGGCTCATCCAAGTCATCCAATTTGCTTAACATATCTAATTACCTTGATGTCCGATAATTCGTATGAAGTTCAATTGACATAACATATTTAGTTGTTCGATAAGTTGTGTGAAGTTACAATTTAGTGACAAGTAACTTCAAAATGATAAAGAAATAATATATCCTTCCCCCAAAAAGGGATCTTGATCATTGAAACATATTCGCATTTAATCAAATATTCTTCTGTTTCATCCAATTATAATGATATCATCTCTCAAACTAAAATTATTATCATAAAAAGAAATAAGTAAATTCTTCATAAGACATTGAGAAATATTTTTTTTATCTTAATATATAATTTGAGCGCATTCTTAGTTCCTTTTTAAAGGGAAAGATTTCGTACATACTTATTATTTATTTTAGATCAAAGTATTCTTTTAAATGATATGTAGATCCATATTTAAGAAATTATCCATAAAATTAGAAATTTAAAAATCATTTTAGAAAAAAATGTTGAAATTAAACTAACGAATACAAAAAAATATTAATTAACACATACATTTGAGAATAAGATAAAATTAACAAAAAAAAATGCACGATAAAATTGAAAAATCATAAAGGAATTCATATTGAATTAGAATTATTATTTGAATTGGAAATACTTTTAAATTATGTTATGACTAGAGTTTTAATAAAGTATTTTAACTTCTCTGAAAATACATTTTCGTTGAATTTTTCATTAAGAATGATTTTAATTTCATGTGTGTGATAAAACTAATCTCAAATCTCAATTTTTTAAAGATATAATGCAATATTATTTATCGGATATAGAAAAGTCTTCTAATCAAAAGAACTTACATATGACCAACGGATATTTGCTTTTATTCTACTTAATTAACAGATCTTGAATTGAGTAGGAGTAATTGAGGCTATAAAATAATGAAAGTGGTTTCTTAAGCCGTAATAGGCCACGTTCTAATTTCTCAAGCAGGAGATATGTTCCGCATCGAAATGGCGGTAATTGTACTATACCACATCATTACTGTATTCCCAAGAAGAGTGAGAACTTATTTACTCTTCAGGTTACTTCTCATTTATATATTAAATTGTACATTCATTCAAGGAAACCATCGTACACGTGAGTCTCCTTAGAGTATTTAAGTTAAAATTTATGTGGTAAGTTTCAAATTACAGTGGTTTATCTCAAATTAATGGGATTATTGTAACATAGGGAAGTATTCATTTACATGTATGAAGTGTAATGCTTATATTAAAGAAAATCTCATTATTGCAATATTAAAAAAACAATTTTATTTCAAGATAAATTTATTTATTCTGGGTCACTAAGTCACAAAATACGGAGTACAAAGATTTTTTTCTATATTGTCCATACGCGTCAAACGTTATTTTAATTTATTTTCAACTTTAATTTTATTATATGAATCTGTAAGAAGAATCTTATGTATTGTCATTATTCTGAACCATGGTTTCTTTTCAAAATCCAAGACAACATTCGATTTTTAAACCATTTTTCTTTAACTCTATATTCTGAAAACGGGAAATCCCATATTCAAGAGAAATTTCAACTCATCTATATAAATATTTATCTTATACTGTCTTGGAAAAAACACGTTATTTTATATAATTTAGCAAAATCTACAGCAGTTTATGGATCCTAAGATTTTACTTTCAAAACGTAGAAAAACGAGTATAGTATGGTTTGAGGTTTCTTTTCTGTGTCTAAATTATAAATAACAGCCCTGCTGTAAAATGTAATTCATAAGAAAATGAAAGAAAACAAATTCAACATGCAAATAAATCAAGCAGGGAAGTTTTGAAAGAATTCGAATAAAGGAAAACTAATTTGTTAAAAGATGGTCACGATGCTTGCATTAAGGAGAGGTATACGAATATTAATATCATTCTAATGTAGCAGCTTATTTTATGATTTATATAATATTCTGTAAATGTTGATTTTTTTAAAAATATATATAAATTGTTTTAGAGATTCTCTAGATACATCAACGAAACAACTGTTTACATAATTGAAAGATGTTTTTTTTCATAAAAAATAAATAATTATCATTATTAGTTCGCATTTCAACTTATCTTATTTAATTTATTTGTTAAATATGTCTTCATTATACAAAAATGACAACTTGAGTGCCGCCAGATTTATTCTTGTGGTGACTAAAGTAAAAGCGTAAAAAACAAAACAAAACAAAATATAATCCTTATTTGTTCCTAAAATTTCCATTTTTTATGATAAAACTAATAAAATTGAGCTTAACATTCCCGTTAGTAATAAATTAGAGTAATTTATTTTTAGTTTTCCTTTATATATCTCCTTAAATATCCTTTTTTGAATACTTCATAATTTTATTTTTTAATTTATTTTAGCTGTCGATTTCCACCTAAATACATAAAATAAAGAAAAAAAATCATTCCAAACTCAGTAAATTTGGTTCTCTGTCGATTGAAATTTGTTAATTAGAAGCAAATCAACTAATTCCTACCATCATTGCAGGAAATCAACATTGTATTAAAAAAAAATATCTTTCTTAGAAAATCTAGAAGAATTTCTTAGAATTCCCTTCCAATTAAATTGTTATCGAACTGCTTCCATCGACTCTTGGAAGACTTCTTAGCAATCTTCAAGGGACTTGGAGAGAATCCGCAAGTCATTCTCACACCTTTATATTTTAATATATTACTATTTTATTACGGAAAATGAAAAAAATATTTTCCTATAAAAAGGAAAAACTTTTAGTTTATTGTGAACATTTCAAACATTTGTGTTCGGAAAACTATTTTTTTATCGTAATTTTATTTAAGTTACTTCGAACCAAATTTTATGATTAAAAACAAATATTGATAGAGAAATACATTTAAACTCCAAATAAATTATTTTCTCTGATTAAAAAATTTCCGAAAAGTATATATTTTCTCTGAAATATATATTTTCTCTGTTCTATATAATTATTTTCTCAGAATTTCCGAAAAATATATATTTTTAGAGACTTTAAGGAAAAAATATCTTTCATATAAAGTATAAAATTACTTTAATAATGCATAAAAATGAACTAAATTCATAAGAAATTTTTTTTTACTCTTCTAAAAACTGTATGAATTATAAGAAATAAATAAACATTAGAGTTTTCTTGCTGAATAATGCATTGTTGTTATTAAATTCATAGTACAAGATTTAAAGAACAGCTCTCACAAAAAAGTAGTTTTTGCCATTATAAATTATAATTTGATAAAGAATCGAGAAAAATGAATGAAAATGCAAATGAGAAAACTGAAATTTTCTTTGAAGCTTCAAGTTTATTTTCAATTCGTTGCGATAAAGTTCCAAAAACAAAAAACACGGAAAGAGTTTTCTAGGAGATTGAAATTTTACTAATAATGACACAAAAGACTATATTTTCCGTCTCCTATGGAAAATTCTACGAACGCGTATTCACATCCCTTGGTTGTCATACGCTGGTATGAAGCACATTAAAATCTCATTAATGATCAGTCAGTGGTTTAAGATAGAACAAAGGATCCGGATTTATGTTGAAAATGTATTTTCCACTCACATGCGTGCAAACAGGCAGTTCATTATTTTGCATCAAATATGGTGAAAGTTCGCTTCACTTCACATCTATGTTAAATAGAATATCGACCTCTCTCATCTTCAACTAAATAAAGAAAAGAGAATATAGAAAACCTAGAACAAAAAAGGAGAATGAAGAAATAAAGAAAAAAAGAGGAGCTTGATGATTAAAAGCAATATTTTTTCTTTCTTTCTTTCTTTTTTCTTCTTTTTTTTCTCCTATCGGTACAGCTAATGTGATGTTCTTTCTTTTAATTTCATGTTTGTTATTCCAAAATTCGTGCTGCTGTGCTTCTCTTAGCATTATTAATTTACTGGAGGTTTAATGGTGAAATCCCAGGAGTGAAGATGGGGAGTGGTGGGGGATAAAAACACGAGGTTCGGAATAAACTGCGAACATAAAAAATAGATCCCCATCCCTATGGTGTGAGAGAAGGTTCTCCCCTTCAATACTTGTGGTGAAATTAGAGAAAGTTCTTTTAACTTTTAATGAGTTTTCAGAACACTAAACGCAAGTAAATGCTTGGGTAAAAGTATAGCTGAAAATATCCTTGGTATTAAATCCTTCAGATGTTTTGGGAAATTTTCTGATTAATTTATGGATCTTGAAAGATTTATTTAAATCGAGTACTTTGGTGGAAATTTTTGTTTCATTCGGTCTGCTATTTGCTGGTTGCCTTCTCTTTTGTTGTATGGATTTGTAAAAGCATTAATATTTCATTTGCAAACTTGGATCTATTGTATTTAATCCCTTGATTATTGGAAATAATTTAATATTTTTTTAGTTTTGTATAATGCCAAGTTTTGGATTATACTTAAACTTAAATCTATAAGAATATTTTATTTATTTTCACTTATAGAAAATATTTAATTCCTTTTTGAATATTAAGAATTCAACATAAAAAATTGTTCACTGTTAATGGAATTCAAAATAAAAAGAATCATGTCTTTAAAAACCATTATCCATATGAAAATAAAATAAAATATTCTGTTTATATCAAGAATTTTAATATTTCAGTATTCATTTCATAATTTCAGATATCATTAGATGCTATTTATCAAATAAATAAGAAATATTATTTTTTTCTCAGTATCGTTTTTTAGACTTTCTTATTACTTTATTGTGAACAAATTATAGAAAGACAATGTATTGTAATGGTCAAGAAAATCCGAATTCGAGATTTTGATGAATTTTCATATCTCAGACTCTCTTGAGTCTGAAAAACTCATTTATGAATTATGAATGAAATCCGGGACTAATGAAATTTGGTATGTATTTATTACGCCATATTTGTAGATTTATATCAAATCTATTTACTCCATTCAGGTAACATTCAAGATAAAAAGGTAACTACGAAACCAAAGAAGTCAAATGGATCACATTAGACTCATAGAATGGTATTTAAAATGTAGTTCATCATCCATTTTTAACACAAATTGTCAAGAGGTAGGGCGCATCTCAGCCTGTATTGTCGCATGAATATAAATAGAAAATTCTGTAAGACAAATACTCAAATGATTTAATTAAATTTGGTATGCGGTCTTTTGATTATAGTTGATCTCTGCAAATTTCGATTTCAATCGGTCGAGAAAAAGATGTCCAAACCCATATTCTGTGTTCCGATGTTTGTGTATTCACCACATATTAGTGATTCATTTTCAGACTTTTTGTGGCTCCATAATGATATGGGGATTATAATAAACGAATACAACAATTAGAATATGGTATAAGATTTCGGGGATAACGTTATGGGACTTCACTACCTGCTAGATTGTTTTTTCTTTTCTTATCTATACTGATTTATTTTAAAATCTGTGCGTTTTGCTATTTTGTTATCATTACCGGGGTATACTTCATAATTTTTTTTAAAATATCAGTAGTCTTCATCAATATTCTTTGAATTATTTCATTTGAAATCTTTGTAATGCGGTTTGTTTATAATGGAAATATATAATTTGATTAATTTTGGAGCTTAGAAGAATTTCTGTTGTTTGAACTGATATAAAGCGATTAAATTAATCCTGGCTTTTGGTCAAATTTTCAGAATTATTCAAAACGATTGCTCTAATTTCAAATGGTTGTTTTCAGATTTGTTTACGAACTTAATCGTTGCAATATGGTCTTTATTAATGTCGGCAGCATTCGTTGGGAATGTCCATTCTCTTACATAACTTTCATGAATAATTTCATTTTATTAATTGCTTTCGATACACAAAAAATATTACGACAGAATATAAGACATATTACAAAGAAATAATTTCAGAAAGCATGGATATCCACATGCGGATCATGCAAAAAGGTATCGGACACTTGCTTATGTCAGAGAACTGGTTTTCCAGTAGCTGAGATGCAATGGATACCACATTGTTGTTTTCGAGTGATCAAGAGAAATCACATATCTTAATTATTAAATACGTGACTAAAACTCTGAATTTCCTTCTACATTATATCCATCCTGTCATTTTCTTGCATACGAAGGATACAAAGAGAAGGTATTATAATCACCAAAAGTTTCCACCTCGAAGTTTTAAGATATCTCCAAATTTGAGACATCTCTGAAAACCGTCCATAATTCTGAAAAATGACTCCGAAAAAGTTACTTTTGGTGTTAAATCTGTTTGTCGCTTTTTCTATCTCTGAACTGGATATTCTAAGTTGGCACATGAGATTTTCTCTCTCTTTTCGAATACAGTTGAACGAGTAAACTCCAAAAAATTACAGCTAAAGGCTAACATTTAGTACATCTTTTAGAATCTAAATTATATTTATTAGAAATTGTAAGCGAAATCTGCCGAAGGGTTGAGCTTCTTTCGAACTGTTTATTCGGTTGTATATGAAAGCGATATCGCTAAACTGGAGTGATTTTGATGAATAAATTTTGATTCCTTGTCTTATGGAAAGAATTGTAGATCTCTGAGTATTTCGATCCAATAGAGGAAAAGAAAGATATCGAGACTTCCTAATCAATTTCTTTATTATATTATGGTATACAAATACTGTACTACCATACTGCGTCTTTACTTGTGGAAATCAGTAGGCAAATTCTCGTCTGCTTCAATACTACCGTTGAATTTATGAGTTTGTCATCTCAGTACCTACAATATAACATGTCTGGTACTCTTTCTGAGGACGCAGAGCAACATACAATACAAATACCATACCATAATACTGCGTTTTTACTTGTGGAATTAGTCCGTAATTCCCCTTTGCCTGAGAATTGCATAGGCCTTTGAGGTTTCGTCGTATCCCTCTCTACAATATAACATCTCTGCTACTCTTCCTGGGGACGCAAAGCAGAAAGAATAAAAATACCATACTATCATAGTATAGTACAAATACCATAATATTATACTGCGACTTTATGGAATTAGTAGGTAATTCTCCTCTGCCTGAGGATTTTGTTGTCTTCAAGGGTTTGTCATCTCCTTCCCTAAAATATAACATCTTCGTTACTCTTCCTGTGGATACAGAGCAGCATACAATACAAATACCATACTATTATACTGCATCTTTACTTGTGGAAATTAGTGAGTAATTCTTCTCTTCCTGAGGAATGTCGTTGCCTTTAAGAGTTTGTCATCTCCTTCCACACAATATAATACCTCTGATACTCTACTTGGGGACGTAGAGCTACATACAATACAAATACCATGCTATCATGGTATGATACAAATACCGTCCTATCATACTTCGGTTTTACTTGTGGAATCAGTGGGTAATTCTCCTCTGTCTGAGGATTGTCGTTGCTTTTGACGGTTGTCGTCTCCTTCCCTACAATATAACATGTCCACATCAGAGCGGCATACAACATTATCATTGTATAGTATAAATACCATACTATTATAGTATAGTACAAATACCATACTATCATATCATACTACTGCTTCTTTACATGTGGAATTAGTGAGTAATTTTCCTCTGCCTGAGGATTGCTGTGGCTTTTGAGATTTTTGTCGTCACCTCTCCTGAATTACGCAATAATTGCTACTCTTCTGAGGGATGCAAAGTAGCATATAATGACACCAATAATTATAATGCTAGGTTATCTAAATATGTAAAGATATCAAGAAAGAAGCATCCCCCTGTATTTTCTATTATTGTTTATATGGACTTAGAATTCTTTTTAATCAGATAAATTATTTTAATTAACTATTGATTTATATACAATAAAATTTAAAGAAGAAAAATAAATGTTTATTTTTTCCTTGGCATTATATATGTTATAGAGTTTATGCAAAGAAGCTGCTGAAAATCATAGCAGGAATGGCACGTGTTCTATTTCAACGAACATCAATGGCTCATGTTCAAATGATGTTCTATTTCCTAATAGAACACCAATTTCATTTTAATTTTACTAAAGTATATTGCAAAAATAATTGGATTACATTCAAAGTATTGTGTAAAGACCTTTTAGCAAATCAAATCAACGTATTAAATAATGTTATAATCATTAGAATAATAAGCGACATCTGAATTAATTTATATCACAAACTGGTAAATTATTTTATTCAATGCAAGAAATCGTTCTAAGGTAGAATAACTCGACCAATTTAAATGTCACAAAGTTTCTATGTAAATCACCACTTACAGATGTGGAGGTATGTCCTGCTGTATTTTTATTTATACCCAAATCATTGAAACTGATACGAGAAATAGTTGTTCGCTCATTTGAAACAGCAGGCAATTATGTCTGAATAAAACATATTTTACTGAAATAGAATGGTAGTCACTTTGTCGTAATTACCTGGGCTTTGCTTCGTTCTTCAACAAACGTAGTTAAGCGTGAAGATTTATAGCATTCGATACGCATGGGAAATTCTTATGGCCTTGCAAGTGTACTTAAATTATTTTGTCTCGCTGAATTTCATCGTAACAATTTTTTTCCTAGTCTTTTTGATAGTTTGAGCTTGAAGTGTTTTCTTGCTGCACTAAAGAAATGAGATTGTTATTATTATATCGATTTTTTGCAATATAAAATATATAAAATTTGCTATAGTATTTATTTTACTTTTTATCAACAGTTCATATTAAAGAATATGTTAAATCACTTCAAAAAATAAAATAAAAGGAAAATTTAATTATTTTAAAGATACAAATTTAAAAAAATAGAATTTTGAAAATTTCTTTAATTTTTTATTTTTAAAAAATTAGTTTTAGGCCCTGTACATTTATTTCATTTGTTAAAATTGATTCCATTTATTAACGGTTTTGATGAATTATAGTATTGAAACATCTAGGTTTCATTTATTCAGAAATATTGTCAATGATTTATCTAATATTCTTTTGAGTGTTAGGTATGTGAAAATTTATTTCTGCTAATGATAAAATATTTAAGTAAAAGAATCATTTGATAGATACATCTAATTTATGCTGTAAGTGTTTGCTGCTTTTCTCGTAGTTCTTGAAATTGTTATAGATTGTAGCTCCAATTGTAAATTGTAAAGTATTATTTTATATATATACAGAGATATTATTATAGTTTCCCCGACTTACAAATAAAAAGAAATGAGATCGCCATATAGCTTTGTTTTACACTTCTTCTTGAATTAAAACAAAAAAACAAGCACATGTTAAATTTTTAAGATTAAATTCGTAACGTCTAATATATGCTCATCACGCGATTTTGAATTCACTTTACCACATACAATCCTGTGCCGTCTTTCTCTTTTTCAGAACAGTTATATTTATGAGGCAGTATATAAGAACGGGGGGGGGGGGTCGATAACATTCCTGATTTTTCCTTTGAAACTTCTAAAACACTTCCTTCCTCAATGAGTAAATATATTGGTAAGCGACTTTTGAATTCATACTCGTAAGAAATTCCCTTCCAGATAGCAGCATTTTTCCATACCAAATGCAACCGACCAGATTCCCTTTGGTGAATACTCGGAAATACATTCTGAAGTTGACTCCCAGTCGTTTCTTAAGAGTAATTTGACCGCTCCTGAAGAGAAATTGAGGAAAGCAATCATCATAAACACTCGTAAGATTGCCTAAAGAATTCCTTATTCCTTGATGTCTAGTCATAAAATTCAACACCCTTGAAATATTTCGAAAAATACAAGAAAAATTTTAGACTTCTATGTATTGGGGAGTAGTAAAACTGCACACAGGAAAGAGTGAAAAATGTTCGTTGTAATTTTATGCGCAATTTCTCAACCTCTATGGTTAATTTTTATATTTGTTTTGTTTAAATATATGATGGATGGTTGTGGGATTACATGTTATGGATCATAAAGAAAGAAAAAAGAAACCTCAATGCAGTAAAACCGTAAATGTTAAAAAGCGTTTGAATTCTTGTAAAGTTAAAACAATAATTGAAATAAATAATATTTGACAAAGAAGCATAATCATTCAGCAAAAAAGAAGTTCAATCATAACACTAATATTCTTTTCAGAATCTGTGGTCTTGGATAATATGTATATTCTTAGAATTTTTCGTCTTAATGGAAAAAAAAGGAAAGAAAGAAAGCATGTTTATTTAAAATATTTAGTAGAAATTCCTTCTATTTAAATTAAAGAAATTTCATATTCCATATAATGATTCATCTCTGTCTTAAAGTATTGAGTTTACAAATGTAAAATAAAGAATACATAAAGGTGATTTAAAGTAAAGTAAAATAATATTGATTCTTATTTCCCAAACTTTTCCTTGAGGATAGAATGATTATAAATTATTCCAAATTGAAAATATTTAATAGTTACAGCAGTTTATATGAGATATCCTATGAAATGGAATGTACTTTTACAAAAAAAAAGTAACAAAATAATTTTTGAGGTAACTGGTAAAGGGAAGTGTAAATTCTGAGATGTAGTAAAATAATAGTTTATCTGAAAAATAGTAGTTTATTCTTATTATTACAATTATATTCTCTTCATATAATTACATTATTTTGATCAGAAGTCAATATACGCATTCCTAATTAATATTTACTATTATAATTGGGAATAGCGACATAATTAGAGACATTACTGAAACTAAGATTAGTTAATTAATAAATAAATTTCAAATCCGAAAAAAAAAATGGATTACTTAACGAGTCCTCCACAATCTGATTATATATTTACAAAAACTGGAAACTTATTTTCCTTTTCCTAAGAACGAAATACGAATATATATTTATATACAATGCTTTTATACTAATAAACGAATGCCTATGATTTCTAATTATTTTTATTCTTTATTTAGGCATTTACATAAGGGTTTAGAATCTATACTACTTTAATTCGTATTTCACTCTAGATTTGCTCCTGTTATTGAGTCTAAGACAATTTAAATTTATAATTTGTTACGGAAAAAATTATTGGAAATATTTTCTTCATTTAAATTGTTTTCATAATTTTTAAAATAATGACTTTATAAAATGATAAATTCATAAAATGATTCAAAAAATAAATTTTTGAATTGATAAAATAAAAAAAAATTATAAAAAACAAGTTTCGAAATTTTTTAAGAGATTAACAATAATGCCAAGGCAGTTTGCACATCAGTTGCTTTTAAGAATTTTATGAACATATATATTTATATATATATATGTACGGACCAATTTTTAATGCTTAAATCAAAACAAAAAAATAATTAGAAATTCAACCTAATAAGAAAACAGTAAAAAAAAGCATATTTATTAAATATAATACACTAAGTTTTTCAGCATATATCAGTGATTGGGCATAAAGTTAGATTAACATGCCAATAGATTTCATTAAGTAATTAAAAAGCAGTAAAATATATTAAGAATTTATTATATATAGATATGGTAACAATATTCGTGAATTGTTAAAAGGAGTGGGAAGATTTCAGTTTCTCTTTTAATAAAATATTACAAATATAATAAAATAATAATGATAATATATTTACATAAATCCTTTATCCCTCATTATATAAATTATATTTATATTATTTTTAGATCCCCTAATTTTTTTCTCCCAAAACTGATATCTATAATTACGAATATTCTTTTATGCATATTTTCTGTTTTATGACAAATTTTTATACGATATTTTTTCTGTGGTTTAATAGTTAATCTTTTTGCTAGTTAATTTTCTATAACGCATGCATTAATCTCGATCAAACCTTTCAAAGCATCTATTCCGTCAAATAATTGAGAATTACACTTTACTTTATAAGCTTCCACAGCATACTGATTGTGATTAATTTAACGTGAGCTGATGTCGTTGACATTTGATTCTAGTTCAATGAAATTTCCCCATTAACAAGTTGATTCAACTACAGCTCAGATCTTGCCAAACATATGTTCCCAGCGAGAAAGTGAGTCATAACTAATTTAAAGCACTTGAGGCACTGGCCCATAATAGTACGATAATTAAGGCCGCTGTGGTTAAGAAACAAAATACTTCGTTAGCCGCCTTTCAGCTTCAATTTCTCACATGTCATAAGCAGAAGGGCTGTCGCAACCTTGACTTTTGGTATTTCTATGATGGAGCTGGAGGTAAAAAAAAGGATTGTTGGATTGTATTAGAATAGTGAGTATATTCTGCTTATAGGTAATGTATTATAAGATTTGGAATGACCTTGATATGTTATTATATAAAAGAGATTATATTAAATAGGTCCTTCATAATACTCATTTTGAAAAAAATAGTAAACTGTATTGCAAATGATTTTGGATAGGGCTTAATAATAACCTTAAATTTTACTATCAAGACCAATATATTTTTTTTAAATCGCTTTAATGAAATTATTAAAAAATTTGCTTTAACCCTCAGTTATAAAATTTACATTTATAACTCATTTTTTGTCATCACTTTTAAACTATGACTGAGATGACATTCAAACGAATCATTTATTTATTTTCCATGATTTTCTTATTAGGAAAAAGGACAAAAAAATTTCAATTCCAAAATATCTAAGAAATTACAACTTTACAGTAATTAAAAAATAAGGAAATTGTTAACCCTCATTGGAGTTGCATTTGTCTGTAATGTTCATTCATTTATTATAATTTTATAGTAAGAATATTTTTAATAAAAATTTACTTAAATATCTCAATGAATACAATGCAATTAAAGTTTTAAATTTAGAATTAATTTTTAAAAATTATTTTTTACTACATGATTTTTATAACAAAATAAATGGAATTTAATACATAAACTTTATGGTGTAGAGTTAAACGATGAGAAAAAAATAATTTTAAATATTTTTTTTAAATATAAGTAATATTTTACTTTAATTTATTTGATTATAAGTAGATGATTTATTTATTTTTATCATACTGTGAAAAAAAATCATTTATTGTTCTCATTATTTCAACTTTGTAAAAACGATGAAAAATGGAGCGATAATAGCTCGTTTATTAATGCTAGGCAGACAAAAAGACTTAGATTAGGAGATTCTGTTACATAAATATAACCACCATATTTCTTTTTAATAGAATTCGCTTCATTCGAACGTATTTCATTTTTTTTTGAAGTATACATTTTCAGAAATAATAGAATTTGGATTAATTTTTAATTCATTAAAATTTAGAAAAATATTCAAATACCGCTTTTATAATTCTTATGACAATTTGTTACCTTTAAATGTATGTTTTTTTGAGACACCAATTTAGAAGCAAGCAGGCACATGCATGTTTGCGGTTGCTTTATTTAGTTGCTTTGCGGTTTAGAGAAAATATTGTTTTCATTCATAATTGCCCGAATGTTGAAAAGAAGATGATTTAGCTATAAAAAGAGTTTATTTTTAAATATCATTAGCTCATCCTTATATGTTTAATAACGTCGATATTTTTGCTAATAAAACTGCATGCATTGAAGTATTTTCTTCAAAAATGATAAATTTTATCTCCTAATAATAAAGAAGAATGCCTATCCGTGTTCTGTAAGCAAGACCCTTAAACCTAAAGCAATCAAATTTGACCCATATATAATATGTAGGATAAGAATGTGTATCTCAGAATGATTGTTTAAAAATTTTACTAGAATTTCAATAATTTAAAAATTAATCAAAAATTTTAGAATTTCTCCTATATAACCTTTGAAAAGAATACATCACATAATTGTTTCTTCGTGATTTTTTTTAAATTCAAAAAATTGTCTTTCCAGCATACCAGTTTTTTGCCACATATTTTTTTTTGTACTTTTAAATCCATTTTTAATCCTATTTTAAATTTATTTTATAAACAAATATATAATTTTTGAAGTGATACTCAAGGATGATTTTACTATTTTCATAAATATTTCATTATGCACTTTTTAGATTGTTGTTTATCCATGTTTGAAGACTTGCTTTATTTTCCCATGTTTATTTGTTTCAGCATGATGTTATATTGATAATAACGAATCTCTTTCTACCTACATTTTTTTTTTCAATTTCATGGCAAAAAATTTTAACGCTCGTTCATTTTAAATCCTAGTGATCTTTGATGTAACATTATTAATGTATTAAAATACAGACAGAAAAATAGAGAAATGCATAGGACAATGAACAAGATGATGTAAGATTCCATGAAAGGTTATGCATGTAATCTTTGAAAGTGTTATTTAGTAATTTAAAGTTTGAACATGTTTCCATAATTTAACCACAAAATATCTATTCTAAATTTCTAGTAGAAATTAATCCTTTTGCACAAATTCATCGTCAAAAGCATTAATATGAAACAAATCGATAAATAAAAATATAGAATATATTAAAGAGTACAAACAAGAAAGTACTTATTATGTCGATTCATCTGACTACCTTTCTATTGTTCGTATAAGTCAAATCTTTCTACAACAAACCATATTCTATTAAATTGCACTTCAACTTCGTGCCTTTTCTTTAACCATGAGATAACATTTTTATAATAGACACTACTACCAACTATATAAAGAAAAGAAAAATGCATAGAAATTAAGCAACTGGAACAGATTTGCAAATGGATGTAATCTCATAAATTTCATTCTAAATGTTCCATATCGTTCTACATTTTATTAAGTTACATACAGTACATATACATTTTTTAAATGTCTTTAAATTCTCTTTCTCTAAAGGGTTTCTTGTACCTTTTTATAATATGTATAAGCTACCCTTCAGCAGCAAGCTGAGAAATGATAAAATTAAGAACCCGGAATCCCTTTGCTAACATTAGAGAAAATAAATATAGTCTATAATGTAAAGAGACCATTAAAAGCGGGGAGCCTTCTTTATCTTACCGAAAATGGGTAGAGAGGAATATAACTCAGGCAATGAGAACGCGGCGGCACATTCTACTAATTATTGAAATTCGAGACTGCTGATCATTCAGCCTCCGCAGATTAAGGGGTGTGCGGTGGAGTCTCGCCTTCGTGCAAAGGACTTGGGAGAATCCATTATAAATGAGAAACATGCAAATTGAAACTTTGGTCTGTTGCCGAGTACCAAAGCATCATTTATTCAAGTGAATTCCCCGAAATCTAATATTTTCAGACGAAATTACATTTTGCATATTTTGTTTTCTTCATTCCTTTTTTTTTTCCTTAACTCTCTTTCACTTTTTTGAAGGTACCCACCCACCTCCAGCTAGATGAAATGTCAGCAGATTTTATTTTTCGTGTGCCATGCATAGTGATGTTGACTAGAAATATTCACCGTTGAGAACTGACAGTGATATTTTGACTTGGAAAATTTAGCCTAAGGTTTATAAATAGAATTTTTCATGTGATTTTTGCATTTCTATTCGCACGATATGATACCAATTTTTTTCTCTACTTCAAATAATTCTGCAATCTACAGTGTCTCAAAAGTAGATTAGTAGAAACTTATTTTGATCCCTATAGGCATTTTTTTTTCATGTAGTCTCAAAACAACTAATCAAAAAGTTTCAGAAATATGCTTTTTTATTCTTTTTATCAAAAATAATATTTTAAAATATTAAAAACCTTATTTATTAGCATTTCATATATATATATATTTGATTAAATATGACTATCATTTCAGTTCGGGAAAGATTTTTGATCTCTAGAAATCATCTGAGGAACATATAAATAATTGAACTGTAAGGAAAATACTCGATATTTTTAAAATTAATAGTTTGTTATAAGTTCAAAAATAAAGTGTTTTTAATAAGTGTTTAGATGTTTAAAATGGTTGAAAGGTGTGCTATTTTTATACAAAGAAGTATAAAATATACAGATATTATCTCTTATAAAAAAAGTACAGATTGCCTTATAGAAGTAAAATATTTGATAAGTCAGTTTCGCAATAAAATTCTAACAAAAATATTTTTACTCAAATTAATAATTATCAAAAACATTTGTATTTTATTAAAAATTTATAAATTTAGAATAATTAATGAAATAATTATCGAAAAAGGAAAATAATTTTTGCTACGTTGAGGAATATTTTGGATTTTATGTCACAAGAACGAGAGTTGATGACATTTTTGCAAGTTTGAATCTAATTAAATGAAGTTTTTTCAGACAAATGCGCCAAAGCTTATCTAATGAATCTAGATTTTTTATATAGAAATTCTGAACAAGAAAATTAGAAAAGAGTATCAATTTTATAACTTCAGTTTAATTTTTTTTTTTTGATAATCTCTTGCATATTTTAAGGAAAGTAAACTTAAAAAATCCAATATGCATATAGTGTTGGAAGCTATTTAAACATTTTTTTAACTATAGAATATTAAATAAATAAATTGTATTCGAAACTAAAGCACTTTATCCTTTTGAGGCTTTACATTTATAAAAGAGTTATACACTAGACACAAAAAAATGGAAAAATTCTAATGGTTCTCACATGATAAAGAATCGAATTCGCGAATACCAGAAACTATTTAATCAGTAACATTAAATATACAAACACATTTACTAACTACTTCAATGAGCAAATAAATTAACATATTTTTAGTTTTAATAGAATAAATCAACGTGATCTTAGAGGAGAATAATCTGATAGAAACATGGAAATTTTATAGAAACGAAACTCATTTCCGCGATAGTTGTTGGAAAACAACTTAGACGATTTTCGTATCAATACGCATTGCCTAACAAATAATGAATGCTTTAGTTAGATGGCAGAGAAAAAGGATGTTTTCTTTAAATGAATTCTATTCAAATAATGTGAAAGCGAAGATATTTTATTTCTTTGTAAACTTCGTAATTAAAGAACGATATATAATCCGATTTCATTTGTGGTGATTCAGTTTGAGAATGTGATCCACTCCTTAAGCGAAAGGAATTGCAGATTTTTTAGAGAGACATTCATTTCCAATTGTATGAGTTGTGTGTCTTTGCCTCTTCGATGAGTCCTTAAAGGATATTTATTGCAACTAGAGGGTAACTTAATTGAGTCAAATTGGAGTTCCATTAACGGAATTGCAAATACAAGTTATCTGATAGGGAAAAGAATCATGAAGTGCTCTACAAATAAGATTATTGCATCAAATCACTTTCGTGACTGCTCTTAATGTGTTTTAAAATGTACAGGGTGGTTATAATTAAAGTTCCAATTTGAAATGGTCATACAAGGAATACTACTGAACCAGATGTTATCGCACTTCGTAATAGTTTACAGAAGGCCATGGGAATTTCTTCTTCATCAAAAAAGTTCAAAAACTCACCACCAGGGGGGAATGGCGCTGTATGCAATATTATTAAACAAAATAGGAAATGAAGACACTGTTTCAAAATGTGTTTAATCGTTTCTGAATTGCGTTACAAAACATGTTCATTGTTGCATTTATTATTTTCTGAAAGCAAGTTACATCGCATTACTGTATTCTCATCAAGAGTTCTTATAATTTCCCTCGGCGTCTTCCTCTTTCTGAATGATACCTTAGCATCATTCATTGCATTCATAATAACATTTAACGAAACAAGCACCATCTTGATTGTTTAGAGATATTGTCGATTCGTAACAATGATAACTCTAACAAACAGATTCACTTTATCTGGAAAATCAAATGACGTGTAAAGTGCATCTTCATAAATCATTTACTTCTACCTACCATAAGCCAATTACAAGATATTGCGGTTGTATATAAGCCCACAAACAGTTTCGTTTCAAAAATGATTAAACACATTTTAAACTGATGTCTACAAGTCTTATTTTGTTTAACAACACTACATATGTCGCCATTTTTCCACTGGTGGAGAGTTTTTCAACTTTTTTTCGGAGTGGAAAATATATTCCCATGACCTCCTATAAACTATTACGAAGTTTGATAAAATTGGGTCCAGTAGTTTTCGTTTTATGGACATTTCAAGGTGGTGCTTTAATTATAAATACCTTTTATTAACAAAACATGAAGAATAGACTGTTTTGAAAAACTTTGAAGGTAATTTTATGACATTATTTTATTTGACATGACTGCGCCCAGATCGTAACTTTAGGGTCAAGCATGTTGCTATAAAATAATTTTTAATACAATTTTTATAATTAATATATTCTTTTTTGAGTAAAACTGATTCTTTAACTTATCTGAATACCATTACACGGAAAAAATTGTCTGAAAATGAAGGATACATTTTTTTTTTTACATTTATCTCAGTGAAAAATGTCAAAAGCATTTTTGACTTGGCAGATTCAACAATAATATTTCTGTATTTTTTTATTATTTGCATTATTATGATCTTTTATTCTAAAATGCAATTAGTAAGATTGTTCTAGCCGAATGCTTATAAACATTTTGATAATAATAGACTGTGGATAACTGTGGATTATATATCTATATCTATATATTGTGAAAACATTTTTACCGGAGGAATTTATTTCTCTTCTTTTGAATTATAAATTGTGAAATTTTCGAAAAAATAAATTATGTACCAATTTGATTTTATATAAATCTAAAAGAAAAATAATTTTATTTATGAAATAAGTATTTCTCTCAAATAAAGCACCGATTTTCAGTGCTAATTTTATGAATATATGTTCTTTATTATTTTTAAAGTAGATATGGTTAAAAACAATAGATTTATGAAAAATTGAATTTATTGAATTATCACCTTCTATACAAATTTCAGAACCCAATAAATTTTATCTGAATTCATACTGTATTATATAATTATGAAATAAAATTGTAGCATGATTGTTGTAGGATTTGAAGCATGTTTTAGATTCTCTAAGTTTTATTTACAATGTCCTTTATTAAAATACTCATTGAATTTCTTCTGGTAACTTCATATTTAAGCTATGAAAGTGAGTAATTATGGTATGATATGGTATGGTAAAAAAAAGCAAGAAAAGCCGAATTTTGTAATGATTAATAAAAAAAAACTGAAACATTATTGATTATATTATGTAGTAGGTTAAAGATTCATGAATGTGCCTATTTATCATTGTTTTATAGAAGAATGATATAAAGTTAAGTTATAATTTATATTTTTAATAATGTTAATGTTTACTATATAGTTAAAATGAGAGAATTTGAATAATAATAACAAAGAGTTAAAACACTCTGTAAGTTATGAAAAAGAGGAGCTTTCACAACTACTCAAAAATTTGAATAAATACTTACTACAAAATATTTTACAATCACGAAAGTATAAAAGTTCACAAAGAAGGTTTTCTTAATTTCACCAATCCTAAATCTTTCTATTGACAAATATATTCAAACTATAATTTTATCTTACAAAATAGACACAAATAATTTCTGGAAATAAAAAAAATCATCTAATTTATTTGAATAGTTCGGTAGAAACTGTCTATTAACAAATAATGAATGAATGAAAAATATTTCTGAGACTTAAAATTTCTTTTTCAATTTTATCTTTAGGAATTCGCAGCTAATATTATGTGAATTATATTTATTATATTATGAATCTAATATGTTCAATTATATAATCTCATTTTGTGTTTACATAGGTAGCATTATTTAAATTCATTCCAAAAAATCTATATTAAAGTATAAAAATTAGTAAATTATTGATTTAAATCTGAAAATGCTCTGATTTTTGCATATCGACCTGTTGCAAACATAACCAAATTGAGAAAATGTTTTATAGAAAGCGAACAGTGCTGTCAAAAAACAATTTCAAATTTTTGATCCAAAATTCCATTGAACTATGATAAGGCTTTTTTTTCTATTATGTTAAATATAAAATTTTGTGTTTGAACTTTATATACAATTTTAATTTGCCAGATGATTATGATGATAGGATGATGGGTTCTGGCCTGGATTGCTTGCTTTCTTGTTTTAATTGTAACCTTATTTATGTAATTATTCTGTCTCAGTTTCTAGTTGTTTTTGTTATTGTTTCATACAGCATTATGCTGTTAAAAATTTTGTTCGTTTCTGCTCATATTCTTGATTTACATTTCTGGTGGTGATTTTTTTATGTCTTTGTCATTCTAGATTTGCTTTGTATTTTCACTTTAGATTAATGTCATTCACTTATTATTCACTTTATATAATGGGTTCACTTGGTTCTTTAAGTAATGGTAAGTTGTTTGATATTGCTGTGCAGTATACTATATCTTCTATATTTTGGACAATATAATATTATTTTTTTGTTTAGAGTCTTACTGCTTTCTCTATTCAATTTAGTCTCTTGAATCCAAAATTAGTTTGTTAACTATTTAATTTAAATATTTTATTTTTGTCAAATAAAATATAATATATACTCTTAAATACCACCCATATTCTGGTGAGGATTGTAACAAATCCTCAATATCTCCACAATATACATTATTTCAGCTAGTTTTCCTTCAGATGCATTCATATTCAAAATCTGACTGTAAATTCGATAATATTATCTTCTGAATCGTTTCGTAAAAATTTTGCGTGCTTGGCATTTCAAATGACATTGCTTACTTATTTGACCGATTTAAAGTAATTATTGAAATTTATTTACATAAAGATAATGATTGAACATTTATTACGTAAAATAACTTATTTTTACCCGTTTCTCTTCCGCACACCACAGTCACATAATCAGAACCCATTACGGACAATGCAAAACACATCATCTAGTTGAACAAGTCTTTTTCGCAGTTCAAATGTAATTACTGCTACGTGAATAAAATTGCCTGATAACGGTCGGATAGCGTGACGCATTCACCGTTCTCTAACCCCCGCATGTGCGTTTTTTCACCATGGGGTTGTAAGCTTGTTACATAGCTTAAAACATATGAATATGCTTATGTAGGTCAATATACATCGTCGGTCTACTTAGGAGGAAAAATTAACAATTCCATTGTTATTGTTCAATACTTTCTGTGAATTTCCGAATTCCAAAGAGGAAATTAGAAAGAACTTTGGTCAATGTCTGTAAAATCAATGGAATGCAATATTTTTAGCCATAATAAATCGGAATGAAGGTTTTATAATTGTAAAAAGTTTACAACAAATGCTTCAGTTTGAAAAAGTATCCTAATAATGATCATAGCACATATTTCATCAAGCAAAAATTGCTAAATATTTATTTTAATTGATTTGTTTGATTGCTTCTGGTTATGAAAACATACTGAAATGCCTTTAACACCACTACATGTCCCTGCGCTAGAATTGTAATGATACCCAATCAGTATTGATGGGCAATTACGGAAGGAAGATTTTAGTTATATCGTTTTATGAAAGTATTAGATGAGAAATCTAAGAATGGATTTGAGAATGTAGAATTTTTTGACAAAATAGAAAGTATGAGACTTCTGAAGGTAATTAATAACACAAAGGCACAGGCGCATTGACTTTGTTAAAAAAAACATTTACAGGACAAAAGGTAAAATGTATTATACTAATATTAAACTAGAATAAAAATAATTATAAAAATTAATAAAAAGATAATGCGCATAAAATAAAACAGTGATAAAACAATGATCAAAATCCTACATTAAAAAAAGCATAGCTAGAGAAAAAGTTAAATGGAAAATATTTTTGAGAAAGCAAAATGTAAATATGGATTCGTAAATGTACAATGCAGAGTTAATATGGATAACTTAAATTCCCCGGAACAGGACTGTAAAAAAATAACTAAATTTAAAAATATCAACAATAAAGGTACAATCTATGGTAAAAAGAAATGCCCCTGAAATTGTCAATGAATCTCTAGAAATCAGATGGTCTGTAGGGATTCAAAGTCTGTCAGTCAGTTGGTGAAAGAAGTAGGTGTTGAGGCCTCTGTACTGGTCAAGAATCTATGTATTTCCCTAGTGATACAAGAAGAGAGTCAGTATCTCGGTCAGTATAAACAGACTAAACACTTGTCAGTGTAAAAACCCTGGATTTAATTTCTTATGCAAGAGGAAGAATGGTCTAACCCAAAACTATAATCCTATCGTGAGTGTTTTAGACGACAGGAAAAAGTAAAATAGAC
>JAPMOR010019417.1:57206-143416 GCA_026543865.1 Argiope aurantia | reverse complement strand
AAGCTGAGATTCGAATTAAGCTTTTAAATATATACATTTTCTAATAAAAAATCGTGTTATCTTAAATAGAAATCCAATTAAAGAAAGCAACTATCAAAACCCTGTGAGACAGAACAAGATGTTCCAGTTTACATTAGCAATGATATTTCCGTTTTATTTTAGCAATGAAAAAGAAAATTTAATTTCCAAAAGAATACACCACACTAGTTAATGTACTTCTTGACTAATACCCAATTATTTCACAAGATTGACAGAGTTGCATTTTTTTTTTTGTCAATTTTTGGGTCTTTATTTTAAAATGGGTGGCGAGTAAACTTTGGCTTGATATCAGCTGTTTTTCCTCTAATTGAGGATAAGAGGTCAAAAGATAATCGTTCTTTGAAATTTTTGAATGTGTTATCCAACCCACAGATAAGGAATATTTTATTCAAACTACTAATTTTTTTTACTAGTCTCATCTATGGAAATTCTACTTCTTTGAGACATTTACTTGTTTAATCACACGATTTAGTAACTGTTAAAGTTTTCATTTATAGCCTTACAGTCTTCATCAAAACTACTATAAAAAAACTGAAGCTACACTCAAATATATTCAAATCAGATAGAAAAGAGAAATTTTTATTTTCCATCAATCAGCAAATTTCAAAAAATTTGTAGCTAACGTACTATATTAGGAACTATCACCAAGATTTTTAAATATTCAGGATCCTCATTTTTATCGCCAAATTCATTGCCAAGTTTGTCATCAAGATCGGAATTAATTGATTCAGTGACCATTTATATATTTGTAAAAGTATATTTTTTATCAGGAGACATTCTGTGAAGGAAAGCAATATTACAAATTCGTAATAGTATATAGGTTGCTGAAATCCTAGTGCAAGTTCTTAACAAGGAAAATAAATTCTTACCTGAATTGTGAATATTTTGTTAGTATTTTATGTAAAATCCTTAGTATGTTACGAAAAAAGTGTGTTCTAAAGGTTATGTAAGTTTACTATGAAACTGTAAAAAACTGTATTAGGCAAGTTGTGATATTCAATACTTTTCGTATAAAAAATATTTTATTTCTAGATTTTTATTTTTATTTCGGAAAAGTATTTCCAAAAGGATACGGCAAACTATATGTTTTATCGTTCGATTTCTTAAGCTATTTCAGTGCTTGAAGTATATATGCAGTTCTATTCCTTCGGATGGTACCATGCTGTATGAATAAAATATAGTCTAATAGTACATGGAACTTTAAAATTGTATTCTCAAACGTATTTTTACACACTCAGAATAGGTATCTTCCGAAGATACATTGTATCATAGTGGGAATTATTGTAAATCTGAGTATCTATTTTATACAAAAAAAAAATCTTTGAATACAAAGCTTATAGTTAATGTAATAAAATTGGTAAAAAGGGAATAAAGGTAAAAATAAAGGTGAATTGTAAAGAGGGTTAGAGTAAAAATAATCCAATTTATAGGCATTGATTATTTCGTATGATATATCATATCTAGCTCAATATATATTTTTTGACAATAAGAATCTGATTTTTTTTCATATTAAAGATTGTTTATAAATATTAAAGGTGATATCAATGATTGGGACAAGTACACTAATTTTCCGCAACTCTGAATATAATGGAGAGTCTTGAATCAGAAACAAGAACTATATGTGACATACCAATACACACACACACACACACACACACACATATATATATATATATATATATGGCAAATTTATGGCAGAAATGTGTTTAAAACTTGCGGTTATGTACACTAATTTTCAGCAACTCTAAGCGATAATAAAATATAATTTCATTTTTTAAGCAAAAATAAATAGCATCATTAAGCATCTGGTATAGCTAAATGACATTTATCTCAAAAAAACGAAGGTAGTGGTTGATTTCTAATGGTAAATCTTATTAGCTTTTCTTTCACACGTATTCAGAGTGGAGGTAACTTGATCCCAAACTGTTATTATGCTACCAGAGAGACGGGAGCCAACGGCTGCACAAAGTTCAATATCTCTCTCACCAATTTCACACTCTCAATTCCATATCAGGGGAACACTCCGATATATGTATATGTGTGTGGGGGGGGTGACAAAGGACATCTCTACTAATAACAAAAATTAATGTGTGTTTGTGTGTGTGTGGGGGGGGTTCTTCAGACCTGTGCATGTGGCATACCAATATATGTATACATTATTTGGAAGAAGAATGTGTAAAACGGTGAGATTTTTTGAAATTTAAAACTAATTAATGAAAAAACTAAGCGTAATTCAAATTTTTGACTTTTTTTCGCAATACGTTGCAAAATATTATTGAAGAAAAAAAATCACATCACTCTAAAATTAAAAAAAAATGTTTTTAATTTACGGAGATTTATTAAAGTTGTCAATTTTTGCGACATTCGGACTTACTTTTTTAATTACTTTTGAATTGAATTACTTTTTTAATATGTTTTATCCGAATTTCTAACAATAGATGACATCGTTACTCTGGAATTCAAATCATTTTCATTGTTTCATCGAATATTTAATCGAGAGATTTTTCCTTTCGTTATTTAAAGCTAACTAAGAAAGATTCTGTTTAAATAGCAAGTGTACATAACAAGATGAAAAAAATTGTGTTATAATATTGCAAAATTTTGAAAATATATCAATTATACATATTTAATTGCGTTAAAGCAATTAGAAGACTTCAATGTCAATGTACGGGTCCCCGTTAGATTTGTACATGTAAGAATAAACAGAACAAATGAAATGCAACCAATAGCTGTGACATCTGATAATTTGAGGCAGTCAAGAATACAAAATTATATCTAAAAGATTTAACTGAACTTAAATATAACCTGCATCCTAAGCGAACAAGCTGGTCTCCAAAGGCGACTAGTATACAGTAAGAAAATCTTTATAATGAATGGTTATCATTTTATCTTCTTTTATTTTCGGTTAATTTGCAGTTTGAAAATATTGCCATCTACATCTGTAAATCAAAACAAAATATAAAATTCAGATCAAACAAGGTTCTAAAAGAATTTAATTAAATTAAATATCGTTATAAATAAAATTCCTGAATATTCAATAAATTTAATTACTAGTGTAAATAAAATTTTAATTTATTTGTGCTATTTTCTTTATTGACTCAAACTTCTATAATTATTACTTCCCAATTTTGGCTTAAAATTTTTTAACATATTTTCATTTACTAAAAGAAGAATCTTTTAAGTTCCTTTTGATTCTTATTATTTTTCCATAATTAACATTACATGTAAAACTGAAAAAAATGATAATGATATAAATTAAAGATGTAATTACCCTAATTATAAATGTGCTGCTTATATAATTATTTAGATGAATGATATTTTTCTTAATGTTACCAATTTTATTTTTTATTTTTTTAATTAACTTTGCTCTTTGCGTCTACCACAGTGTCTGATATGAATCAAAACTAATATATAATCCTCAGATTTTTGTTTTTAAAATTAATCATAGACACTACACCCATTTATGCTCATAAATATAGTATAGCAAGCAAAAATCGACTCCTGGGATGTTCAAATTTTAATCAGATTAAAGTAGACAGTAAACCACAAAGAGATTAGATTTTGTTAATAAGTTACTTCTCACGTCAAGTATTTCTTATTTATCTCAAGAACCCTTAAATAATTACGATCAATATACCCTGCTTTCACAAAAACTCCAAAAGAAGTTAATTAAAACCGTCCAAGTAATTAACAAGCTTTAGACTGTTACGATATTAATCTTGATAGTGATGCTAATTTATCTTTGATGTTATGATTACAAAAATCTCTTAACATTCAAGATTAATTTTAAAGAAAATCTTAAAGTAGTAGAATGGTTTGCATAGACTTTGGTGCTTTCACAGATTAGATTTTTTTTCAAAAAATAGCATTAAAAAGAAAGAAAGTTAGAATATAAGGTTTAAAACATTTATCTGTATTATTAATCGTTTTTTCTGTCATGAAACAAATTATTTTGTAAAGTATAAAATAAGATAGAAAATATTTATTTCTTAATAAGCACTAATTTTAGTATACTATGTTTATTTACCTTTTATTAGAGAGTGAAATTTTTTTTAAGGAAGCAGTATATGATTTACGGATATATAGACACTTCGATAAGGATCTATGCAGATTTTCCTATTATCTAAGAATATTTTTCAGTTTTGTTATTTTTTTTAACAACTGTTTCTTATTTTATTTTTAAACGTTTGTTACAACAAAATAATTGGATTTCCATAATATATCATCTTATCTATTGTCATAGAATGCCCCATTTGTTTAAAAAAAACCTTCGAAATTACTCTTATCTTATATATTGGTAAATGATTGGGTTCAGTCATTTACCATTCTAGTATTTGGTCAAGGAATTAATTCTTGCAGTTTTTCATAAAAGATTAAAGCTTTATTTCAAAAGCAAAATACATATATACGTTATCAAAAATATTGTCTATCGCTAGCCACTACTTTTACCCATCTTTCAGGCAATTTACGAATTCCGTGTCGAAAGAATTTCTTACTTTCCGAAGCGATCCAATCAGAGATCCATTTTTCAATATTTTCTGAAGAAGTGAACCGCTGTCCAAGCAAATCGTTATTCATGCAATCAAACAAGTAGTAGTCTGAAGGAGCAATGTCTGGTGAATACGGCTTGTGGGGTAACACTTCCTATCCGACATTTTCCAAATATGGTTTGACCGGTTTTGCGACATGTGGTCGAGCGTTATCATGTTGAAAAATAAGTTTATTATGTATGTTATCCCATTCAGGTCGTTTTCTGGCCATAGCTTATTTCAAACGCAGCAGCTTAAGTCGATAATGTTCTCCATTAATAGTTTCGCCAGGTTTCAGAAGCTTCAAATTTTTTTGACTATCCAGGTCGCTCTTGGTCTTCCAAGCCGTAATCACCATTTTTAACCGTGCAAACCACTTCTGACACGTTCGCTCAGCTAGAGCATGGTCAACATAAACTTCCACCAAAATACGATGACTTTCGGTAGCACTTTTCTTCATGTTAAAGTAATGAAGAAGAACCCGCCGCAAAAACACTTTATCAGGCACAAAATTTGACATTTTCAGTTGAATAAAAATTGTTGTTGTTTACGCTTAAACCAAATGGCATATACTAAACTAGATGCGCAATAACAGTAGTTTTAAATGCATGTTTGAACAAACGAAACTATGAGACAATAAGCTAGTTACGCCATATCTTGTAAAACCGCACGGATTAATTCCTTGACCAAATAGATGAATCAGATCTTTCAGATAAACCATTTTCTGTGCTCATGGCAAGCAGCACTCTTTAGTGGCGATCAATCGTTCAACTTTAAGCATTAGGCAGTTAGCAGGTTGGTTTTAGTAGAACAATAGTTATAGCCTTAGAATTTCAAGTAAAGTTCCTTCAGGCTTTGCTCTACTTCTAAAATATTACCATTATATAGTTCAGCTATTTTTTTAAATTCTGATAAAACTCCGTATTTAAGTTGTTTACAACGCATTAATAATGTATTATTCAAAAAGTAGAAGCAGATTTAAAATGCTTATTTCAATAAACGACAATACATATGATACATACTTGGATGGAAAAAAGTTCAAAACATTATTCAATGCACTCAGTATAAGTTCCATTTGCATGTGGCAAATGACGAAACGGAAATCCATTCTTTGTCACACATGAAATGTCTGGTTCTTGATTAATGAAACTGCTGCAACATTCGATCTACATGATTTTAAAAAGAACAGTGATAGGTTTAAAATACGCACCTTTTTATTGGTTGCGAAATTTCAAGCTATTTGCTTCCTTTGTTCAAGGAGCATTATGGTTTCTTACAAAAAAAAATTCGAATACACTCAACGTTTTCATCAGACATGCAAGAACAACTAGTGCTGAATTTATTTCGTGCACCTTTGTATATGTAATAGCATATTTATTGTAGGTAACAGAAATGATCCTAACTGTAAATCTGTTTATGATGAAGTAGTTCTTTATTAAGCTTACTACGAAATGTACAATGAAATGCAACAATGCATTAATTCGTTGCATTTTACAGCATATGAACTTTCCCTAAGGGATTAACATTTTTTTCACAAGCAAACCAAAATGGCAATTTTACAGAAACTATTATTCAAATGCAAAAAGAAAGAACTTTCTTCTTTTCAGTAATGTTTCTTAAGAGCCTCTATCTATAATTAATAATTGGAAATAAATATTTTAAACCCGCTTTTTTTAATAACCCTGCATATTCTGTTTTTTTTTAGATCTCAGATACAGAATAGATGCACAGCCTTAGAGAACTACTTCTCCACATTGAAGAAACCATGGAGAATCTGAAAGAACCAATAATCGGATGTCGAAAGTCTTACCAAATTATATTGGGGAAGGGATACTTCAAGATTCACCCAACATAAATGCAAAGAGTATGTGATCAATATACACTGGTGTGCAAACCTTAAGCAACAGGTATGTTTTTTGCCATAACTTCACGAGAAATCACCTGAGAGACATGAAATTCAGAAATGAGATACAGCATTTTGTTCTGAAAGAATGACGAAACCATAGTTGCGCAGAAATGAATAGAATGCATACAGTATGGAATCAAACAAAAAAGGGCTTTATTGAACTCATAGTATCGTTACACATGATTGTCTGTCCAAGAGGAAGAACAGCAAGCAGATGTTCCTTAGTATGGGATATGCCCTCCCCTTACTGCAATGGTTGCTTCGCACCGTCTCCCCATACTCAGCACCAGATTGTCCAACAGTTCTTGACGTAAGAGTGCCCATTCCTCAATAGGCATTTGTTTAAGTTGTCGGGTATTCCCAGGAGGATGTAATCGTGCCGCAAGGCGTCTCCCCAAAGAATCCCACACATTTTCTATCGGATTTAAATCAGGGGAGCACGCCGGTCAATCCATTCGAGTGATATCTTCACTTTCCAGGAGCCCCTCAACAGCATGAGTCCTGTGTGGCCGTGCATTGTCATCCAAAAAAACGAAGTCTGATGCAGTGGCACCTCGGAACAGACGCCATACCCAACGCCAGTTGATTTGGAGAGAGATCGGGACACGTTTTCATTACCTGTAACATCACGGAAAGAGACAGTTTCGGTGGTCCTGGAGTTGTAGTCTAAGGAGGCATTATGATGAACGGGCGGACTGAGCTCCACGTTTTCGACAGAGGTTCTGTAACTGGAGATCGCTATTGTCAGGAGGTGATCCTTCAACATGTGCGTCTGTTTCGAGGTGCCATTGGATAATACATCGTTTTTATGGATGACAATGCACCGCCACACAGGACTCATGGTGTTGAGGATCTCTTGGAAAGTGAAGATATCTTTCGAATGGATTGGCCGGTGTGCTCTCCCGATTTAAATCCGATAGAATATGTGTGGGATGCTTTGGGGAGACGCCTTGCGGCACGATTACATCATCCTGGGAACACTCGACAACTTAAACAGATGCTGATTGAGTAATGGACATTCTTACCTCAAGAACTGTTGGACAATCTGGTGCTGAGTATGGGGAGACGGTGTGAAGCAACCATTGCAGTAAGGGGAGGGCATATCCCATTCTAAGGAACATCTGCTTGCTGTTCTTCCTCTTGGAAAGATAATCATGTGTAACGATACTATGAGTTCAATAAAGCCTTATTTTGTTTGATTCCCTACTGTATGCATTGTATTCATTTCTGCGCAACTATGCTTTCGTCATTCTTTCAGAACAAAATGCTGTATCTCATTTCTGAATTTCATGTCTCTCAGATGATTTCTCGTGAAGTTATGGCTAAAAACATACCTGTTGCTTACGTTTTGCACACCAGTGTACATGCCTACAATACGGTGCATTTGCTCACCCCAATGGGTGTGATGATGAGTGTGAACTGTTTTTCCACCTCCCCTCAATTTCATTCTAATCACTTTATTTTTTGAATTTTTCATCTGAAAAACAGAATTAATTTTAAACTGATTTTGTATTTGCGAAGTTACTGGACATTCATACTCCTAATGTTGTTTGTAATTGCTAATATACAAATTTTCTGATCTTTAATTTTTTTAAAAGAATTCTTGAATTATTTGTTATACGTTTTGTGTAGGTATTCAACCTAACATTAAAAGTTAATTTTATAAAAACTGGAGAAGTACCACACAGATATGAGGTAAATGTCTGTACATGCTAATCTGTGTTATTAATCTAAAACTGTGCGTGTTAATCTGTGTAGTTAATCTAACACTGTAGGGGTCAATCTAAGACTGTGCGTGTAAGATATGTGTAAAATTGTTCAGATCTTCATTAATAATCTAATCATATATTTGTTACAGAAAATGACTTTGCATCTTTTAACTCTACTACTGCTACTAGTAATAATAAGTAATAGGAAACAAGAAATGAGTGTTAGGAGTTCTTTACTAAACTTATACATAATATGCCATTATTATTTTAACAAATTTCACTGTAAATGGGAAAATTAAAAGAAAGGAAAATAAACTTTCATGTAGTCATATGTCTGTTGGGCTATCTAATCCTTCTATCTCTTTATAAATTAATCATCCTTTAAAAGCATACTTAAGCCCTTCACATTCTTTCCATTTCCAAATTTTACTATAACTCAAAAGGATAAAATGAACAGGGAAAGATGCGTATTTTTTTATTTTCCATCTTTCTTAATATTTTTCTCACCTTAAAATAGTCTTATTTTCCATTTGTATCACCCATTTTCTGATTAATAATCTCGACTGCAATTTTTCTTTAAAAAATAAACATAATATAAATGGAATATTTTAAAATATTTTTTTTAGAATTTACTTAAACGCAAACGGAAGAAATTATTGAGATATAGGTATATTCATATGCAAATTAGTTTCTTGAATTGTAACAAACTAAAACTACTAAGGTATCACAATCTGTTGTGCAATATTGTGCAATATTATGTTATTCAATATTATATGATGTTGTGAATATTGTTTATTATACAAAATTGTACAATATATGTGAGCTATTAGCTAGTAATATGTTGGGTACTTACATATGTTGTACAATATACGTACAATTTTGCAATATATGTGCTACATGTATTACACAATATATATAGGGTTGAAAATAGATCAATGCACTAGTGGAGTTCGTACATTTACTGATAATATATTTTACAATGCTTATGAATCAATGTTTGAGAATGATGCATACTAAATATAATACATAACCAACTATATCTTTGAATAATATATTGACTAGCAAAAAGATTTCTTTCCATAGAGGGAAATTTATAAATTTCCCAATATTATTTATTTATTACTCTATTTCATTATTCTATTTCAAAGCATAAACTTGATTTCATCACTCGACTTGTACCATTTTTCCACCTTCGGAAATTATCAATTGTTATTTTTCGAATAAATATTCAACCAAAATTGAGCATTTTCTTTGTGTAAAGGGAATGCATGAAAATAGCATATATTATTCAGTCGAAAATATGCAATATATATATATATATATATATATATATATATGAATAAACTAAATTCTTGAATAATTTACCAAAATTTCACAGAATAATTAAAGAATCGTTCTAACAAGACTTGCAATTATGCCTTGAGATTTAGTCAAAAAAGAATCATGAAATCATTTTGAAATTCATTTTACCTTTTTTATTTTCGTTTGATGAAGATAAGGATAAAAAGTAAAATATATGTGACACGATATTCCATCAGGATATAGGGTTAAATTAGAGCAAAATCTTACTTTTTGGCTACCTTCATATGAAACTATGAAACTATCGTCAGTACCTCGTTTTCTTATCATATATACAATGTCAATGCGAGAATATTTGATTTCTATATTATATTAAATATAATTTTTACGCGAGTTCAAACAATTTAATATTAAATTTATTGACAAATTACTATCATTTGAAAATTCCAATATGTTGGAGGATTTAATCAAATGAATGATAACAATCTAAAATGAGGAAACACCATCAAACAGGTTTTCATGTTTTCCCAAAAATTAACAAAATGTTTACTGAACAGTAAGACATAAAAAAACTTTTTAATGTCCAACAATTACAGTGAATGTTATTATGTACTTAGGAATTTATCATTATTACATAGAACTACCGTGTTCATGATGGCAAACTGTACCGAACTACAAATGCTTGCTATTCCCAGATTCTCAACCTTCGACGCTTTGACGTTTGTTTACTGAAAGTTTTATTTATTTACAGAAACAATCCTACATATATTTTTTCTGAATGTTTAGTTCATATATATAAATATTCCACTTAGAATATATGCCAGAGTTTCTTAAATACGGCATTTGGTATTTGAACTGGTTATCACATAGCAGAATGACATCTTAATCGTTATATTCCAGGTTACATCAAAAGAAGAAAATTCAACCTTGTGTGCAAGAGGCTCACATTTTAATGATACTATACACCGAATTAATTCTAGATCTATAATTCAAATATAGCGCTGTCTAAACTCTATTACAAAACCACCGAATCGCATTTTATGTATGAATAACGTGTCTGAAGATTGAATAAAAAAAATTCCTAATAAAGGAAAGTTAAAAAATTACTATGTTTTCTTTATTTGTGTTATAGAGTAAAAAAATATGGATAAAACTTTCTGCCATTGAATTTATAATTTTAGTTCTAGAATGCAGAATAAATTATTTATAGAATATAAATTTCTCACTTTCGATTGCAGAAACTCGAGGTTTATAAGAAATATTTCTTATTTTATCTAATTCGTATTTGCATCCCCCTTTAATTCAGCGTTTAATGTGATCATTAACTTAATCATATGAAATTTCACTGTTTCACCGTTTGCAACAATATTAATAAATGTATATTTTCAAGAAAGATATAATTTTCTCTAAATATAAATTTTGCAATTACTAGTGTATCAAAACAGATATTATAAATTCCAGTATGAATGACGCTAAAGAAATATTATTCTAATTAAATTCACAATTAATTCTTCCTGTATTTAGATATCCAAAAATATTATTTCATGCTTTAAATCGCAGATTCATTAATAATAAATTCCCTTTCTGAAATATGAATCTGAAATATATTTAAATACTGTATATTGAAAGGATTTGTTTTAAAACTTAGCAGTCCCTTCAAAACTACTTGAATTTCATAACATTTTTAGCCACAAGGGAGTAACATAAGCTCCTGCTAAATCATTTGTTTAAAGATGCATGACTTTGAAATGATCCGGCTTGAGAGTTCCTAGATATCGTTCAATATTTATACTCTCTCAAACAGACATTACGGAAAGTAATCTATACTTTAATATTTTCAGGGGTCTTATTTTAAAGTAACCGAGCGTAAGCGATCATGAAATTATTTTGTAACTCTGAGGGATAAAAATAATGGGCGCAAAATAAAATCTGGGGAATACAATTTCATATCTCCTCTTAGACATACAATCCAGAAAAGCACATAACTAAAATATGCCAATAAAGAGTTTGTTTGGTTTTCTATCGATGTTGATAACGAATCTCCCTTTAAATGATTCTTTTGAATTAGAGATTGCAGGTAAGGAGATTTGAAAAAGCTAATTATTTCCATGCTATAGTTAGTCTTTGGCATATATTGTAAAAATATATAATCTTTTATCAACCTTCGTCTTTTGAAGCATTTATGGATATAAAATTTTTGATCACTAGAAAAAGAAATAATAACTAAAAATTGTGAAAGAAATTACAAAAAATTAGAAAACATATACATTCACATCTGTTATAACAATATATAACAATCCTTCGTGTTGTATTCTAAATTAATTAGAAATAATCATATAATACTTGTAACTTTTGACAAACATGTAAACAGCTTTGAGGTAAAAATTTCATTATTTCAGTATTTTTAGCCTAGCTATGCTTGAGGACCATAATGAGATAAAAAAAATAATTTTTTATTCTCAACGTTCCTGACACAATAGGAGCTAACATATTAAATTGAGATATTTAACTAACTGAAAGAAGTAGCATTTTATTTTTATATTTAATTTATTAAAAAGAAAAATGTTAAAATGGCTATAACATAATTAAAAAAGAAAAAAATCGGTAATTTTTAAATTTAAGTAAATAGCCCCGTCAATTATAACAGTCTAAAATGATTGTATAGTTCTAATTAGCAGTATTTGCCGCAATATAAACAGTCTCAATATTTAGCAGATCTAAACAGATCTAAACTCATCTAGTAAAATATGATATTGATTCAAACTAATCATTGCAAATAAAGGTTGCTTGGGATCTACACTGTCCTAACTAAAATCAGTTGAACAGATCTAAACATTTCCAGTTAAAAAGAGGTGTAAGAAATCGAATGATTTTCTGGCAATATCAATTAAAAGTAATAGATCAGCAGGTATTATGAATCTAGAATGAAACCATTACAAGAACACAAAAGTCACATATATCAGTATTTCATAAGTCGTAATTATATATATAATTCAATATATATATATATATATATTGAAACCTACAAATATGTGACAGATGTAAAAAATAAAATAAAATATTAAATTAGATATCGTATTAAAAATAAAACATTTATAATACGAGACATATATGTAATGTTGTCTATCATTGGAAACTTTGTATGGCATGAAATGTTTGCAAAGAAAAAAAAATGTTACAGTCATGATAAAAGCAGCTACAATGTTTCATGAATCATGAATTTTATTTTAATATCTAAATAAAAAATGTGGATTATTTGAATGGAAGGATGAGATTGTAATTACCAGTTTACATTATTTTTCTACTGTTCTTTGAAAATATAGAAAAAAAAAATAGAATACATGAATGAAAAGTATTCTAAATTAAATGCTATGAAGTATAATATAAAAAGTACCGTAAGCATCTAAGAATAATATCCAAACAAATTAAATTATTAAGTAAGCAAAATAGATAAAATATTTCAAATACTAAGAGAAAAGTTTTAAATAAATTTGTTTCAACCTTTATGAAAAGTTCAGACTCTTAATTCTTGATAAAGAAAAAATATGCGTTAAAATAAAACTTGTTTTTAAATAAATTAATTGTTAAGGAAACATCCTGTTTCTAATTCTGAATGAATTATAATCTATAAGGTGTATAATAATATTAGTTATAAAATTCTTCTTAGTTAAATCAATATATACATCCGGCTTTATCCTCTGCAGTTTTTATTAAATAAAACTACTAGTGTTTTATTAGAGTAAAAACATGCTATACCAATTTTTAAAAGTTTTTTTATTAAAATATTTATTCATATCACAATTTCATTGCATCTATTTTGAAAAACCATAAACATATAATCAAGTTTTTATTACTAATAATTTATATTTACTTTATTTCAAACAAAAAAATCCGAACTAAATCTTCTTAATATGATATATCTAAACAAGCGATTGTAATAGCTATTATGTATGAATAAACTGACAATTTAATTTCATTTTTTTGTAACTGAAATATATTTTATAAATTTTGGGAAGCTCCTCAACTTGCAGCGTCATAATCTTCATTCAAGAATATTATTTCAAAAACTATGATGAAAGAACATTTCTTTATATAAAATTAATATTACAAAGTACCTAGAGGAAGAAAACTTTGAAATTAAATTAATTCTAAAATTATATATGTCTCTGAACTAGAATTAAATTAAATCGAAAATCTTATTTACTTTTTTGATGCAAAGAGATTGAAAGCATAATTCAGCTAAAATGAGTTATCTTTTATTAAAATTACATCATTAATTATTAATGCATTGTACCGCTATGAGAAGCAAAATATTTGATATAAAGTTATGTGAATTTTTAATATAGACAGTCAGCACAGCAGCAACCAACATTAAAACATTTTTCTTTTGAATTCTCAACGAATAAAATTATGTATTTTAATTATTTTTTTTTTCCTTTAACTAAATTCTGTAGGTAGAAAAGTAAATGGATATATTTCTACTAATGTATAAAAGATTTTTTTTAACTCAGAAATTCCAATTAAAGGGTATCTTGTTCTTTTGGAAATATCTAGCTTTAAATTAATCTGCATATCATATTTAAATTAAAAATAAAGCTTTAAATCGCAATTCTCTCGGGATTAAAATTTCCAAGATTATAAACTGTAATTTTGCGGAAGATCCATCATATGCTAGAAACGTAGAAATTTAAATTTTATGATAATTCCTGTTGTTTTATAGAAATAATTTGAGCAATGGTAACTTAAAAAACATATCTATCTGTTCTATCTATCTGGTAGTCAGCGAAAGAAATGGTTTCCCTTTCATTCCGTAAAATTCTTAAGTCGCCGATATTGATATTATTGAAAATTATATTGCCTAGTTGTATCAACTATATTTACTAATACCAAACATGACCTTTTAAATGATTTTTGAGAAGAATTAATTACTTAAAACAAAGTGAAATCGTAAATATAATTTTCAACATTTCATGTATAAGATCATATATATATCGGAAAACAACATTAAAATCAATCTTAGTTCCTATCTCATTTGGAATTTATAATCTATTTCAATATGATAGCTAAATGTAAAATTTTGAATCTTTTTTATTATGTTTAGAATTTAAAATCGATTTTTTTTAAATCAGTCGTTTTAAGAACTATTCAAAACTTTTTGATCTACTATAACTTATTATCTATTATTCTGACAAATGATATAAAACTGATGCTGGGCACATACTTTCATTAAATTGATGTTTATTCATAATTGAATGAAGTGTATTGAAATATTGGAAAATACTTTCGAAATCCTAAGCGTTATCAGCAAGTCCACTTGCATATGATGCGATTTCCACTTTTTTCAATAAAGCACCTCTCATCCTTTGTAAGGCTGAAGGTGCTTTATTGAAAAAGGTCACACCGGAAAATTTAATATCGATGCTACTCTGATTCTTATGTTTGCCTACTTTCTTAGATGTTCTTTGGATGTCCTTTGTTGCCATAATAAGACATCTGTAACTTTCTTTCATTGGTAAGTTTCTATTTATATGAGTACATTCTGTTCTTTGCAATCTAAATGATCCACATTATTTTGCAGAATACATGCTTTTTTCTATTTGTCTTCACAATTCTCCATGATATTGTTTTGCATCTATTATTATTAATTCAATTTTTACGTGCATTGCATTATACGCCACTAAAAAAAGTTAGTTAAAAATTTTCGATGCAAGGATTACTTTTACTAAACTTTGTGGCAATAATTCAGACATTTATCTTTATCATGTGCCATAGCAGCTTTCACGCGGTAATTTTGATCTGTACGATAATGAGTTGTAATCATGTTGCGGCAGCTGCATGCGGCGTCTAAATTGTAAATGAGGGCATTGATTTGCTCTTGTTCATTTATTTATTTATTTTGTGAGCGAAAACTCTGCTGAAATGTATTGGCATTTGCGTGAAATGCATGATAAAAATTACAATTTCACGTCAAGCTATCGTGAAGAGTTACCACATGTTTGTGAATGCACGTTTCGAGAACGAGTGAAAGACCATCAACCGTGAAAATTTCTGAAATCACTGCCTGCACAAGAATGACATTGGGAGGTATTCATTTGCAGAACACATTGGAAAAAAAATGCGGTCCTGTCTCGACAAATGTTTAAATAACAGAGATAATTACGCCAAATATTAGATTTAGCATGGAACTTTAGGTTATAAATAAAGTTATTTAAACATTTTAATCATGTTTTGTTTTCTTAATCAGTGCTGCTAACTTTTTTGGCTGTCCTCCATAATATTAATAATTTGCAATTTTTGTTTTTCTTGCAATGTATCATTCCATCATTTCCAAATCTATGGTCAGGATATACTTTTTACCAGCTCTCTTGCAAATGGTTGAATTCACTATTTTTAGTATATATATTATAAATAATATATTTAGTTAATGTTGTTTCTTTGGATTAACTCACACCAAACAATCTGCAAACTCAATTTCCAATAATTAATGCTGTAGTCATGAATTCAAGATATGCTAACAATATGTATAACTGATAACTACATCATGAAAAAACTGTTACATATCATTATTCTAATTGGTTGAACTGAATAATCATAATTTATTGCAAGGTAATGAATTATTATTCGTGTTAATCGGTTCAATCAATTTCTTTTAAAAAATAAATTGCAAACTCTTTTTTCAATAGTTAATATCGTAACCATGAATTCCAGATCCACTAACAACTATTAACAATATAACCAATATATAACTATATAACTATTAACAATATCAACCAAAAACTCATACAAATATTTTGTTTAATTAATGTACCTGAATAATTATTTTTTATTGCAAGGCAATGAATTATGATTATTGATTAGTATTCTTTTGTATTCTTGTGAATTAGTATTCTTGTTTTACAGTTCAATCAATTCCTTTTAACAAAAATTTTAATTTCAACGGTTTTACTGGAATTTTTTTTTAATTTCAACATTTTTTAAATGGTACCTATATTTTTTCTCTCATTTCTTCAATTTAATAATTACATATAATGGATCATAAATCCTTGAACGGATTAAAAAAATAATTAATCAGAAATGGCATACAAAAGGAATTTTTTATTTTATCTATACAAAATCACTTCTTTGCTTTCCAATGACAAAATTGCCCGAAGGAACATGCTCCTGGAATGGAACAGAAAGTCAATCTCTTCCGGAAGAAGAAATAGAAAAAAAACAATATATGTTCTTAAATCGTCATTAAAGATTCCGTTTAATGTCCAATACTCCTTTTCAATCTATTTCAAGCCGTTCTTTGTAGAATGTCTTTTTGGCTCCGTATAAAGCAAATTCTACTGCTATCAGTACATCATCTTTTCAGGGAGAAGATAGCCTAATGAAATGAATTTTGGGGGAAAGATAAAAGGACAGCTGTCTGGCAATTTTTAAAAAAGAAAAGACGAATATATAAGTTAGAAGATTCTCGTCACAAATAAATTGAATTTTTCAGAATCTCCGCTCTTGATCTCCTATTTCACGCGCTTCGGAATAACCTGTCTCGTTTCCCGTTCAAATTATAAGGCAAACCGGAAATTATTTCTCGCATAGTGGGTAGAATTCTTTTCTTTTCTTTTCAGCCGAATCACCGTTAGCTTATCGAGAGACAATGTCTCATAAAAGGCAAAATGACTTCATTGATTTGCATGGAAATTGGATTCTGTGCGCTATCGCGGTTTTGTATTTACATCTAGTTTTAACGCTAATTACTTCATTTTTGATGTTTTGCACATCAAAAGAGAGTGATTAGATAAAAAGCGATAATTTTGAAATGACTTCCACGCTAGTTTTTCTTTAGAACTAAGTAATTAAATTTAGCATTATAAGATAAGAGAAATTTAGTACTGCCGTTATCTGTCGTAGTGAGCTTCTTTTATTTTTAAAAAAAAGTCATTTGATGAATTCATTGCTTTATATGCAGTGTCACCTCTCATCGAGTTACATGTTTGTTTGTTTTTGATATTTAAAGCTATAATTTATTCAAAGAATAAAATAACTTAAAGAATAAAAATTATCTGAATATGATTATGTGCATAAGGTATAGTTTCGTACTTATTATGGATTGAATTATTTCTGAATAAACTAAACAGGATGTGTCACATGATTAGAATGTTAAATAAATCCACATAACAAACATTCAAAAATGATATAAAAGATGTCAACTTTGATCGTGACTCATTTTTTTTTTTTAGTTTCTAAGGTAGAATTTTATTGGAAGAATAGTCAAGTTAGATATGGGCATGTATTTTAAACTCTAAAAGACCTTTAAATGATGCAAGAAATGCGTTTTAAATTGTTTAAATAAGTAGATAAAATGTCGAAAAATTTATGAAATCTAAATTTTTAAGAAGTCTTTTGGCTTTTTTAGTCAGAATTAGTCATTTTGTCTCTATTATTTTGAAGAAAAAAAAGAAACCTCCTCTTCTTATATCCTCGTCATACTAGCTCGGAAATACTTGAACCACTGGAGCAGATTTTACGTTAGAAAAGAATCAATCTCTATAGCACTTTTTTTTCTATTTTGAACGAATTACGCCTCGAAATGTATACCCTTCTATTGAAATACAGATATTATCTTCAGGCTGTCAAGGCAACAGAGATTTTCGTAAAATTGAATTAAATAAGTTAAGTATTTGTTAAAATAAATTGCCATATTCATGATTTGAAAGTAATTAGGAAATGGAAGCAAATTTGTTCAATTTTATTTTGCTAAATATAAATATAATTCAAAATTCCACTTAAATAGGAACCAGCTGGATTCGGATGAACGGTGGATCTTTTGTCTTTAAAAACTTCAAATAGCAATTTCACGGTACCCTTGCAATGGAATCCTAATGCTAACTTAAGACTGTTTTTTTAATGGATTAAAATAATCTAAATTTTTGAATGAAAATGAATTATCGTATTCATGATTTGAAAACTAGGGCATGAAAAGGAACATATTTCATAGGAATTTTTGTAAAATATCAATATTAATCAAAACTTCTTTATATTTAAATTTTATAAATCTTCTAATATTTACTAGAACATTTGTAAATATATCGTTAACAATAGCATTAATTTTTAGCAATTAATTTTTAAAACAATGTGTTAATAATTCCAGCAAGCAGAAAATGCACTGCATAAGCAACATTTTTTTTATTAACTTATTACATTTTATAAATGTTTTTAAGATCGAAAATGTAATAAACGGCTCATAATAAATATGTATATAGATGATACGAAAAGATCAAAATTGTATATTATTTTATTTCTAAGGTTTGCTTAGGATTTTATATCTATATCTGTGTACGTGCATGTTTCACTTTTAAAAATTGGAAGGATATTTTAGCTTCCTTCTCCTTAACGGATAATGACAGCAATTAAACTTTTTATGATAATGATTCTGTTAAATATTCTGAGCTTCAATGCTTGATATATTTGATTTCGAGATATTAAATGGTTATTTTTATTTAATGAGGGAGCAAATCACTGCGTTAATTATTCTTTTTTGGAAAATAAATCTAATCATTCCAGAAAATATTAAAAATTGATTGCGAATGATATACAACCATTAGAGTAATAATAATGAATTTTACACTAAAATACGGTTAATACGACTTCATCACTTTCTTAATTGAAATGGATTGTAATGAGAGCATTCGATTTCCGCTTTTTTCACCCTATCTGGTTTAGAATTACCTTGGACAATTTTAAAAAGATTAATAAAACCTGATATAAATTATTTCTCTTCCATTTTCTCAATTAATTATAATTCTATAATGGATGCTGTATTTCCTACCTAAATTTCTCTTTTAGAAGGATTCTTAAAGATTTGTCATAAGTGAGAACTCGGTTACTAAAAGGTCTAACATTTATTTAGAGAAAATCCACTGGAGAGAGGTAGTTCAATCGGATTGTTTTTTTTTGTTGTTTTTTTTTTTTTTGACTAATGAAAAACAGAAAGTAGTTTCTTTTGTGCTTTAATTGGTTGGAGTGGCTATTAAAATCAAGTTTTCCAAAGATTTTTCATATATATTCTTTCAAGCAGTTGAAAGTATTTCTAGATAAAGTGGGGAGAGGATAGACAATTGATATCCCGGCTTTTAGTGTTAAGGTAATAGGCTATTAATTCGACACTAAGCATCAAAACAAAGAATATTATGGGTATAATGAAACTTAAAACATGTACTTTTATCGGAGTCGGATCTACTTTTATTGGTTTTTAACTATATTTATACGAAGAATAAAAAATGAAAAAAAAAAGAATATGTAAACTGGTTTTTTTTATTTACTGCTCATAAAAACAATTATAGACACAAGATTTAAAAATTAAAAAAAACCCCTGAAACCATAAGTTTAAAAATAATTAAAAAATACAAAATGTTTTCTTTCAAATATACTTAATCAGTTTTGTATTATTCCAATCAAAGCGCGAAAAATTGAAATGAAAATTTGGTGTTCTCTTTTAATTCTTCAATACACATATATTATTTTTAATAAAGAATTTGATAGTTCCTAACAATAAACTTTATGGGATGCTAAGGAGATATTTTCACTTGGTGATCATATAATTATCTACCTGATAGGACAACGCATTAATTTTAAATCGTTCATCACGATTATTAAAGTTAGGAAAAGTTTAATAATGAAAAATTGATAGTTCTCGGGTTTAATTATATCTGTGAAATTTATTTAGATCAATGATTGTTCTATAACGAAGTAAATTTCGTTTGTAATTGGAAACAACAATTTGTTTATTTTCAGACAATTTTTAATACGTGGCGATTCACAAATTGACCTTAGAATGCAGAGGAATATTTAGGTCGAAGCCCTTTAATACACCCATTTCTATGAACATGACATCTCGCCTTTAAGGGATATTCGACATCAATTTCTGAGAATAGTGTTAAGCTCCCCTCCTGATATATTTTCCCATAATGCAACCCACAAACTCTGAAATGCGAAATTGAAGATATATAAAGGCTAGGTAGGTAGGCTTCAAATGAAATTTAGTCACTATAAGCGTATTAAATGTGTTTCTTCTATGTGAAATAAAGATCAATAGAAGTCCAAATAAATACTAACTTGAAACATTTTCCAATTTAGGGTATTAATCTATTCACCATCTGAAGAGAATTGTAAGCTGACGTTTCTTAGTCAAATGCTGTAATAATCACGTAAGAATGGAGTTAATGGATTTGGATGGAGTGCGATATTATGTTCAGTGCTTCCTTGCCTTGGCTGAAATTTGCAAGCTCTGTGAAAAATAAATTTGTTTCATTTCTAAATGAAATAACGATAAAATAATTTATTAGTAACACTAATATTCAGGACATCTTTCTTTAATTCCAATAACCTAGTATAGTTTCTTTAATAGTTTTCTGTACATGAGGTATAGCTAATGGTTACTGACCAAATCTCTCGAGGTAAGTTTTGATGTGTTTCTAGATATTATGCCCTCCTTAATAATAATAAAAACATGCTCTTATCTCTTATAGAACATTAACTCCATAACTTCACAGGTTAGATAAATAAATTCGTCAGATGATATCAACAATTTTATTGATTAGTATAAAATGTTGATTTAAATCCAATAATTGGAAGCATATTTCAAAATGAGATTTCCGTGATCATGATATCTGAAAATGACAACACGGAATAAGATTATTTTAGAACATGCTTCTTATACTTAATTATTTATTATATATAGAATTTGGAACAAAATTCGTCAGAGAATGAGTAGAAAATTTTAATTATTTCGTGTATAGGTGAAAGCGATCATACTTTTAAAAACAAGCATGAAACATGAATTTCAATAAATATCTTAAAATTAAAATCACTGTTAATTGTCAAATTTTGAATGAAAGCAAAAATAAAAGGTCTAAATAGACTCGAGTCTTTTAAAACAACATTCATATTACATATTCTTGCAGAATAGAAATCCCCGCCAACTTCAGGACTATCACTTCTCACCTACCACATCATGTTGCATAATATTGTATAATATTGTGTGATATCATAATTTATTATTCAACATTCAGCAGTATTATACAATATTTAAAGTATTGTTTAATATCATAAAATATTTCTACCACGAGTGACCCTGTTATGTGTACTACCACGAATAATCCCGATCTGACATTGTCCTGACAACGCTGTCTCAACTGCTCACATGAGAAAGTATTGGAGTTGAAGCAGAAAGACAATTATAGCGGGGAAGAGTTGGTGTTATTTAATATTACGATAAAACTAAATAAGAGATGTGCCATGTTGTGATAAGACTAGTATCCAGGGCAGAACCCTTATCCTATTTAATTTTGATCTCCCACCCAAATGTACAATTTTCAGAAAATTAGTCTTCTATCAACCCGACAGCAGTAACCTAAAAGGAACTCCCACCACCCACTGCGCACACCCCAACTAACCACATCAATTCACTTTCTTTCTCATTCAGAACCTCCAACTGCTTAATTTAGTCATCACCCCACTCAAAACAGTTCGCCAGTCCTCAACCAAAAAGGAAAACATACCGCAGCATTGCCGAAAAGGAAATAAAATTACTGCCGTTAGAGCTAGCCATCCTTCACTTGACAGGGGAGATTTATTAATCTTAAGAGACGACGATTGCGAATAAAAACCAATAATTAATCACGCACGGAATCCAACGGCAAGATAACATTCCGATTTCCGATAAACAGATTTCCGGACCTTCCCCACTGCATGTATACGCAAACAGATAGATTTGTTGTAAGGGACATAATATCCGAGCGAACATATGCGGGTTTCGGTTCGGTCCGAAGGGAGCAAAGAAGAAAGAAGATGGAAGAAAATATAATATTGAGCTTCATTTTTTTCTTTCCCTTTCGTTATTTCTTGTCATTCTTAGTCAAGCTTCGATCCATTTCTGCGTGGGCGTTGTTTGGCCGTTTCGGAGCGCCTTTGGAGCGAAAACTTACACACCCTTTATTAAGTAATCATTTTTATTCCTGAATGTAGTGACTAATCATAGAAGAAAGGTATATACGATAGAATATTAAAAGTCAGAAAATAATATTTATTCAAAACTAAGATATAATGTGTTTCAAACAAACGTCCGTAAGTAAATTGATGAGAAGTGTCAAGTTAAAATTTGATGCTATCAAAAATATTGCAAAAATCTTCACATACCCTAATGTGTCTGAAACTTGCAGGGGGTAATATAAATATGGAATTAAAACAAATAATAAATTAAAATTAAAGCGATTACTTGATATCTCAGGTGAGATATCAAACGTGTGGAAATAATAATGAAATCCCAAAGGAAATGTACCATCTATTCAAACTGATAGATAAATTTGTAACCTCAATAGCTATGAAATTCAAACTTTGTTGCGATGAAAATAGAAGTAGGCCTTATGGCAAAAAGTCGTTTAATTTTAATTGGATTCTATCCATTATATTTATTAAGAAATTATTTTTATGTTAATATATTTGGTTTCATCTAGAATATGAGTTTCTTAAGAAGTTTTGAATGTTTTATATAACTAGCGAGAATGGTCTTACCGAATCTTTTTTTGCATTACTTTCTAATAAATTTCTTTCCCTCCTCCCAACATAAATTTGTGGACTTCGGTTAAGAGAGGAATGACTTGCATGGAATTGATAAACATATCTACAAAATATAGATTTTTGGCATGGAAACACTTTTATAGAATATATTGAGAGAATATGCATTTTAGACCTCCCCCCCACCGTATTTTTTTAGTCAATTGACGCCAAAATTTGAAACTAAATACATTTGTAGTCACAAGATAGCATACCTACATTCATTGATTTAAATAATTTTTTTTTACTAATTATTGCACTTAAAACAACATATGGTCTACCGTTTGACAGATTCAGTTCAAATTTTGATAAAAATCCATATTTTAGATGCTTAACCTATGTGCCACATTCTATGCCCCAAACTCTCAGCTATCGAGTTAACTTGTACTCTAACAATCACACAACAAACTCCTGAAATTAGATTTCCTTCAAAATTTGATCATAAATCTGTATATCAAATCTCATTCATCAAACCCAAAGTATTTTTGATCTATCGTGTTAATAGATAGAGAGACACAGTATTATTTTCAGTGTATGTATTTTTCTGTGTCTGAAACGTAGAGATTCGTCAGAATTTTGAGTTCGAACTTTTTGAAGATTACAAAACCTACTCTGTGTTTCGTATATGAAACTTAAACATTCAAATGTCCCGAATGCCACGAAAACTGAGAAACTGAGAATTGCCCGCAAGATCATCAAAGAATACTAATTATGTTGAGTATACATTGTATTGTAGTTATTATGTTTTATTTGCATTGTTGGTCTTTAAGTTTAGAAAGAACGTTGAAGGCAAAGTAAGATTTTTTTAAAGCTTAATAATGGTTACTAATTGTAAAATTCCATCCAATTAGTTTCAGCATACTCTTATACGGAAATATTACTGTAATAAATCTATCTATCTATCTCTTTATATAAAACACATAGAAATGCGGAGAATAATCATTACAATTATATATTTATTTTAATGATTATTTAAACAAACGTAAAAAGAAAAAAATAATAGATTTATTATTATTTTTTTTTAATTTTGGATACCGCGAGAAATATTCGTTGAGTCTACAGAAATGTTACATTGCTTTGTTCAAATTAATCATTCCTTATAGATGCAAAAGCAAACAGACGAAATTGATGTAAAGGAAATTCTATCCGTGTTAACATTTCAAGTTCGTTTCTCCGCATTCTGATGTAGGATTTGGCAAATCTCGAGACAGTTCTGATTAATTTTACATTCACTTTACTTAATAAATCATTTCTGTTTTCGAAATTCCATTGCCTTAGAAGATGTATGCCCGAGTGATGTATTTACTTTAGAAGAAATCTTATTTATAATATGCGAGCTCTCTGACAGTAGTATTGAGTAAGAAGAATCATATATTAGAAAAAGAAAGCGTGACAAAAATTATTTAGAGTATAAAAGGGAAAATCTTTGTATTTGATATTATTTTATTTATTTATCTATATGAATCAAACGTTATAGTTCTATAAATGCAGTGATTCATCTCTTAAATTATTATGCCTATAATTATTATGAATGCAATTACTGAACAAAGCGTTCTAAGTTAAAACAAATACATATGTTAAGAAAAAAATATCCTTAAGAATCAATATATGGATATAATTATGGAATGTATTGTGATTCCTAGAAAATCCGATTTATGTATTAGAATAAAAAAAGAAATGAGTTACTGCGTTTTTGTTGCATTAAAATGTTTTCTTTGCAACAAGAAGCGTTACATTATTTTTACATATAAAATGCACTAATTATGACATTGAAATGCTATTTTACCAATTTAGGAAAAAAAAATTTTGGAAATGCTACATTTTAGTTGCTAAAAGGGAATTTATTATCTCTATTTTAGTTTCAACTTTACATACATGTCTGGCGTAATGTCTGGAAAGCGCAAAAATGAACTTGACACCAATGAATCTTTTGTTTGATGCTGCTTGGTCAAAAACAATTTCCACGGTATAAAACTAAATCAAACCTAAACTAGAGGACATTTATTATTCTATAAGCTTCCATATGAGATTTTAAAGGAATCATTTAGATTCCAATAATTCTTATTAATAAACAATTGTAATTGCGAAGCGTAACGGTGAAACTAATAATTTTATTACTAGATTATCTTTACATTAATTAAAGTGTTATTTATAATATATTTATGAAGATTTCAGTAGAACCTAATTTAAAAAAGCCTTAAAGATAAATGTATGGTAATAATTTAAAATTATCTCAATTATTCATAACAGCAAATCCCTTTGAGCTCAGTGCAAAAATTTCAGAAATGAATAAAATTTTAAAGTGCAAAATAAAATGTAGTAAGAGCGTAATCAGAAACATCCTAGCATTGGCTAAAATCGTACAAATGCTTATTTAAAAATAACTTGCAAAGTTTATTTAATTACAAGAAAAAAAAATGGAGAATTTCACCCTTTAAATAAGTGGCATAGAAATAACTCTTAGTTTAAAGTTTTACAGTTAATTAAATGACTTGAAATGTTAAAACTTTCTAGTTGACTAATTTTATGAGGTAAGAACATAAAATAAAGTAATATTTTTTAATAAACTAATGTGGCAATATTTTTTTTAACTTTTACATTTTACATTTTTTAACTTTTTTCATCCTTGCTTCTTTGAAACCAGTATCATTCCTTAATTAACTTAAATAAAGTTTCTTCAAATTCAATATTTCATTAATTAAATTCTTAAATTAGATACAACAGGTAAAGCAAGATTTGAATAATTACGTCTATGCAAGAACGCTTCAAAAAATTATATTTACTCTCAAGATAATTTATCTATTTTATCAAGCAGTGTTCTATGGAAATAAACGTTGTAGCGAAGGCATGTATTTTAATGAAACGAGAGATTTAAAGATATTTTAAAATCTCTAGTAAAATCCTTTTAAAATTTAAATTTCTTGCATTTTCCCCCAAAAAAGTTATTCCATTCAGGTTTTTAAATTGATTAGAGTCCAAGAGTTTCATTTCTATTATTAAATCAAATATACAAATCTCAAATTCTCTTTTATGAATTAAATTAAATTCAATATTTCACAGAATAATATCAGAGAATCATAAATTTCTATTTCGATTTATATCAATTGCTATCAAAAACATTCTTTTCTGATTTCACTTTTTAATAATGCGTTTCCTAAGTAAATTTCTAGAAAAAGGCACTAAAATCTATATTTTAGCCAAATTAGGTTATGTTCAATTCACAATCTAAAATTCACATTTTTTATTACTCGTAAATAAAAGAAAAAAATTAAAGAAGTAAATAAAGTAAAGAAGAATTAAGAAAGGAGAATTAAAGGAATATTAGGTATTTGAAACGCGGTATTGATGTTTCGAATCGACAAATATGAAAAAATAGGATTTCTTATAATCGAAAAAGCTAATTTCTGGATAACCGATTTATTGATAATTTCATAAACTTCACTCCTTTTATTTATTTCCAGTGAATTTTGAAGCATATTATAAAAGTAAAAGAAGAGTTTTATAGTATTATTCTTTTGTAATATATTAGCATATTTAAAAGGGAATTTTTCAAACTGCAGACATTATTCAAAACTGTTAAAACAAATTACGAAAAATAATTAAAGCTTTCAAATAAAAAATAATTATGATAGTGCATTGGTATCTATTTATAAAGTACAGATAAAATTCACCAGTAATAAAAAAAAGTGTCTCATTAAAGGAAATAATATATGATTTAAATTAATTTAAAAATAATGAATTTTTCAAAACTAACTGCAAATATTTTATAAAAATTATAATTTTTGCTGTTATAGAAGACTTAAGAAATAATGAGATATTAAATTGTACGTAAAGAAGCTGAAATGCTTAAAGGAAATATTTTAATTTTGGATATAATGGCATATTTTTATAATGGAATTTGTATCTTTTTGTTTTATAATTACTCTATTACTGTTCTTCATCTAGATAAGTTATTTTAAATTCCACTTTCTAGATATACTCAAAAATTTACATATACCTAATGGTTTAAATATCTTTATAATTGTTCACTATGTCATAGCTATGACAAAAATATTTCTAATAAAAACATCATTAAAACTTTATTAAAAATAAACATTATAAAAATATAGTTACATAGTTCTGTAAACATTATTAAAAATAGTTACGGTTTTAAATAAGATCCTTTTGCTTACTTTAATTATATAAAATGTATGTTTTTATTGAATAATTAATGTAAAAATATTTCTACAACATTAATTATACTTTTCATTAAATAATTATTAAATTTTACTGTATAGGCTGTATAAAAAGTAATTTAAAAAGTTGCTTTAAAATATAATGATCGATGAAATGTTATAATTTTCAATAGCAATTTCTTAAAAGTTGTGCTCAACACCACGAAGAAAACTTTTTATTACAATAGTTCCGATTCAATCGGATAAACCGATCATTTCACTTTTGTATGACAATATTTCAGCGATCACGTGAACATGTTATGATCAACTTATTTAAAAAATAATAATTAAGTTCTTGTACTGGTCTCTATAATATAATTTAACTTTTTTACATAATAAATAAGTAATTTTGTATAAGTATTTTTATATCATTTCATAAAAGTTTACATATTAATTAATTAAAGTAAACAAACAATGAAAGTGAACTTTTTCATAGAACTGCTTACAAGTTTTAAAGAAATTCTTCAGTGAATATTGTAACCAATGCACTTAATTTTTTTTTTGAAAAGTTTCATAATTGGCAATTTGGATGGCCTTAATTCATAAATAATTTTGTATAAATTGCATTAAATACGGGTGAAAATAAATATTTAACTTTCAGACGAACTTCCCTTATTATATCAAAACAGTAAACAAATTACATTACATTTTGATGCTTATAATATTTTCATGCATCAATAATTTTAAGATGGATTCTAAAATTCCAACTTAAAAACGCAGTGAATAACGTTTAAACTATATTGAAGAAATATTAATAAAAAGACAAGAAATCATAAGACTAAATGTTAACTCACCTGGTAGAATTTCAGAATTTGCTTCTACACTGGTGATGCAGTGTTGATGAACGAATAACAAAACGAGCTGGAACACTACATGAATTAAATTCATGATTATTCATTGAACATTTAATACTTCTTCCGTTTTATCAGTTCTCGATGAAATGTCTCTGAAATATGCAGTTACAATAACTTTTCAGAAAATGTTTTGTATGTCAGTTATTTATAGTATGTAATAAGTACGGACTGTTTAAAAAGATAACAGCACGAATCTCAAATCAAGAAAGTTTTCAAATGAATAGTTCTCTTTCACTTAGAAAATTCGTTTGTAAATAATTTATTATTTTATCCAGGTTAATTCGGTTATATCAATTTTTAATGATAGTCTGAAACCAGTAATACCTTTGTGTAACGTCTTACAACTTCCTTCTGGATTAACTTTCGAAGCTCAGTACAGTTTTATTAGCTTTAAAGTTTTGTTTTCATTAGAAAAATCAATACTTGCACATCACTAACAGATTTTGATTAACAGTCTGAAAGACGTGAATGTAATTACTTTTTTAAAAATCTCACTTTGTATCTTAACTCGTTCATCTTATCAATCAGATTACATTTTTCTGCGATAAATTATATCACAATCCTTGAAAAGTTTTCATGCAAAGTTTATTGCTCTTTGAAAGCATGATATAATAAATGACACTTTCTGTTTTAATTGTTCATTACGGAGTACGCTGTCGATTACTAAACAGACAGTCATTACCATTGCTCGGAACGATACATGGGACGTCGCTGGTATACAGCCAGCTGTAGTAGAGCGAAACAGTCAGGGAACACCCGGATTGTTGAACTGCTGACTATCCGGCGAGTGAAAGCCGGACTCTACCTTTCGCCGAGATGCTTTTAACATCCCGTGTCTCTCAAGCGAATACAGCGCCCTCCCGCGGCAAACCTGTCCCTACTTAGAAAGCGGTTCCTATGTCATAAATAACCAGTTACTTCCTCTGTTCGAGAATGCCGAGGAAAAACCCTCTACTCCAATTCTAGACGCTCTATCAATTTCGTTCCTCCTCTCAGTGTAGATGATTCCCTGCTGGAGGGCCGAGTATTTATTTTTCACGACGAACTCCTATCGCGAGTTATGAGGCATGGGTGAGAATGCCGCACCCCATCCCCCTTCTTCCCTGAAACTCTCAGATTCCATATGCCGTCAAATATTTTTGCTCCCTGGCATTCATTTCGGTCCATTCACTTTCCCCCTGTGTCATGATATTGGAACATTTATTTCATTCCATGATAAGGAAACATGATAATGTTTTAAAGAAAAAAAATATATTTAGAACCACATAATTACTGTATATTCATTACTGTATATTCAACAGGATGCTTCAACTGAAAATCGCTTGGTCTTCCAAATTTATAGATGACTTTACAATTATTTTAAATAAAATGATCAGATAAATATTCATCCTTTGTCATTTTTCTTTGAGACAAAATATTATACCTACTAATATAAATCTACAGTTTCCCAATGCTTATCATATAGTATCCACTTTATACACAAGTTTGAAATTGTAATTATACTTAGAGCGGTTTGATAAATATTGCTATTGTTGTAATGCCTCCTAAACCTATTAAACAATTAAAATAATAAGCTAATTATTAATCCATCATCAATCATTCTGTCCTGTTTATTTAAATAAATTTAAAATTTATTTAAAAAATCTGATTGTTAATCTGAAGTTATTGAGCTTTTTTATTAAATATTTGTTAATTATTGTCTCTGGCGACGGTTGCGCTTCCGCTGCCGTAAACAACAAACTATTATTTAGATTATTTTTGTGATAACTATTTATATCTAGAAGGATTTTCAATTAATGTAGTTTGAAATTATTCTAGTATTTACTGCAGTCTAAATACGGTCTAAAAAAGATATTGTGATCTAAATTTATAAAATAAATTATTCATTTATAAATCTGACATTTTCTCTTTAGTCTGATGTATAGCGTATTTTATAATAGTTTCTATAAGAATTATTCATTAACTTGTTATCATCGTGTAATGAAATGGTGCTTAAATGTATGTAATATTTCATACATCATCGATGGTTCTCTCCGGGTTATTATTCAAAATTCTATTCAATTTGCAAATTCAACTATCATTTTCTTCTAGAAATTTTTATTAAATTTTCCTCTTTTGTAACTTCATCTTGAAATTTTTAAATAGTTAATATCACTGCGCAGTTTGTGTTATGTAAAATAAATGACATATTTTTTAAATATGACATCTTATTTTTAAATATTTGAAGTACATAAATGATGAAAATATTGAATCTCTTACAGTTTTTAGTTAGTTATCTACATGCAATTAATTATTTTTTTTGTTCGAATTTTTATCTTCGAGGTCTTCTTCTTACAATGTGCGATCAATCAATTATTCACATTTTTTTAATTCAAAAATATTTAAAGCTTTAAAGTTTAAAAACTGGAATATAAAAGCGAGTAAAAAGTTTTAAATCTACTCCTAAAATGGTTTGAAACAATTTTGAAAATATGAAAATTGATTTTTTGTACCGCAAATAACTGAATATCGCAGGATACTACAGGCAAATATTGAGTTATCGTGGGTCTCTACAAAAAATTACTATCTTGTATTACTATAGAAAATTACTACTTATCGTAGGTTACTTACTATATGAATTACGGAGAATTATCGGAGAAAACCTGTTATAATACGGAGAAAACCTATTTGGCATGATGATATGATTATACAACCAATTGAATCAGAGAAATATTCATAGATATCTAGCCGTCAAATAGTATTGCTTAAAAATTCTATTATCACTATTTTTTTTGAGCAGCCTGTGAGGGAAGGAAAACCGAAATGTATCAAGAAATGAATGATAAATTTAATACATCATTTACAAACAGTTAAGAAGAAAAGTTAATTTTTAAAATTATATTTCAATAATAAATAAACCCAATATAAACATTCATGCTCAATCTGAAATTATTGCTATGAAGAGCAGTAAAATAAAATGAGAAAAAATGAGGTTTTTACTAATTTTTCGTTATTTTTTTTCTTAAACACGTGCGATTTTTCTCATAAGCGTTGCGGTTGAGAGTTACAAAATGTTTCAGATATTTTTAAAATTTGAATAATTATCTAAATATATCGAATTCTAAATCATTTTAATATTTCAAAAAATTCATTATGAAAATAATGAAATTTTAAAATTTTATTCGAATACATGGTTATTTGGGACTTATTGTTTGTTTTATTTGTTTTAACTTTAAAAATAACTAATAAAACTTTATTAATAAATAGTGCATAAGGTTGCCAACCTCTGTTCGCACAACCTCCCTTCCTCAGACATTCACTTTGTTCTCGTAACAACATAATAACATTAAAAAAAAACTTTTACTTATTTTAAATTAAGCTTCAAACTTTACTCTAAATGAAATTGATCATGCCATATGATTATAGTTCATAACCATTTGAAATTTCATTGTTGAATAACAATACATTTTGAAATTTCTCAATACATTAGAAACTATATGAAAAAATGAGAAGTGCTAATTCCTGCAATGATTAATATATTCATTTATTTTCTTCTAAATTTACTCTGAATCAATATGTTATGAATTAATAATAAAATGTCCTCCTACATTTCATATCGAAAAATTATTGAAATAAATTATTTAATTAATAATATATGATTTTTTAATTTACAATTCCGGAGAATGAATTATTTTTAGATATTTTAGAACACCTTAGAATGAAGGTTATTATTATTATTACGACTCAAATTATTATTAAAATATTGTAAAAATATAAAATGAAATTAATATGCTGTGAGCTAATAATATCTTTAGTAATAATTAAATATTTTTAAAAAAAGGACTTAAGCTAATATACAATATAAGAATTCAAATAATAAACATTTCTATTCATTTCATTTAATAAGAATTAAACAGTTTTGAAAAATATATATGTACTGATTTAGCATTAAAATTGAAATTCATATTCCTCTTAAGTAAGTTGAGATAAAATAATAAAATAAAACTTTCACAATCATTTGGTATTTCACTGTGTGGAAACAAAAAAGAAAGAGTGTATTCATTAATCAATAAATAGTGCGAAAAGTCTTCATTTTTAACTTTTACTAGTGTTTTCTTTTACTTACCAAACGTACATTACATTTTAAATCATTTTTGATCTAAGATCATAATTAAAAATTTAAAATAATTATAGAATTATTAGTTTTTTAATGAGTTGGTTATTGTATAAAAAACATTTAAAATTTTACTTCAAAATTAATCATTAATATTGACAGCATTTGATTATTAAATTATCAATAAGAATTTAATTTTACTTTTTTTTTAAAGACAACGGCAATATTTAAAAAAAAAATCCTATGTCTGTTTTCACCAATGCTAAGATATTGGGAATTGATTTTGAAAATATACTTTAGATGTGTTCTATGGCCTATAATTTAATTTTTTTTCTATACTTTAAATGATTAAGGCTATAGAAATAAATTATATTACATGAAATAAAATTTGTCAAAATATCCATCCTACTGTGTAAAAAATACTTTAAACATGAACAGGAAGCAATTCATTACAAACATGAAATAGTTCAGTTCTAGTTAATATTACTTTAAAATAAATGCCAAATATTTTCCTCTTTCTTCCAATATTTGATGAGAAAATTAAAGCCTAAGTTGATACTATAATTGATGTAACATCAAAACAAATAAAAATGCACCATGAAATAAAAGAGAAAAAATATCATTATGATCCTTTAGGGAAAACGATTTCAAGTGGTATTTATTCAAGATTATATCTTATGAGGAAATTTCTAGATAATCTTACCGTTCAAGTTTAGACTCTCTAGAGAAGACATGGTAAAAAGTAAGCATCAAATGTTCTTGTTTTATTTAGTGAAAATACTTTGATTCTTTTTGGCAATATTATCAATGTATCCCAATCTGAAAAGTATGTTTAAAGCGAAATACAAAAAATGAATGACAGTAAATGTCTCTGTAGTATTACTACCCATCTATGAAAACAATTTTAGCATTGTTCGTGTAATATTTAACAACATTTCGAAATGATGTATTTTTCAAATTTAAAAAGAAAATCATTTCAATTTTTAAAAGCGTATCAAAAATCTTATGTAGATTTCTCATTATTTTTATACGTACTGAAGAACATTGCATAGATAGCAAATACTTCTTTAAAATATAATAAATTTCAAATCCATGTGTTTGTGAAATAAAGTTACAAAACACATATAAAATGCAGGCGTTGCAAGTGCAAATCATCAAATAAAGAATCTAGAAGTCTTTTTTATATTTTTAAGTTATTATTATCATTAACATGGTACGGTTAGTCTGACACTTTTGCAGTAAAGTTTAACATAAACAATTAATTCACTGCATTATTTTAATTATAATAACTGTAATAATATATATTTATATTTAAAAGTGCACAGATTTATTAAATTGTGATATGAAAATTGATGCTGATAAATACTTGAATAAATTTCATATCTCAAAATTTAGAAAATGTTATAAATTAATAAATTTTCACTTTTCGTGTTTCAATTTTAACGAATCTAGCTAAGTTTAACTTTGGAAAGTTAGAAAAAGTAGAAATATAAAGTTGTTGACATTTTTTTAAGATTTCAATTTTTTTTTCGTTTCTAAACATTTTGAAAGACATTTTAATATCATTAGAGATTTGTTTATACCTTATTAACTTATATTTAAATAAACTATTTCTTACAGAAATTTGATCCCAAATTCAAATAAAAATTTTCAGCGGCCGATCATTAAATTAGTGCTTCAGTTAAAAAATCATGAATTGCGAAATATAATAAGATGAAAGAGTAAATTAGAAAAGAAGAAAAGTGAATTAGAAATATTTATGCCAACGATTTAATATTCTTCATCAATTAATTTCCTTAATTGGAAATATTTTAATAATTTAATATCCTTCATTAATTCATTTTAAATCATTAAAAATTAAAATGAATTTTTGATTAAGAACGAAAGTTAAATGATGATTTTCAATTCGTTAGAAATATTTATTAATTATTAATTCAGGAAAAGAAATCCGAGATCTGTTTGCACTTACACAGTAAATGATATATAATACACAAATGCCATTATAAATTTATATTTTCTTTTACATTGGGAAAATCTGTTAAACATATAATTGTTACTAAAATATAGTAAACATCGGAAATTAATATTGTTTCTGTTTCCGGTATATTTATTGAAGTTTTTGTAATAAATTTCATGAAATTAAACCTACAATGATATTTTAAACTTGTTTAAAAGTTGTTTTATAAACAAAGTTTTTAATACATTTAAGGATATATGATGAAAATAAATACTTGCGATAAATTTGGAAGGAAGTGTAATAAATAAAAATGACGACTTAATATTTTTGATATTTAAGGTAAATATAAAATGTGGATTGAGTTCTTTTTCTGCCAAACTTAAAATACAAACCTTTTAAGTTTATCTGTTAATATAATAATTTCATTTATAACTTGATAAAAGAAGGAAAATTTAGTTTTATGTTTCCATTAGCCACTACACTAACAAAGATATTGTAAAATTGTGTTATGAAAACATATTTTGATTACCAGTAACAATGTCATTTTTAACCTCTTGGCTTAAATTTGAGTACGTGAGTAAAAAATTATACAAAGGTAAGGGGTTGAATGAAATTGCAACTTTACTGAAATAATTATTCATACGGTAGATAAAATAAATTTAAAGTTGGTGCATGATATAATAAATCATAATTATTTCTTTAAAAAATATTCAATATTTTATGTTTAAATCATTTTGTTTTCATTGTATCTTGATTTGGTTTCCTCACGAACAAACATATTGTTAAGGATATATCCCATGGTTAATGATTAATAGATGTCCAATACGTGGAAAATTGCTCGTGACACTTTATTTCACAAGAAAATAAGAAAACGAAATAAGATGAAGCGTAAATAAAGGTAGCATTTGCAGAAATCTACAACACACAATCCCGACATAAACAACAACAAAAAAAAGCGTTTCGTATGCAGCTAAATAGCTCTGCACATCATCAATACTCCAAAAAGAAAAATTCGTTTGACTCACCTGCTTTTTGATCTTCATGACAGAGCACAGAATTTTCTAAAAGAATCTATGAATTTCGGTTCCCAATAGAGTGAATGAGCATCAAAATTATTACCTAATGCAGTGATCATCAAGCAGAATTCATTCAGAAAATCTGAGTTTCAGGAATAACGTCCTCGTATTTAATCTATAATTTGCTTTCTTGCTATGATAGTTTCATCGCTTGAAAGTGAGATTTAAAGATATTACCAATGTACTCGTACATAAAATGGGCACCATCACAATGGCGTTTGGCATTGGTGGGAAAGCGATTTGGCCAAGAAATAAGCAAATTTAGCAATAAAATTGAGGATGCTAGAAAATGCAAGAATTATGTAATATATCATTTAGAAGACTTCAAATGGACATCTTTTTTGAAAATTCGGTAGTCTTTTATGCAGAGTATATAAATAAATGAACTTGCAAGAGTATTGTTTGTTTTTGAAATATTAATCTGGAAGCTAGTTCACCATTTATCATTGTATACTTTTCAGTGCGTTCTTTATAGATGTGTATCGTGCTTTTTTTCTGAAATAAAACTTTATTATCATTTGTTTGAGATTTTAGCTTTCTTATGCCTTACGCGAAAGGGGAATTTTCGTAACAGTACTTTCTCTACATTATTCTATAATAAATATCAAAATTAATTGAGTTGATTTTTCTATATTACGATTTACAAATACGATTTTTTACTTGTTATTTGTTAAAGAAGCATTTTAAACAACAAATAAGATTTAAAATTACAATAAAATAAATGTTTCATTACTTAATTATTCAATGATTGAAATGCATGAAAGCCAATAATTCTGACTGCATATCTAACGCTTCGATTATTTTTAAATATGAATTTTGATTTGCACTAGCAGTGTCACCACGAATTTCGTGCCCCCTTAATTAATGAATTTTGTAATTACATATAATTATTATTGAAATATTCTTTGCATTGATTTTGCATCTGTAAACGTTTTATTAAGAAATGTTTTATATCTGTAAAACCTGCCCTTTAGCATGTTGTTATTAATAATTAGTTTTTCTAAATTCTATTATAAATTTGCAGATTTCTTTATGTTTTGTTATTCGCATGACCTCCAGGCAAATAATAAACTCAAAGAATTGTTGAATTCTACTCGAAAGTAAACAAAGTCTTAAACGTAATTTTTTTTTCTTCTGAATGCACGTTATTATATATAAGCATCAGCACATGATGATTTTATGGGAACGACGTTTTTACGTTTGCTAAACTAAATTTTTAATCGATTTAAGGATGTGCTAAATGGCTATATTTGGAATATTTTGATTGTTCAACAATTGACCTTATCTATTTCTTCACACAGGTAAAGAACATCCTGTATTCGTAGATATCAAGTTGTCTGCAACTGTAAGGGCTCGCATGAAAGCTATTTGGAAGATTGAATGCTATGTGGTTTTTATTCATATTTATACTCCCCAACACATATCCAACAGGTTCTTCACACCGGTAGAGAACCTCCTATATTCGTAAATATCAAGTTATTTGCAAGTGTAAGGGATCGCATGAAAGCTATTTCGAACATTGATTCTACGGGATTTCGATTTATTTTTATACTCCCCTCCTCACATATCCAACAGGTTCTTCACACAGGTAGAGAACATCCTGTATTCGTAAATATCAAGTTATATGCAAGTGTAAGGGCTCGCATGAAAGCTATTTCGAACATTGATTCTACGGGATTTCGATTTATTTTTATACTCCCCTCCTCACATATCCAACAGGTTCTTCACACAGGTAGAGAACCTCCTATATTCGTAAATATCAAGTTATTTGCAAATGCAAGGGATCGCATGAAAGCTATTTGGAACATTGAATGCTATATGATTTCGATTTATGATTATACTCCCCTCCGCACATATCCAACAAGTTCTTCACACAGGTAGAGAACATCCTGTATTCGTAAATATCAATTAAAAAATCTTATTATGAGATTCAAATAGTATGACTTTTCAGCATGAGATATGAACATATTTTATTTTACTAGAAAGTTCAATATTATTCAGAGAAATCCATTAATAGCATTAAATTATTAGATAAAAGGCAATATTTAAAAGCATTTTAAATTTTTCGAAATTTGTGATGAAATTTCATCTTTTGAAGATGAATGATAAAACTACTTGCAAAAATACATATGTAAAGCTAATAAAAAGTTTTGCAGTTTGAAATTTAGAAGTTATTTATTTATTCGTTTCACAAACATTTCAAAGTAAAAAAAAAGAAACGTCATAAATCTAAAAGTACATCTCTCTGATATTTCAATAGTTGGGGAAATAGAAATATTACTATTTCTAATGGCTTTTTTTTCCTTATTTCCTTTGGAGGTTTGAAGTTCTCGGCAAATTTAGATAACTAATTCATTACTGGAAGCAAAATTATATCTATACAGCAAATTTTAACAATTCTTTTATTTTCAAACTAAAACCTTTTTATTTAGAATTGCTTTACTGCTAAGTTTTGTAACTAATTTTTAAAAATTATTCTTGGGATTTAAATATATATTGATATATATGATAAGTAGCTGTTATAAGAGAGCAGTATTGGAGTTAACTTGAAATGATAGTTTTATTATTTTTCTTAATGGTTCGACAATTTTGATTTTTAGCAGCTTTTTTAAGGGTTTTTTTTTTGTTATATCCATTTTCAGGAGCTCCCCAGACAAATTTTTAAATTTCTTTTTACTATTTTAATATTTTCAGAATTTAATCAATTTTTATTAAATTAATTAAGTTAATAATTTATTCCCAATTTAGCATCATCCCATAGTGAAATCCAGAAGAAATTGTTTTAAGATTCTTTAATATTTAAAATAATGAATTACGTCTAGAAGATTAAAGATTTTAAACAAATTCAATTTAAAATGCATCTAATTAAATAAAGTGAGTATTTAAATTAAATATACTTTAAGAACTAAATAAAGTTATTTAATAAAGTTATTAAAATTTATTTTCATTAAGTTCATTTTTTCTTAAGATAATCAGTTTTTTTTTCACTTTAAGTGAAAAAATTATTGAATAAAAAACATATTGAAATAAAAATTGATTTTAAAACTATTTATTCTTGCAGACGATTCTTATGCATTAAATAGTGATTTGTTTATTTAAACAAAATTATGGTATAGAGACGACGTAACCACAATAAAATAATATGACTTACTTATTAAATCAATTCAATATATTTCTAGAGTAAATTGAATATGTTAATAATATTTTTCAATTAAATGATTATATTGAAACATATGGCTTATTTTTATTCGAAGAAATTGTATTAATTTGGTTCCGTACCAATGTGCCACTTAACCAAAATTCATTATACTCTTTGCTCTACTAGAGTGATGCAGAAAGTATAGAAGTACTGCAAATCATTACTAGATATCACAAAATAATTTAATATAAATGAATTTTATTTTGAGATCTAAATCTTAAATTTTTAAATTTATTTCAAATCGTACGCCAAATTTAGATAATATTTTTAATGTATATAATAGAGTTAAGATTTAAAATTTAATGGGATATAATCGCGGGTAACGGTTTATTTCAGGAAATAATTAGATGCTGTATGAAATAATTTATTTTCCATGATCATTTATTTAATGAAATAACCAGGATTTCTACAAAATAAATGAATTGTGAATTTAAAGGTAACATATGTCATCAATACTATCAGAGAAAAGAATTGAAACAATTATTCTCCAAACGAACAAATCAATAAATCGCAAAATTTCGCTAGTTTGTAAATAACATTATGTACGGCTATATGTCAAATTGCATGCTTGTAGTTTTTGATCTTCGTAGTCACAATCTTTAATTTTCTTAATCAAATAATAACAATATATCCATTTTTGTGCATCTCATTTATATTAAAATCAGAAAATCGATTGATTAATCAATCAGATATAAGATATGTAAAGCAACTTTAATTAAAATGTTAAAATTTTTGATTCCTCTCAAATTTTAAAATAAACAAAATATAGAATTAGCTGCTTTGTTTCTTAAAAAAAGCATATGCATTTTAAATATTAAGAAAGGAAAATTAGAATAAACAGAATATATAGAATTAAATAATCATATATTTATATAATAATGTAACTTGTAAGTTTAGAAGTCATCTTTTCTTGCGTATTTGATAGCTATTCTGCCTTTCTGGAGAAGATGCAGATAATGAAATTTCGTGCTCGTAGTGATGAAAAATAGCGAGAGAAAATTCAGGTTTTTGACGTCTTTATCGTTCCTGAACCTAGAATGAGTTTGCAAACTCTGACAAGTCTTATTAAAAAATTATTATTTCTGAATTTGCTTTTATAATGTTATTCACTTGTACCCATAGCAAAAAACGCCCCAATTTCTGACTTATATTTCTCATTCCCAGAAAAGTAAACTACTTCCATGCCAAATGGTGTTTGTACTACACGTATTCAGCAATATGCAATATAAAATAGTAAATAAAAACACATATATAAATAGTAGAAGTGGTCTCCTTGAAATTTTCTCACATACTCTTTAATATATATGTTATCTTCGTTTTCCAGCATTAAATTGTGGATCATGGGTAAGACTGAATGTTATACTGATGAAACATAATTACAACACATTGACCTTTTAAGTGAATGCAGCATTTTTGCTAAATAAAGGGGCGATGTTTGGCGATTAATCTCTGGCATACGATTAATACACGTCTCGAAAATCGTAAATGTATTTTGGGCGTCTTTGCTTCGATCAAAGAAAACCAAAACTTGCGAAACATTACAATTATATTTGCAAGATCGCATACAAAATTTCATTTTTTAAGACATTGGGCGTTTGAGTTAAGGCTTCCAGAGAATGTGCAAACCGATAAACGGCCAACCAGTCGCCAAGTTTCATTCAAAGTTTGATACGAAAATCCTTTTTTATGCCAACTCTGTGTAATAAATCATATTTATATAGCGTTTAAGGTTTTGTATTTATTGAGCTTATTTTTAATGCAGCAACCAGAAAGGAAAGAATTTATCAAATTGGATTTTTTTTTCAAAATTCAAAATAAAACGCCAAATATAGTGTGAAGTTGATATACCAGATTTCATACGTCTAGCTCAAAATATTTTTGATTTATCATGTTCACAGTTGGGCAATTCCAGAAAGTAATTTTTGCATTGAGAAAGATCTGAAATTTAGAGATTCGTTAAAATCTCGAGTTCGAATCTTTTTTTTTTTTTTTCTTATTATGAATAGAATACTTTCCTTTTATGTATTTTATATACAAGAAAATAAAAAAAATAGGAAAGAATTGAAGAAGATGATCTATGAGATTTCTCTTTTCCTTTTAAGCACTCTCAAATGAGAGATTGAAAATGAATGTTCATTAATTTCTAAAAATATATGAAAGTATCTATAAATTTATAAGTAATTTATTATAAGTAATTTATTTAAGTAATTTAATTTATTACAACCATAAAGTATATAAATATACTGAGATGACTTAACACATAATATTATGTTAACTTTAATAACTTTAGTGTTAATTAATTTTTTTTTCTCTTTTATCTTAGAGATCACAGCAAACTTTTCCAATGCTCTTATGATTTTACACACTCCATTTCAAGTTTTCTGAAAACCGAGAATGACTGTTTTCTTTGAATTTCATCCTTCTTAAAGCCAGCTTCAAAGGTGTATTATTGTTCCAATTCTGCTATTCTAAAAATAAAGTAAATTTATAATTTCTGCTTCTTGCTTAAAACACATTAAATATTCTAAATTCGTGCAAAGCAGAAATTCTAATACTTGGCTAATGTAAATAGTATATTTTACTCAATTGATTTATAAACTACTAATTAAAGTTAATGGTACTTCTTGTTTGAAAATTTTAAAACTTTGTGCTTTTTTTCTGAGTTATAGGTATTTAAATTCCGAAAATTTGCTTAAAATGAACATAAGTTTCAACTAACAACCCTTAATTAATTGCTTGAAGCATAAATATAAGCCATTAAACATCAGAGATTGTAAACTGATTATTAAAAGTTTCAGATAAGTCTGCACCAATTACTTTGAAGGCAATAACTTCACGTACAAATAATAATAAAGTTTTATTTAAACTATTAATCCTCAAATTCTATTCCATGTAATCATTAATTTTAAGGTGAAAGTTAGAGCTTCCTTTCTTACTTAATAGCAAAAGAAGATTTGCATGTACATATTTTGGCTGTAAGATTATTTTGTTAATTTATATTTAATTTATACACTAGTATGCAAAACTTAAGCAACATGTATGTTTTTTGCCATAACTTTACGAGAAATCATCTGAGAGACATGAAATTCAGAAATGAGATACAGCATTTTGTTCTGAAAGAATGACGAAAGCATAGTTGCGCAGAAATGAATACAATGTATACATTATGGAATCAAACAAAAAAAAAGGTTTTATTGAACTGATAGTATCGTTACACATGATTGTCTGTCCAAGGGAAAGAACAGCAAGCAGATGTTCCTTAGTATGGGATATGCCTTCCCCTTACTGAGATGGTTGCTTCGCACCATCTCCCCATACTCAGCACAGGAATGTCCAACAATTCTTGAGGTAAGAGTGCCCATTCCTCAATCAGCATCGGTTTAAGTTGTCGGGTGTTCCCAGGAGGATGTAATCGTACCGCAAGGCGTCTCCCCAAAGCATCCCACACATGTTCTATCGGATTTCAATCAGGGGAGCACGCCGGACAATCCATTCGAGTGATATCTTAACTTTCCAGGAGCTCCTCAACAGCATGAGTCCTGTTTGACCGTACATTGTCATCCATAAAAACGAAGTCTGATCCAATGGCACCTCGGAACAGACGCACATGGGGAAGGATCACCTCCTGACAATAGCGATCTCTAGTTACAGAACCTCTGTCGTAAACGTGGAGCTCAGTCCGCCCGTTCATCATAATGCCTCCCAAGACGGCAACTCCAGGACCACCGAAACGGTCTCTTTCCGTGATGTTACTGAGATGAAACCGTGTCCCGACCTCTCTCCAAATCAACTGGCGTTGGGAATCGCTTGTTGCACTAAAACGACTCTCATCTGTAAAGAGGACACGACTCCATTGATGAGATGTCCAGTTTTTTTGCTCCTTTCACCACTCTAAACGGTGCCGCCTGTGGGAAACTGTCAAAGGGATGCTGCGTTCAGGACGGCGGGCGAATAGGCCACCTTTGTAAAGGCGTCTGGACACAGTAAAACGCGACACTTGTTGCCCCGTTTGTTGCACATAGTTGCTGAGCAATGGTTGACTGGTTTCGGGTTCGTTTCGTCTGCAGGGCGATATATCGGTCATTCACTGCAGTTGTTTTCCTGGAGCGGACACCACCAACCTTTCTCACAGCTGTACCTGTGGTTTGGAAGGCTTTCCAAGCGCGCGAAACGACACTTTTGTTGATTCCGAACTCTTCAGCTACACTGGTCACACTACGCCCCTCCTCCAGCTTTCCGATCATTCTTCCACGTGTGAAATGGTCCAGGTGATTTCTGCTAGCCATATTTCACGAATTAACTTACGTGCACTTTCAGCGAAAATCTTTAATTGCGTCTCCGTCCTTCCTTTTATTATAGTGGTAAGATGCGCGCCTTCCGCACGTGTTTTGCGTACGCTCACGTCGCCTGTGACGTTTTGTTCCTTATATTTGCATACGCATGACCTTTCTCTTGAATTACGTGTTCATTGTACTGATCGCAAGAACTCCTTTTCTGCAATTTCATGGCTATCTGCTTAAAATTTGCATTGTTGCTTAAGTTTTGCACACCAGTGTATTTATAAACTAAACTTTTAAAATATTGTTCTTTTACACTTCACATAATTAAATTTGTTTGAAATATTGTTATAAAATCTTGATTATTAGCTTTTGGAAAAAAAAAACTCTTCATTTAATTCGCATTGTTCTATAAATACTGGTTTAAAAAACATGAAATTAATATTTAAATATTTACTAAATCTTCTATAGTAATATTTAAATATGAAGTGGCTTGGAATAATCTGATTCATAACTTATATAAAATTGAATAAAATAATCAAAAAAATATAAATGTCAGGATGTGATTGAAGAAATAATTAAACTTTCCATTGTTTGCATTTTTGCTTTTGTTTAGACACATAATTTTGAAGGAGTTTTGTTTATTTGTCATAATATTTTTTATGATACAGCTCCTTAACTATGGAAATCTTAAAAGTAACACTTGAAATTGAAAACCTTAAGGAGATAGATAAAACTAATAATCAAAATCTTTTAAAATTCTCTAAAGCAAAAGGAAAAATTAATACATTATTTTGAAAGAATTTTTTAAATGAAATTTATTTAATTCCATTTTTTTTTTGCCTGGCTATTTTTCTAATTCTTAATGAAATCTTAATGAAGGATTGTTGATTCTGAACATATTTTGTACCTTTTTTTTATTTTTAATTTTGGTTTCAATTTCATTCACAGATGGTTAACAAATATTTTATACATCCTATGATGATAAAAGGAATATAACAATTATCAGAGACAATTATGAGAGTATTTGAAATTTAGCTTTAGAAACATGCTTTAATATGCAAATAAATAAAAAAAATCATTCTCATAAACGTCATGTATATTATGAAATTATAATATTTAATTTTATAACTTTAAAAGAGCAGTTCTTTTCGATATAAAAATTCATTTCGTGTATGTCGAAAACAACTCCAACGACTTGGATCAAATTTTATATTTAAATATGTTTTAGCTTTTTAAGTTTATCTATATTGGTGTCTTTTCTAGAAAAAATCGATTTTATTCAAAAAATATTTATAATAAATTATTAGAGCCTTTTTCTATCTGCTCTCATGCTAAAAATGTCATATAGCGCCATCTCTTAAATTTTTGTGGTACCTGCATTGTCGCCATAGGATGATAACAGACTTGTATTCAAAATTTTGTGAGATGGCGCTAATTGACTTTACCCGAGTCTGACTTGGATAATGTCATATAGCGCATCCAATAGCGACAATGCACTTATTGTGTTAACTAATTCGAATAGCATGATAAACTAATTGCATTCATAATTTTTTTACATTTAAATGTCCAGTTCATATTTAAGTAAGATTGAAAAATATTCATATGTAATCAGTATGTGATTCTTCTCTAAATATTTTCCCCTAAAAACATAATTTTATTTAAAAGAAAAAAAAACTAATGAGCAAATTGTGGTCTCCCTGGTATTCATTGCAATTTAATATTTATTTTTAGTAAAAGTGAATGTGAGAATATTTAACTTCGTTAATGAAATTTATGCTTTTATGAATTTTTACTCGAATAAATAACGAGTGTAAAATTCAAAATTCAAATTTCTTTTATTAAAGGCGAAAATGAATTAAAAAACGAGAAATTTGAATTCATATATGGTACCAAATTTCCTTTCAAACATTATTTTTCATTACATATTAGATGCATTTTTGGAATTCTAATTTATGTGTTATACAGTAACAAGAAGATAAATATCAGGAAAGCCATCAATTCTGAAGTAGTCTTTTTCAAATTCCATGATATAATGACTCCATTAGATCAGGCTTAAATATTAAATGAGAAAGTTTCGAAAATATCACTTTGCGCTTTCTTTCAGAAACATTTTGCTCTAAAACAATCATATTAGTTTTCAAAAACTGTAACATTAGGCACCCATTTTTTAATTCAGCAAATTTTAATTGCACATAAATACAAATTTGCCCACCATCATAATATAGCAAAGTACATCTTCAAGGACATTTTCTTTTGATGATGTAATGCTTTTAATGCTAATTTAAATGACATCGCTTTTTCATACTCATTAACTTTAGACAAGATAATTTAAACTTTACCTTGTAATCTCCCAAGTTTTTAAAGTTAATTAGTATTGAATAAAATATTAGTGAAGAGAGGACTCCGGAGCACATTTTCGTCAAGTAAATAAAACTCCATCCTGAAGAAGTTAGACGTTCTTCTACTTAAGAACTGTAGATGATTTACGTTCATAAAGTCTTTATAATTTGTTTAATGACTTGCAAAAATTCCCTTACCTCATTACGTTCCCATCCTTCTTATTTATAATAACAATAAATATGGAAAAATAGGGAAAAAGGAGTTCCGATTCTGGAGATGAGATAATGAGAAAGGCTAAGGAGAAATTTAAGAAAGTGATTTTCCTACATAAAATGACGTATTAACACGACATTTTGTTTGTAAGAGAAAACCTTTCATGTCGTTAGTTATGCCAGGGGGAAAGGGAGATTTCAGAAAAAGAAGAAGGAATGGTTAAAATGAATTTTTACATCTTGCAGCCGAGTTTCGATTTACATAATTATTAGTAAGAAGAGATTCCATCACATGTTCTGGAATCCACGATTTTTATTCCCTACAGCAGCAATTATCTATTGAAAGAAGAGGGAGAATTTTTTAAATGAAGAAAGAGAGTAAAGGATTAGGCTTTGGATTTGAAAGAAATATTTTCTTTCAATGCAAGACTAATTTTTAGAAAATTTGATAAATAAATTTTGGCAATAGGAAAAAAAATGTTTTTTTTTTGGCTTTGTATATATCAGGGTGTCCCAAAAGTTTGTTTATTATGGTGCAAAAGGACCCGCTGTTAAAGAGGCTTGTCAATGGAGACGAAACTTGGATTTTATACGAAAATTTACATAGAAAACGTACTAGGTGTAAGGACAATTGGTCTTCAAATGTCGCAAAGCCGAGACTACACCCCAAATAAAATTCTTTTGTCCATTTGATGGATTTTTCGGCTTAATTATTTTAGCTCCTTCCTCGAGGTGAAAGAATAAATTCTACAAAATGCTATCATCAACTAGATAAATTGAAAGCTGCCATAGCAAAAAACGGACGGAATTATTGAACAACGAGGCGTGGTTTTTCATGACAACGCGAGACCATATATTGCATTAGTCGTAAGATAGAAGCTCTTACATTAAGATTGGAATGTTTTAGCGCATCTTGCATACTCTCCAGATCTCGCTCCATCTGATTATTATTTCTTTCTGTTCCTAAACATTTATATTTGCGATAAGCGCTTTAAATCCATGAGCGAAATAAAAGCACTACTCGAGGATTATTTCTTGTCAAAAACACAACAATTTTGGAAAAAATGCATAATGAGGCTTCCTAAGAGATGGAGAAAGGTAATAGAGCAAAGGGGTTCTCATATAACAAAATAAATAATATCTTAAACAGTAAATATTGAGTATTCATTTCAGATTAGAAATAGGAAAGAAACTTATGGGACACCCTAATAAATATGGATATATCTATTTATCAACTGTTTATTTTGGTTTATTTATTTATTGAGCTGTATATCCAAGAGAGTATGTATTTAATGTAAAATTAAGAAGAAAATACATAATATTATCAGGCCCAGTAATAAAGAATTTACCAGAAACGTTAATAGAACATAAAATATGAAGTGGAATAGTACGGAATTAAGAATGACGAACACAGAACAATTCTTAAGCATAACATAATGTAAATGTGCACAGTAATTTAGAATAGTATGTTTGGCTCAGTTTGGTTGATGGTGCTTATAATCTGCTTACGCTTGATGATAAAAGCTCATCAACGTAGAAAGAGTCATCTTTATCCCAAATTGTGGCAACAAAGCACAATGCGAAACGTATCTTTTTTCTTTCCTATTCTGTCTAATAGGTAAATGAACTTGGAAATAATCGACGCTATTTATATACAAGGAACAAATCATTTTCCATGAACAAATCTAGATTAAAAGGCTAGAGGATAAATATTATTCAGATAAACATGCAAGATATACTCTCATGCAAATATTTATTATGAATTCGGATTCTAAAACAGTTTACTGTAGTTAACGGTAAATCAAGTTAAAACCATTTTGAGTGTCTTCTCTAAGGTATATGTGAATTATCCTATGGATCTTTCGTATTGTCTATATCAGTGAGTTGGTGTAGATTTAGCAAAATAATTACAAGTTTTGTGAGCGTTTAACTTATAGTCAAAAATCTTCTTTTAATCAAATTTCAAAAAACAAAGTAGAATAATGATATCTCCGTAATGTATTCTATGATAAATCTTTATTTTAATAAATATTTTTTCCTTTATTTCAGTGCTGTTGAAACTGAAAACTTTACCAAGGTAGTCAGTTAAAGGATATAGTTTTAATCTCTTGCTTTCAAAAACATATACAAACCAAAAATCAAAAAGGGGAAACAACATTACAGATATGAAAGGTAAAAAGGTTGTGAAAGATATGGAAAACTATCTTTTTTTGTTTCTTTTTCAGGATAGATTGCCTGCTGAGCAAAAGTAAAATATTAGACACACACACACACACACACACAGAAATACACACACACGCAACACACACACACACACATATTCGATTTATCAAGGAAAAAATAGTACCAAAAAACGTCGATAGGCGAGATCCTGGCTCTGCGATCGAGAACTTTATTATGTAGTTTGCTTATAAGGTTACTTTGTCAGGTGACATAAAAGATAAAAGGAATGGTTGCGGGAATTTATGTCATTCTGCAAGAATTCGCCCGTCGCTTGCGTTGTCATTACGAGAACGCGTCTTATTAGGCAAGCTGTTTTTTCAGCGTGAAGAAAATGCCAATGCTGCTCTTCATGAATACCGGTGGTTAAAACAGTTATGTAGAGGACAGATGACCATAATTAACTTACGAATGGTCGAAAGATTTGAAACAACAAGAATTCTTGATGTACAACGAGGTCGAGGAGATAAACTCATCAATGAGGGGAAAATTGAAAGAAGTTGCAACTACCGTTATGGATCAAGCGATAGCTAATAAGCAGGGTACCAACAGTGGACTTTCAATATCCCGACAAACAGATTTTCTATTCTCGAAAGTATAGAATATTTTGCATAAGATCCTGACGTTTTATTCGTATAACACACATTAACTGATGACACTGATCTGAATCTTGGCAATTTCTGATTCACATGAAAGGCGTTGTGTATCAAGGGCATGTTTCTGACATTCCTACTCTAAAAGATCAAATAACGTTAATTATCAGACGAAAAAATCCCGATATCCTACGAGCCACTGTCGAAAACCTCGTCTACCGCCTGCAATTATTGGAACATAAAGTTGGAGGTCACGTAGAGCCAAATTTGTAAGCCGCTATAATAAACGTTTATCATTGGTATTTGGTGTGTTGCTATTTACTGCTTCCGTTAGAAGATATGTATTTTTTCTACACATTATGCGCTTTCAGAGATAGTATTTTCCCTATCCACGATTCTTGGCACTAATTTTATTTTTGATAAATCAAAACCGCATACTTTAATGTGTATGGTGACTATATATATATATATATATAAATATATATATTATAATAAATAAATTGGTTCAAATTATATAATTAATGAATACCGCACAATGATTATTCGTGTTATTTACATATCTGAGATGCTAATTAGAAACTGAGATATCCAAAATTAATCTGCATCATTAGAGTTCCTCAACAAATCTGTTGGCTCTTTATTAATTTCGATTATAGCTATTCAGTGTAACACTGAAATCTAATGATAAATTCAATGCACATTATTAAATAGTGATTTAAATTTGCTATAGAAATTGTGTCTCTTAATATCGAATTCCAAACAAATGTTTCTTAGTTTTTCATTTGTCAGAGTTTCCTTTATTCAATTTTTATGTATATATATACAGTTATATCTTTTACATTGGATATTTTATTATTGATGCTTTGATTTAGATTTGTTGATTTTTATTTTTTAAATGAAACATTCTTAAAAAAAAAAACGAGTATTCTTGGAGTATTCTTTAAGGGGTGATAAATGTTGTGATAATTAAATTTCCTAAAACAAAGAATTACACCAACAATTATTTCATCGATTGATAAATAATTCCTTAAATATGAAATAAGTGAATATAGTATTTCATTCAAATCCTTTTCTCATAATTTGAACAATTTTTTTAATACATTCTAATTCGTAAAGGAGTAAAGTAGGCAGAGATACCGCACCTCCTAGTTAAGGGTTAAATACACATTTTAGCATCAAATCAACAAACATTTGCTATTAAACAGTTCAAAATATTTTACTATGGTAACAATGGAAATGAAACTAAATAAATCTTCTCATACCATTTCTGGTCAAATCTAATTATAACAGGAGCAATTATAACAAGCAGAATTTTAAAGTCAAATTAAGTTGGAATTGAAAGTTATTACGTAAGCATTTCATTTAAATTTATGGTTTGCTATACGAGTTATGCAATTTAGATTGCAATACGAATACATTTTATTCACTATTTACTGTCACAGATCGTATTAAAATTTGTTAGCCGAATTCATATAGTAAAATTAAATTTTCGGTTTCAAAGATAGCTATTGAAATTTTAAAATAGATAAAAAAACTATGTCGCTATATTTTTTTAAAGAAATTTCAATTGTTAAATTTCAATTGGACTTCAATTTAAATAAATGAATTGCAAAAATTATTTTTAAAAGTATGGTTGAATATTAATTTTATATTATTGTCCATTTCTTCTCCATTTTGCCATATCATTTAGATAATCATAAGTAATTTGGTAGAAACTCTGATTTGCAAATTTTTTCAATGAAAGTCAAACAGCTATATATTTCGTAATTATAATTTATTCGCATATTTTTAATTGAATATGAGAGATAAATATAATTTTTAGTAAAACAGAATATATATAAAAAAAATATAACCAAAAATTGTGTCGGGAATATTGGCTGATATTTCTAATCATAAATTATTGTCTTACTTAGGAGATAATGTTCTTAGACAGATAAAATGTTCTTAACAATTACAATAAAAAAGCGCGATTGATCTCCAATCTGATCTAGTAAAAGGAAAATTTAAACAAAAAATTAAAATGTATTTTCGAATTGAAAATTATTTCCAGTGTTTTAATAATAAAAGAAGCATAGATGAAATCATTGCTTTTAAGGATAGGCAAATATGAAGAATATAGGAGCTGTCCTTTTAGCGTAGGAAACAGGAATGGTTGTTTAAAAACAAATAAAGGAATAATTTCAACATTTCAGAGAAGTTTTCACTGTTGAAATAAAATATTTGAAGTTATTTTTTTAAGCAAAACTAATCACATTCTAATATAGATCACGAATTTATATTTTCTAATCAATATATAATATCTTTGTTATGAGCACATTCAAAAAGACATGATCAATTATAAATCTTTATCATGTGGTCATTTCATTTTGATCATCACATCACTATTAGATATATATATAAGAAAAATAATTCTTCAAAATAATGATAAATAAAAAAGCGACAAGTTTAGTCTCCCTGAAACTTTCACAGATATTCTCCAATAAAGGATTTACACTCCCCCCCCCCCTTCATAAAATTCTGGATTTTGAGTAAAAGCATGAACACCATGAATGGCACTGGCGAATAAGAATTAGGAAATATAGATGTTTAGTAAGAATCTCTTTTTATTGAATTTATTGAATGAATCAGGCGATTTTATTGCATGTATCAGGCGAATATATATTTTGGGTTCATTTCTCCCTACCCATTAAAACTGAAATTTGACAATATAGTTATAATCACAAGATCGCACATCAAATTTCATTGATTGAAATTTTGTCAAATGTTGCACATGCACGCGAAAATACGGAATGATTGATTATCAGCCTTTTGACAGACTTGTTTTAAAATGTGATAAGAATCGATTTTTCAGTTTGTGAGCCTGTACACTAAATTTTATTATACTTATATTATACTTTTAATTATATATTTTATTTTCGTAATTATCAAGTACACTTATAAAAAAATAAACTAAAAGACAGGCAGATTTTCTCTTAATGTAATTTGTATAATCTGTGATATGAATCTTTAAATTTCATTTAAATTCCACATACAAAATTATATACATCTATCTAAACGCGTATTTGAGTTATAATGTTCACAGATACACAGACCTAGTGTCAGAGGGCGATCTAAACTTGATAATTGATAATAAATCAAGTTCGAATTTTTTAATGATTACAATGTTTTTGTATACCTTATATACGAGAAAATAATAATAAACAATAATAATGAGTTGCAAGTTTATACAAAGACTATAAAAACATTTATTTTATATATATCACAACTATAACATCAATATTTTTTTTTCTAATAACACTTTTAGTGTTTCAATTGATATTCTTGATTTAAACTTATATTTCATCCAATTTTTATTTCTCAACTTACTAAATTATTGTATCTGGCTCATATTTAAGTTAAAAATAATTTATATATTGATCGAATCAAAATTATAAAAAAGAAAGTTTTTTAAAATTTTAAAACCCAATTTCATTTTAATCAACATATTACAAATCCATCATATTTCAGAGTTTAGATAAACATTGCCTGCACTCTTGAATTATCCAATCACATTAGAAAAGCAAATGAATGCTGATGTATTCGCGAAGACGAAAGCATTTGGGTCGAAATACAGAAATATGCAAACATCCAATATCCAGAATTGGAATTCCAAGCAACACCCCCGCACAATTGACAGAACAGATTGCTCATCCAAGGAGTTAATTGCCTAATGCACGACATTTGAATCGGCTCAAACTGGTCCGGTTCCATTTCCATTTTGTAAACTATCCCCTTCCAATTTCCGAAGCAGAGAAGGCCCTTTAAATCCCACAATAGCAATAAGAAGCACGCAGTAATGAGAAACCTTCACACTCCCAGCAACGATTTCTGCTGAAGCTATGGATACCATACTCGTCAAAATCTGAAACTGAAGGAACTGAAGAATACAGGCTGGCAAATTATTTTCCTCCTCTAATCGCCAAGGAACATGGAGCAGTATAATTATTTGCAGTAGACAGTTTATCGTCGGCGGCAGCAGTATCCATCCTTACTGCAGCGTTTCTGCTGTCTGTTAATTAACGAGGAAACGGGGCACTTTTGTGCATTTCCCCCAAAATATTCGTTAAGGGGGGGGTGGAAGGAAGGAAAAGTTCAAATTCATAAACTCTTTCTGTCTGAAAACTCTTTTATTTGAGCTCCTCCCTTACCCTTCGACCATCCCCCACCTCCCCCGTTCGTTTAAGCCCCAGGAGATTAATAGTGGGTCGCTTGTCACGAACAGAAAATGAGGTTTTAAAGTTCTCGATTTTGTATGAGCTAAAAAGAGAGAGTAGAAGCGATACTATTGAGAGCTCTCTGGGATATAAATGGGTTAATGACGCGCTGGTCTGAATAGTTAAAAGTGGCAGTTTCTTTTATCGATTATTCTGCTAAATCCATTTCTTTCTGTATCTATGCTCACACACATAGAAAATGGGCGCTCCACCAGCAGCTTTGTTCCTGAACTTCAAAGCTATTTTTTTATTATTATTTTAAGCAGCATTTTTTTGTAAGAGAGATATGCTTTGTTAAAAAAAAATGAATGTATTTCCATCCCTATGATGTTATCTTGCATGTTTGAATTATTGCAAACAAAAAGATTGTCCTTCTTTATGAAAAAAAGAAGTTATAGTTTGTAATTTATTATATAATGATTAAACATCAGTTTTCTATCTTCGTTTATATTTTAAATGAGAAATAAGAAAATACGTATTGAGAATTCAGATTAAAGGTTATGTGTATTTTTCTACAAAAACTTTTACTTTTTCATATATGATTTGATTAAAATGATTTAATCCTAGAAATAGTTTTAAAAAATATTTTTAATCATTTCAAACAATTTTGAGTTAGAAAAAAATACTTTTGAAATGAGGTTCGAAAAGTCTGAATATCATTAGGATGTGATCATGAATATTTCGAAAACACGAAAGGCTAATAGAAGCTCATAGTTTCTTTATCAAATTTAGATCTCAGTCGCATTATTTATGACCACCATGCCTAATTGTCTAACTTTCATATAGTGTTCATGTCAATTTAAAACAAACAAGATAAATAGCGTGAGGTTAATTTCATTATATTTACACTCTGTTTCAAAAGCATTATTAAAGCTATTTGAGCCGTAATTTTGAGTCACTGTTATATAATGGTAGCGATACCTGAATTAGCATTCAGTATTCAAATTTCCGCACCACAGAACTGATAAAACATATGACGCAGAAAGATTTAATCTCCATGAGAACCATTTACACAGTGGATCATCTATGGAATCTGATCTCCAACTTAAAAACTTCGACGACAAGTCCGTTCTAACAGGACACTATGACTGCACAAAATAAAAAGCATTTGATATAAAGTTCAGTCATCAAATTTGCATATTTATTGAAACTTTTTGACGTAATCCTTTCAGTAAAAAAATAAATAATAATAAAGCATAGCTTTGCTTTGCTACGAACTGCAATTATCACCAAATTGTGAAATTTTGAATAAAAGTCAGTTAATTATATATCGCGATTTTCTATTTGTATCTCTTTCTTTTTCTGCTATTCTAATAATTTACCAAATTCTAAAACAGAAAGAGAGAATACACATGTTTTAATCATTGGTATTTCAATAAAATTGCTTATTTCTAGTAAAAGCTTCATAAGAAAATACATTTTAAGTGGAAACTAGATACTTCTAATTAAAATATATCGGGAAAAAACTATTTCTGACCATTTAAATCTAGTGTTCAGGTCTTTATTCAATCATTTGCAGATTGGTTACATACCAGTATTTGTACAGTTTCTTTTCAGTAATCCATCTTTGTGTTGATGCCTTAATAATTTAAATTATTGAGAAATATGAAATAATCACTTATCTTAAATGTCAATCTTATTTTAGCAAATAGTTTATAAAATAGTGAGTATTTATTTAGAAATAAATACTGCAATCTATAACTACTCGGAAAAGGTCATTCACTGCGCATTTAAAATCTTGTATTTCAATCTTCATTCTGTCATTACAAAGCTTGTCTCATATTAGAATTTTATTTTTTTCCAACTTTTTGTTAAGCTGATGAGGAAATAAATTTAAAGGAAGCTGGATAATTTTGGGTGTATTATAAACCAATATTGAATTTTTTTCTATTTAAATAACGGTTTTTATAGTGAGCTAAAATCAATAAAGATTTAATTGATGCTAATAATAATAGGTCCATTTTTTGGGGAAAATTTTTTCAGCGAAAGAATAGTTGTTAAAATTAGATGAGAGATATCCTTTTAATACTTTTATATTACAAAATACTATACTGCAGTAAGTGTAAATTTAATTCTGTCTTCTACTTCAGGCATATTTAACATTTTTCAATTACATAAGTAGTTTTAGAATAAAGAAGTAAGAGTTTTAAATAATTTTCATGCTTTAAAATATTTTTTTTAAAATAACTATTCAATGTTCATTCAGTTGCACTAGTGGGATCTTGCAATTTTCTCAAAATATTCTGTGGAACTATATATTAAAACTATATATTAAATCACCATGCATAATACTGATATATATTAATTCCATAATAAGAATCTGATTTAATCGAATTTTTATAGAAAATATTAGATTTTTATTAGGAAAAAAAATTATATGTTGAATATTCTGTGTATTGAATATTATATTAAAAAAGCTTTCAAAAATTAAGTATGTATAACTCTTTCTAACATTTACCTCTCATTTAATTCTTAAAAGAAAAATAATTATATAAGCCAAGTGTTTTACCAATCTTTACTGAATTGAAATTTCCAAATGAAAGATACGGAATCTTTCTTGCGAATAAGCACTAAGCAGGAGTGAATGTATATTTCTTTCTAAAACATAATCCCTACCATAATTCCAAAATTATTTTCATTTTTTTTTCAGTTTAGCATTAGATTTTATAATTATAAAATGGTATTTAAAACGAAATTTTAAATTTTGGGAAAGAGGTCAGCTTAATGAAAGAAGATTTAACTCGACTAAAATAATTCTTGACCAATATCATTAAGAAAGAATTTTAAGAAAATCAATACTAAATGCACATATTTTAAAATAATATTCTTTAATGCTTTAATTATTTAAACCAATTTTAACCACAACTTTAACTTTTGTAGCTTTGCACAATTGTTCTTAATAAGAAAATTATTAAAAAAATTACAATTTATCGGAATTTCTATACAATAAAATTTCACTGTTAAATATTTTTACAGAAATCCTTAAGCTCAAAATATAGAATTTCATATTTATTCTTCGAAATCGATTAATTTAATTTTAAAAACGAGCATACATGTATTGAATTTAAATTTCAAGTAAAATATTTCCAAACTAAACAAATTTTAAGACTTCTGGAAACACTTTCACAACTTTATCGAGCTAGCATTTGCTTCGTTCATGATCAATGTATTCACTTCACCAGAAACGCGGAGTCAGCCAAAATAATAAAACTCCAAGAAAGAAGGAAAAAAAAAAGTTAAAATATTTGCCAAAGAGTTGAAAAATGAGGAAGAAAAAAAAGTTAAAATGGAAATGCTAAGCAGCCGTAAAAGGCTACACGATGAAAGCCAAATTTTGAAGTCCTGCTTGATACACGTCAGCAATATGAACATGCGAAATATCTGAGGAGTCACAAGGCTGGAATAACTGTTGCTTTAAGGGGAAAAAAAGAAGTCCTCTAGCTTCAGCGATATCTGCTTATTTGATAAGTAAAAGGAATGCAGTCTTGGTTTCTGCAGCCAGCTAGGATATCAAGATATACCAGGATTTAAGATCTGGCAAGCTTGTTTTTATGACTGTACTTTATGTGGAATAGCATTCAAAGCTCGGGGTGAGTGGAACGGGCAAATCGCAAACGAAGCTACTTATCGAAGGGTAGATTTTTCTTGGTGAACAATACTTTTTCTACTTCTTCCCTCCTCCACACTGCTTTAGATATTGCATCCTGTCTTCAGCGTTATGCAGCAGCATTAGTTTGCACCCTTAGCTTATTCGAACCTATTTTGTTTACGACCAAAGGGGCCGTCTTCAAACTGTAAATTTTTATTTTCTCCATAAGGGTATACCTGATAATTAGAAAAACGCCATACGTGTTTTTTCTTGCATTCTAAAATGATTAAAGGATTAAATGAAATAAAATGGAATACATATGTTAAGTTACATGAATGTTCTGATTTTAGTGATGTAGATTATTGAAATGTGGCATCATAATTCAAGCAAATAAATAAAAAAATAGCTTTTTTTTCATAAATCATGTAAATATATTATCAGCTACATGAAAGTAAAATCTTAAATATTTGATGCATTTTAGTTACTGCATAAATATTTTTTCATTATAAATGTTTTCTTCTGGTGTATAATGCTACTTTTTCGGCTTTCGGTTAGCATTCATTGATTTTTATACATTTGTTTATCAAGAAAATGATTGATAGAAAAACATCTCACATTTAAAACTTTATTGATATCTACTATTTTTATATGGTTAATTTTAATTCAAATACCTGAAATGCCAAAGTAACGCAATTGGTAATTTATAATTTTTTATTATATATTTTTAAAATATTATTCTATTCAACATATTAAATATTTAATACACTCGATTTTTTAAATTATTTTATAAATGTAAAGAAAATAATAAGAATAAAAAATAATTTTTCAAATACTAAGTATTTCATAACGTAATCAAATCTCTTAATGAAAGCAGGGTAGTTAGATTACAGACATAAAATGCATGCTCTTTTTTGTGCATAATACTACTCTATAGAATTTTCGATTGTATATATTATTTAAAAAAATATGTTGATTTAAAGAATAAATCTTACTCATTTTCCAATGATGATGCAATACATTTTTTGAGATAAGATTTCAAAAACACTATTAAATGCATAAAATAGGGATGGATTTCGAATGTATAATATGTTTAGAAATGTTAAATCTAATAAAAATGCACACAGCTTTATTACGACTCTTGGTTTCTTAATATTCCTCAGGATTAGGCTAAGCTCATATATATATATAAGGCTGATTTTTGTATTTGCTAAAGAGCCGCAGTAATCTGGAGATGACGTTAGATATTAAGACCAGAGCACTACAGCATCGAAACATGATCCAACATCGTAGGTGTGTATATAATGAGTGTCGAATTTGATATCAAGTATCAAATAATATCCTCAAATAGTAGGCCGAAATCTGAATTGAGAACTGAGCTCTTAAATGTTATTCTCGAAACGTCTCAATGCTGATTCTAATCTAAAGTCTAATCTTCTGAATTTAATTTGGTTGAGCCAAATTAAATTCAGAAGATTAGACTTTATTTTAAGAGTTAGATTTGAACACTCATGCATATTATAGACAATATATGAAATGGAGGTATAGGCATACTTAGGCATTTTATGGAATGCAGGACTATTTTTAGCAAATCAAAATATATGAAATTATTATACATAGATAGAATTAAGAGATATGAAATTATCTAGACAATTGATAGAATTCCAAATGATATTTAGGTAAAGTAAGAGGAAAGATCATTATAAGCTTATAAATCAGCTTTCAAACGACAATTGCTTAAAATATCCAGTTTATGCATGGAAAGATTATGAATTATAAAATGAAGAAATTATGAAAGTTTTGATGAACTTTTGAAATTATTAATTTTTTGATGGCACTATATACATATATGTGCATCATTAATTTTCATTAAAGGTTAAAAAACATGAATTAGCTAGGCATGTCGTTTTTGTGCTGGTTTAATACACAATCAATTATAATCTTATTCATGTTTTTTTGAAGCAGCTTCTTTATTTTACATCGAAATAGCATTTCATACTTCGATGTAAAATAAAGTAGCATTTCATACTTTGAAATTTGTTATTTTACATTCTAGGACTTTAAAGAAAAACTAGAAATGTTAATCTTTTCATACATTAACTGTTAGCATTCTATGAAATGTTTAAATAGTGTGAATGCTGATTTTTATGTATTGCCAATATATAAGGCATTTAGATTTATACTTTTATCCCATGAATTCTCCCTGGAATACAGGAATAAAAAAATATATTTCAAAATAACATATACATTTTTAAGCAAGTAAAATATAATTCATTGGATTTAAAGAGTCTTTCAACGTTTTTGTTTCTACCAAATTAGAATAACTATAACGGAACTCTGGTGATATAAATATTGCTTGTCTCCCTTCCATCTTCTAATATGACGATTGTATAGAACTGCTTAAATTAGCAATTTTTATACTTCCTTGTTGGAGCAATAATGATGGCGTTGCTAGTTAACTGCCTCACACGATGATTTGAAGCTTTTAATTGGTGGGGTCTGAAGCATGATATGTTCGAAATGGAGCTTATTTTAACCAATTTTTAGCTTCTATATTGTTATTTGAACTTTTTCTTCATTTAGTTTCTCACTTACCTTCAAATTGGATGATGTACTAATTATGGAAACGAATATTTTCAATATATTGATTTTTAATTTATTAAATTATAACTGAAAAATAATATGCAATTACTACATTTTTTATGTCTGTTTTAAATAAACATTTGATTTTATTGTTGGACTTTTTACTGCTAATGACATAATACATAACGATTGAATAGCGGTTTTCCAGCACTACAGAATATTTAGACATACAGAATATTTAGACATTCCATTTCCAAAATTCCATTTTAATGCTAATAATACGGCTGTCTATTACATATATTTATCAGATGAAGCATTAGACAAGTAAAAATTATACTTCTGTATTAGTTTTTAGTCTATTCCAGTGTTCTTGCTGTTCGAAAATTCATTTAACACTGGAACTTTATATTCAATGCAAAGGGTATTTAAAATGTACCGAAATAGAGAAAGTATGTTAAATCGAGTAATTTCAGTAAAGTTCTCGAAATTAAATAAGTCAATATTTATTTGTCATGTATCAGAATATAGTAACAATTACATTTAAAACTAATTGATCATGCAAAAGAATCAGACACATCTTATAAAATAAATATTTTTTTTTATTTCCAACCAATTTCTAGCGAAGCAAATGAGCATTATTTGCTTACATTTCATATACTTAAAAGAAAAAAGATAACTCTTTCTATGTGCAAAAAATACCCATGTAAATTTGGTTGAGTACAAAAATATTAAAATTCTATTATTTCAGTTTTATATTTTCTTTATTTATTATGGCTTAATAATTTCAAATTTCGATACATTTGTTATCCTTAAATTATATGTGCTTCATAAGGATTAGTGCTGAAATTGCAAAGGCGCGGGTTTTAAAATTCTTCCTCTTGATTTCATTATTTTCTATTCCCAGATAATTAAAATCACTTGCAATGTTTGTCGCTTGGATTCTTTAACCCATACATTATGTCGAATTAGCTATGTTTGCCTCTCTTACATCTAAAGTTGCAATATTTTTTTTTTTTTTAGTTTAATGAATTTGGTCTGATTTTCTGTAACAGAAAAGTTAGGGGTAATATGAATAATTATAATTTTAATAACAATAAGAACTTCGAAATAACTTTCATCCTAACTTTTATTTTTTTCTTTGATATAAAATAAATCATTAGCAAATTACCCTGTCTTAGCTCTAGACCATCTTTCATATTTTAGTGACCAAACCCCAATATATAATACAATGCGGGTACTGAGATCTACAGAAATTATGAACAGCTGAACAACCTTTCTTATTCTGGTATGACCCGTCATTAGTAGAGAGAATGCTTTCCACCCTGACCAACAATTTTGAACATTCACCAAGAATAAAGCTCATATACCGACTGATTTATTCTTAACGTTCATTCGCATTCTCTCAGTTTATAAATTGTCATCTTCGAAATAGAAGCTACCGGGAAGGTAATTTTATTTTCCATGACGATTTGCGAAACAAAAGGTATCCTGTTTAAACAACCATCTCCATGATGCATCTAACAGCTCCCCCCAGTCCCACCCCCAAGTCTAACAAATTAGAAATTAAAAGAAAGAGAGGAAACACTGTAAAAAGAACTTTTTATAAAATATTTTCATTTATTTTGTGTAAACCAATTAAAAACAACTATCATGAATATTCTTAACAGAAACATGCTCTTTTATTATTTTCTGTGAACATATGTGATAACATTCACAATAATTGGTCTTGTCTAGACACCATAAAGTGCTTTTTTTTATCAATCCAACTTATGAATCCCTTAATTTATCTCTATTCCAATCAATTAATTCCTCTTCTTAAATTAAATTTGGTATGATTAAAAAAATTATTTTTAAACAATTTTATAAATATTTTTTATGCTTGTTAATCGAAGAACACAACTGAAAGATAATTTCATTTTTAAGCCCCTTATTAGATATTAAATGGTCAGACAATTTTCATATTCAGTAAATCAAAGTTCAAAAATGTAAATTACAAAACCATTACTGTAATTAATACAGTTAATTTCTAAAAAAAATGGCCTTAAATAGTTTCTTTCACGCTCTCACAGTCATCTTCTAAATAAAAGGTAACTGGAAAATTATTTTTTTTGACTCTGTGAAACTATAATTATCCAATTTAAGCAACCATTTCCACGATACATCTTACAGCAAGTCTACCAAATGGATGTCAAAAAAAGAAAGAAAACACTTAAAAAATAATTTTTTATTGTTATGAACAGTTTATTCATTTCGTGAAAACAAATTAAAAACGACTACATGCATATGCCTTGAAAAAGAATATGTTTCTTATATGATTTGCAGAAAACATACGTGATTACATTCACATTAAATGGTACTTGGAAGACCTTTAATACCTCATGACATCCTGTCAAACACTAATTGGCCCATCCAACCTATGATTTCCTTAACACATCTAACAGCACATTCCCCCAAGTTTACCAAGAGTCTTATTCAGCAAGTCAAAGCGGGAGAGGAAAAACTGCATAAATAAATAAACGATAATACGACAGAGCGATGTCGGAAACTGCTTCAGCATAATGAAGGACTACAGCTCCCAGCTTATTGATACGGGCTCTTGTCGGCGGCAGGAGACAAAACAAAATATCCTACTATCGATTTCGTAGTAGACGACACCAGAAAAATCTACTTTCCAACCTAATGAGCTGTGTTTTGTCTATCGCACTTACGCTTCGGTTTTGGCCAGACAAAGTGGTGGAAAAAAACACCAAATAGTAGATTTTATGGAGGCACTTTACTTGACGATGTCTAATCGTGAAATTGAAGGGACGTAATTCGAGTCGTAAAGCATAAGTGAAGAAATCAGAAGTAACGAGGAACAAGAGATACGGATCTTTGGAAAGTTGTAAATCAAGAGCTTGAAATATCAGCATGTATTAAGGTCTGGGAAAGTTAAACTAAAAAGTTTATTTTCTTCAGCGAAAATCTCTATTAGATATCAAAATGCAATTTAATTCAAATGACCATACGTAACAGATTAATCGAGATTCAGAAACTTGTTCATTTCCTTGTCCTATATTAAAATTTTCTTATATTTATTAGTAATATTTCTAAGAATTTAATAGCTTTAAAAACCAGTTCCTAATTTTTTTTCTTTTCTTTTCTTTTTACTAATGTAAACTAGCTGGCGTGGTATCCCTAAATTTTTCTTGCATACTCTCTAATACACTTGCCATACCAAAGAACGCCTTGCATCATACTGGCGTATAATAATTACGAAATATTGATTTTTGGAGTGAATTTAGTATTTTAATTAAATTTATCGTGCCAGTCATGGCGATATTTTTGGCGATTAATCCTTGGCATGCAATTAATAGTACTCAAAAATAGAATTTATGCTTTAGATATACTTTTCTCAACCAATTGAAACAAATATTTGAGACAAAACTGCATTTTAACACAAAATCCCATACCTAATCTGGTATATATTAGTCACTGCTTTTTTGAATAGTTGCATCAGGTCGTTTCTGAAAGTAACAACTGACAGGGAATCATCCTAATGTTAGTTTTGTCTCAAATTTTAACAGTTGTTTCCACTTTAAATGTTAAATCTGTGTACCGAACCTTATCTATCTAGCTCTCCGGATTTTACAGTAATTTAGGTAACTTATATTCGAACAGCTGGACAGACGGACTTCCTCCAAAGAGATTCTTTTGCTGAAAATTTGAGAGAAACACGAAGATTTGTTTTAAGACTGTATACCCAATTTCATTCTTCCATCTTAATGTGATTTTGAATTATCTTTATCACAGACAGACAGATATTTTCCTAAAATGCGTTTTTCGAACTCAAGGTTGTCTGAAAAGTGGAGATTCTTGAAAATCTTAAGTAAGAATTTTTTTTACGATTACTTACTATATTTTTTCTTCAATGTGTATACGAGAAAATAAATATTGTTGTTAATACTATCAATGAGAATGAATCAGCTTGAAATAAAAGCATTTAAAATAAAAACGACGCATTCTTTACGACATTTTTTTATCCCTCACCCCCACCGTTTGTTCACAAAAAACTTCATTAATGTGTTATTATATTGTTTAATGGTTGAATTTAATGGGGTTTTAGTAATTTATTCTATCTGAATCATGCGTTTGAAAACTTCTGATTGAAATATAATTTTGCTCATTAATTGTTGTATTGATACAAATTATTTTACATAGAGAAGATAAATGAAATGCTTGAATCACTGCTGTTTCATTTCATTCTCTTTGTGTAAATTTCTGCCTATTTGTATAGTTCCTTTTATTATACTGTCCATCTTACAGGTTCGTAGATTTTCTTCATGGAATTTTACTTCATAATAAATTAATCCAGTCTTTGACTTAATTTTAAGTAAGATCTGGTAAGCATACGGAACAAATGCACGTTAGATCCGTGAAGGGAAACACTCTTTCATTAACAGCTCATGTGTTATCGAATAAAATTAGAAATGTAAAGGTCTATACAGAAATATTTCTTATATAACTTCAAATTTTAAAGGATATTTGATTTAACTAAACTCAGCTGCAATCACATATCGCAAATAATGGAACATTAGAATAAAAAAACTCCACATTCCCATTGGAAATCAGAAATCCTCTAATTATTTGAAATGGAAGGATAGAGAATATATTTATTTAATTTTTTTTTAAATTAGCCTTCAGGGTGTGTGTAGAAATTTTTTAACACTTCCATTGTCAGACTATGGGTGGTTTGAAGTTCTATTTAAAACATTGCTATGACATTTTATAAAAATAATACTTTCTTTGAAATTAGCAATTCTCAGCAGAATTGTGTGGGGATAACAAAATATTAAAATAAATGCGTCAGAGAAAAATAAGAGAATATAAACTTAAAAATTAAAATAAAAATACTTATTTTTAAAGTAAATGATACGCTATGTTTAAAAGCAAATTAATTCACTAAAACAGTACAATAGTTTGAAGGATATTATTTCGAATTTGTAAGGGAAGGAATATGAATAAAACTAATGACTTCAGTTCCAAATTCTAAGATACTGTGAACTTTCCTTTTTTTTTAATGCAATATATTTAAATACATCAATATAAACTAGTTGAGAAATTATTGAAAAGATTATATATTCTTGCCAAATTTAATATCCATTTAATACTTGCGTGTCCAATTTAATACTTTCCTATAAGATTTAATATTTTTTATCTAACCAAATGAAAAGAGGTAACTGAAAATTAATGAGATGATTGAGATATTAAAGCAGAATAGAAATTTTACAGAAACATATAAAATAGAAAATAAAAATTTACAATAGTCGGACAGCATTAAACCGACTAATTTGCTTTATAATGAGATTTTTAACGCTGCGCAATGGCTCTTTCCGAGACTATCCCAAACATGTTCAACAGGACTAAGATCCGGAGACCTCGAGGGCCAGTCCATACGTCGAATATCCTCTTCCTCAAGAAAATCATCAACGATTTGGGCTCTGTGTGGACGAGCGTTATCGTCCATAAACATGAAGTCTGGATCAAACGCACCCCGTAACAACCTCACATAGCCTTCAAGGATCTCCTTATAGCGATGTGCATTGACAGTACCCGCATCGAAGACGTGCAGTGGTGTAAGACTGCCAAACATTATGCCCCTCTGCCACCAAATATGTCGATTTCTTTTACGTAGGAGGGACGATAGAGAGCTCCTCGCTCTCTCCAGATGAAGATTCGACGAGTGTCACTCTGTGTGGTAAATCTCGACTCATCACTGAAATGAACACGCCCCCATTCTTGCTGCACCACAACAACCGGGCTTTTCTGTTGAATGCAGTCAAAGGGACGCACTCAACTGGTCGCAGGACATAAAGGGCCCTCTCTGCTAGACGTCTGTGTACTGTTTATCTGGGAATTCTTATTCCAGACGCAGCAGTAAGGTCACGAGCAGGTTTAGGAGCCGTTGTCAGACAATGCCATCGTGCGCTTAATGCCAAATAGCGATCCTGTGCAGGCGTCGTTGCTCTGTGAAGGCATTGGCCGGTCTTCCTGGTTACAGTACCACTTGTTTAGAATTGATTCCACAACCTGGATATCATTTTCGGTACCACTTGTAACCTCCGCTTGAGAATGTCCAGCTTCATGCCTGCCAGCGGCTCTCAATCTCAAGGAATCGTCTAAACGATTGTGAGAACTTATTTTCTCTGGAAACATGTTAAGATTTTTGTTTTAATGCAATATTTACAAAATTACAGGCAAAAATCCCAGATGCCTAAACGATCTAATTTCAGTAGTTCCTCAAAATCTAATGCTAAACAACATTTTTTTCCCACAACAAAGGTTAATATCGTGTTACCGGTCCTTCACAATATATATAAAATATAATTTGTTTAAATTTTACTGGTAGCCATTTAGAATTACTTTGAAAAACATTTTTGTGTCCTTAATTTTGGACATGAGTGTATATATTATGTGTGTATATGCATTTGAATGCATAAATAAGTAATTCTTCCTTACATAATATAATTTATACCTCACTTGAGCTTTATAAAACTAATATTTTATATAATTTAATATCCAAATTAAATTTTCGTCACATAATATTAATTAATAAAGCATAAACAAATAATTGGGGCGTAACTACCGTGTTTAAACATTGAAAAACTGAAAGTTATATCTTTTAAGAATTAAATCAATACATTATGTCGTAAAAACAAATCTGCAGTGCTTTTTTTAACGATACAAATGTATGTATTTAAAACAAAATGCAATTTTTAAGTTACGTTTATATGCATATAATTTATGAATTTAAATAGTTTTTATTTTCTTCCGGTTACAAAATATATCAAATTTATTTCATCTTTTCCTGATGTATATTATGAAGCTATTCTATATAGAAATTTGGCAGGTCAACCCAGAGTGAATATCTTGTTCAAACTATGTCAACCATAATGAGTTCATAACAAAAATCCTATTTTTTTCTCATAAAAGATCTTTTCATAAAAGATACTTTCTTTTTATTCTTTAGTTATAAGTGCATTGATTACAGAATTTTGTCATGGGACACTGCGTTGAGAATGATCGATGAGAGAGCTGAAACGTCCTTTTATGTATTTGGGTCACTTACTTTGTAAGCTATTTATTTAATGTGGATTTATTTATTCAAGATTATTATTATTTTGGTCTATGTAAAATAAAGTGCTTGTGACTGAAAAAATGAAAATATTATGTGGAATAAATAATTATTTAAGGATTGAGCCACAATTTGGGGAACTATATTAAAAACTTCCCGTTTTCTAAAAATATGTTGTTTAATATTCATTTTTAATATTTAAATTTCAGTCTCATATAGACGAAGTGAAATGGAAAAAAAAATTACTACTTATTTTAACATGATAGTGTTTGTGGACTTATGTATTGTCTGTAAATTGAGGCATATATGATGCGATATGCAAGATGAAAACTTGGTTGAAATTGCTCTAAAGGCAAATAATTTGAATTAGAGATACCGAATTTCGCCATTTAATTTCGTTTTCAAGTGCACGTACTGAAAAAGAAAAATATTTTCAAAATATGTGTTGAATTTTTAATTAAAAATTAAAGGTTACCTTGAAAAAATTTAAAGTCTATTATGGATTATAAACCAGTTTGATACCACTTTAAAATTCTTCAATAACTGTTTGTTTCTGTATAAGATTTTTATCAAATTTAATAATGAAATATTATAATTTTATTTTTTTTATATGCTTCTACTTACTTTACTTATTGAATATAGAAATACTCATATGCGGATATATTTAGCAAATTTATAATATACGCAGCGCTTTTTTATCATTAATAAAAAATTATGAAAAACATTTTAAAAATAATAAATTAAACATAGAGTGGTGGCCAAAAGTGAGGACAGTTTTTGAAAGTTTCATTTTTTCAACTTTGCGTGCTTGTAGAATATATTAATGTTCACTTAAATACAAATGTTCATGTATCAAATTGAAGGCAATTTAATGTAAAATTTAATAACAAAAACAGTATTACAATATCTGTATTACGAAAAAAGTTACGCTCATTTTAGTAAGATCTATCTTAGATTTGCATTTTTTTAAAGTGATACTTACACAATCAATATTTATAATAACCCTTTTTATTTATTTTTTAAGACAGCTTCACAGCGCCTTTTCTTCGAGTGAACGAGTGTTTGGAGTTGATCTTTCGTAATCACATGATGCCTAGAATCAATTATAGATTCAATAAGTTGTCTTTTATTGGATGGACGTTTTTTTCGTACAAGAAGTTACAAACGTCGCCACAAATTTTCAATTGAATTGGGATCAGGGCTGTTTCCTGGCCATGGTATACATCTATGCCTTTATTTTGAAACCATGCTTTGCATACTTTTGCTGTGTGGGATGGAGCTGAATCCTGCTGAAAAATAAATGGTGCGATATTTTAGTCTCATCGCTCCAGATCACTTGCTTCCACTGATTTTCTGACCATTTAATGAGTTCTTTTACCCACTTAACTCGTTTTTCGAGTTGCTTTTGATTTAAATATGGTTTTTTTCCTTGGAATTCTAGCTTGTAGTCCAAATCCTGACAAACTTCTTCTTTTTGTTCTTGAACTTACTGTAATACCCGCTGCATTCATTTCACATCTAATGGCATCTGATGAAATTTTTCTATCTTGAAGGCATAGCCGTTTAATTTTTCTATCGGCAGTAGCAGTTGTGCATTTTTTTCTGCCTGATTTGGCCTTATTTTCCACTGATTTCGTTTTTTCATAACGTGAACAGAATTTTCGTATACCAGAACAAATCACTCAACCACCAAATTGTCTTGCAATTTCAGCATAAGAGAGGCCATTTCCTCTCAATATGATAATTCGGCTTCTTTTTGTAGATGTCCAATCAGTTCTTCTTGTTGGTGTTTGTTTAAAATTAGTTTAATTAAAAAAAGGACTTAAAATATTCAAAAACATCAATACTCTATTTAATTGTACTAGTATGCATCATTCCGCAAAATATTTCCACAACAATAACTCTTTTACCATCCAAATAACCTAAATTATAGTTACAGACATTTGATGGGTCCTCAGAACAGTGTTTGTGATTGGCTAGTACGCTTTTATTACAAAACACGTCATTATTCAAAACGATTTGTGTTTGTTTGTTCTACTAAAATGAGCATAACTTTTTTTGTAATGCAGATATTGTAATACTGTTTTCATTATTAAATTTTACATTTAATTACCTTCAATTTGATATCTAAACTTTTGTATTTAAGTGAAATTAATATATTCTACAAACACGCAAAGTTGAAAAACATGAAACTTTCATCAAATGTCCGCACTTTTGGCCACCACTGTAGACGAATTGTGCTTGAACAATACTATATATTCAACTATGTCTTAGAATAGATGTTCAAATTTTATTTTTTACTTAAGAAATAAAATTTGTTTAGTAAGTAAATGACGCTTATATAATAGTTAATTACATTACAAATTAAAAATTCAATTTATGTTGCATTAAATGCATCGTTGAGATTATGCTTCAATGTTCTTCTCTGCGTGTTTTCATTTACATTTAATAAAATAGTAATTGAATTTTTTGGAATAAAACGATAGCAAAATTATTATTAGAAACATCTAGATATAAAACATGTTTTACGATTAATTATATTTATTTGTGCATCAAATATCTGAAACACAAAATATAGGTTAGTGATCTTGACAATTAAACATATATTGCCTAAAAATTTACAAACCAGACATACATTCATATTTTCAATGCAAATGTCTTTACTTTACAACAGAAAACAATATATGATATATTTTCAACGTCTTTAAAAATTTACTTAAATATCCAAATAACAATATATATTTGGGAAATGAAACATTTAAAATAATGATTCATATTTTCTTTTTTCCTAAAGAGTTTAAATATTTATAAGAAATATCTTGATAGATTGGATATCAAAAGCGTAATAGACATTCATAAGTCAAACTCCAGCAGTCGATTCTTTTTTTTTTTTTTTGTTCGGCCGCTGAAGGCTGCTAAGTCGAATGGTAGCTTAAATGTCGAAAGAGTAATATCATTATAGTGTTTAATTTGTATAGTCCAGTCTAAAATAATTAATTACTTCCACAAAAGCAGGTTATTTATATTTTATAAATCAATGGTGGTAAATTGCAGAAAAATACAAAAATTTTAACAAAATTCAAATTTCTTTTAATACCCTTATAGAGTTTTAGTTATTATTTAACGTCCCGTTGTAAAGCAACACTAGGGCTATTTTGGGACAGACCTCGTAATTTTGTGCCACGGACAGACTACTAGGACGACACTTTAGCTGGCACCCCCACTCCACACTACACCAGCTGGAGGACGTTTGGCCCTGACGGATTTAATGTGCAACAGACCCCCTTACACGACGGTTCTTCGGTGGACTCGGGTCTCAAACCTAAAATCCTACGCCTCATGAGCCAAGATCTTACCACCAGGCCACATGGCCAAACATTCTTATAGAAAGATAAATATCATTTAGAAAATAAAACCTTAAAAGAATAAAAATATGCCATTAATTATAAATTTCGATTCAGTATTTAAGATTTATTTCATTGATTTAAAATATCAGATTCTATTTTTAAATGGTCTATAGAATTATTGTGGATTTCTTAGGTCAAGTATAAAGTTTGAATAGGAGATGAATATTTCGTTCATAGAATTTTGAGAGAAGCTATGAAAAAATATTTTTAAAAAAAGAAAGATCGATGATATTATTTTTCAAAAAAGGTTTTTTCTTGCCTTCATGCATTTTCACCTTCAAATGCAGCCATTAAATTTTTAATATGAAGGCAAATGGGAGTTTGTAAATATGTTATAATAAGCAATATTATGTAGATAAAGGATAAAGAATTTTAAATAAATTAAGCTTATTTGGCCTTAAAAAAATAAATAAAGTGAACTTTTTTTTTTCGCGGTGAACAATCAGTCAAATGTTCGTAACTGGATTTTTTCCATTCGCTTTATTTATTTATTTAATAATAATTTATATGTTAATTGCTTCTCATTAATTATAATATCGTTCAAAAGAAATGTTTCCAACTTTTTTTTCAAATGGTAAAAAGATTAAGTTCATTCGAAACAGATTTGTTTTTATAAAAATAAATGAGTTTAGAAACATTTGATTAAGAAACGAAATTACTAAATGCTCTTCGAATACAGATAAAAATACATTTCTGATACATCATTTATTTTATTCTTTATTGAATTTAGAAAAAATAAATAAAAATTAAACGATTAAACTGCAAAAATTAATTTTTTTTAACGTTTTTATTTCCTTTAAAAGAAAAAAAATGTTTCGTCCATTAAATAAACATTCTAATTAAACTGATTAAATAAAATTCAATTTTAATTTTATATTTATGTGAAAAAATACTTCCCATGAAATACGTACGATAAAACACTTTTCAAAATTGCATGTATTTTCATTATTTTGAAAAAGTCAGATTACAAACTTCAAAAGACTTCAAGCAAATTAGCATTTCCATTATATATTAGTCATATAGTTCTTATGACAAATTGAAGTGAAATATAAATACTTCGTAAAAAACAAAGAAATAAGTTGCATAACATTTTAGAAATATTTATCTTGTACATATTTGTTTCATGAATTTACGAAAATTCTAAAAAGAATATATTTTATATAAGAATATATATATGGAAGAAAAAAAAAGAATATATTTTAAAATCTTGAAATTCATTATAAAGAGTTTCTTAATGTGAATTGCAGCATAACTAAGGAAATTCAAGTATGAAGCAAAAATAATTCTAGAAAAATGTGATTTTGCTTAACTAAAGTTATTTTCAAAAATAAACAATATATTTCTTATCTTTAGAATATCTTTCATTTTTTCCTTATTTTATTTCTGAATATTTTGTCTGCATGTAATTTAATATTATTTTAATTATATTTGTATGCATGTAATTTAAAATATATATTAATATTTGTATTAGAATTTATATTTTTTGCTTGTAATTTAATATTTTGTTAATTAAGTAGAATATCCAGAATATGTTTGAACATTTGATTTTCAAACAAAAATTTATCTCATATGATCATGTAGCAGAAGAGTAATTTTAAAAAGAGGATCATGAAATAGCAATGATAAAATTTTTCAGTCAATATATAAAATAAAAAAGTAATTTTTATATTTTATTTGATTTTGTATATGATACGAATGCGACATATTTTATCGATTTTTTTCTTTTGTCAAAGTTGTTAAATTTATTTTCTTTCATATTTCACTTTAAGAGCTCCAAATGAATAAGTTATATTGAACAAATTCAAATTCATTTTTTTCCGTATTATTTAAAATAAAATATTTTTTATTTGATTTTCTTTTGCTTGTGAGCATCTTGAATGTCCAAAATTAAAAAAAAAGTCCTTGCATTTTGAAATCCAAAATTAAGCCTATTCCTAATAGTGAAGTTGTAGAAAGTTCACAGTCTAATTTGTCTTCCAATATTCTAATAGGAATGCTTCCAAATAAACATAGAGTTACTAGATGTTTTGAAAAATCCCAGTACTCTTTTTTTAATCTCCAGCCGTAAAGAGAAAGTCTTCAAACATGATTAGACATACTCTTTACACTCATTTTTTTTCAAAATATATTTGAATATACTCTTTTCCAAATTATTTATACGCATAAAATAAAATATAAATTAATAAGTAATAAAAAAACTGAACATTAATCTTTGAAAATTGAACGGAACCAACGGAATTGAACTAACGGAAAAATTCCTAAATAAATAAAATATCAGAATTGATAATTTGGAGCAACTAATGCGAAATAATCGAAATTGAATTTTGTATTTAATCAGAAATTGCAACTTCGGAGCTCGATTTCTTACCAATTTTTAATAGACACAATAAAATTACCAAAGAAATTTTATTCTCCACAACAGAGTGAAAAATGTGAAAAATTTATATACATGAACATAATGAAATAAAAACAAACCATCTGAAGCTAGTTGTGGTGTACCTGCGCAAATCCAAAATAAAATTTTCGTGCCACATTTGCATTTTTTCTTTCAAGATTTAAAAGAAGGAAGTATTTTCTCCCCTTCTATTATCTTAAGATATCTTAAAGTAAATAAAAGAAATTTCGAAAAGAATGAAATTATTTCCATCCACATAGTAGCTAAGATTTTTAAACTGAATTACAAAGAAATCCTGTTGGACTTATTTACTTAAGAAACAATTAATTTTCCACACGAGAATACTAAGCCAACATTTCGCTTTTCCAGAAATTTCATTTACGGATTTTCATTTCGAACCCGCTTTCCAACGAAGCTCTGCAGATAATAGAAATACTTTTCCTTCAACATTAATGCGTTCCCTTTTCTCTATCTATTTCTCAAACACTCATACTTTCATTTCATTTTTACTTCAACTTTAGCCTGAATATGAATTCCGTCAAAAGAAACGGTCTGACTTTTATGGTTTCCCTTTACTTTCGTAATTTTATTTCCAGGAAAATGCTTTAAACTGGAGAAAAATCATTATTTTGAACTGTAGGTTTCATGAAATCTGTTTACTTTTAAATCGTCGCTTCAAATTTTCAATTAGATTCCCTGCTTCTGAACTTTATTGTTTGGATTTTATGAGTACTACAATATTTTAAATTACTTCCATAAAGTCTATTAAATTCATTTATTGAAAGAAAAATGTAGGTGTTCGAAGTTATCTTTCAATTCTCTTTCTTTTGTTATTTTTTTTCCTTGTTTCTAATGGAAAGCAAAAAAGAAGTTTTAATAATTTATATGAATAGAATAAAGATGATCAATTTTTCCAGATGGTAATTGCATTCTTAAAGTAATTCAAATGCAAAATCACCATCGTCTTCGTGATTATACTAATTTTAATGTCTGGAAATTTATTTTCAATTTCATTTTTTAAGAATTTGCATTAATAATCTTCATAGAATAATACCATTTTTAATTAGAGTTGGATTTCCAGGAATTTCATTTCTGAGAAAATGATTTATAATTTTATTTATCTCTTGATTAAATCGTATTTCCATTTTATTTAATCTTTTTTTTTGCTAATTTAAGAATAAAATATTTAATTTTCGTGTACATAAATAAGCTACTTGAATTTCAATTAAAAAATATGCGTGCCATGATGAATTAGTTAAACATTAGTTATTATTAAATAAGTCTATTAATAATATTAACTATTACGTAAATATTAGTATATTAATAAAATAAATATAGAATTCTTCCTTTGTACAGATAAATCGATTGCTTTTAAACATCACATTCTTTACATCTGAGGCAAATACTGTGCATTTATTTAAATTGCATATACAATTATCATATTGCACATTGAGATAAAAATAGATACAAGAATTGCTCTCTGACATAAAAAAAAATTAGATATCCAAAAGTTCTATAAAATATGCTCTTTCCCATAATTCGTTTAATCAACACTTCATCTCGATGACATATGCAATTAAAACTAATCACCCAAACGATCAGAAAAGCACGTTTTGAAATTTTATTGAATATTTCCGGATATTTCTTATATTATAATAAAAAAAAGATTTTAGGAAAAAAATGCAGATTTTTTTTTTTGAAAAAAAGATTAATATTATTAAAAATGGTATTTAACGTATCAATAGTCTTAAAAGAATGTAAATTAAAGAATGCCTTCAAAGAGTATATATATTAGTTTGTATATTTATTTACACTATCATCGTGGTATGGGAATAGAAATATCCATAGCAGCCAGAATTGCAAACCTTCAATCAACTTAGTTTGTGAAAACAAGTAATTAAAGTATTTGTATACTAGTATTTTGAATTCCCTTGATCACAAAATTCAAACTACTTATTAGTCATTTTTAAGCGCCCTTTAAAAATTATTGGTAGTTTCAAAAAATAAACATTTAATCAGGCATATCTTTACGTTTTTAATGCATATTCTTAATGCTTGTTTTCATAATGATGCATATTTCTTTTTATTTTAAAGATATAAAAGTATATATAAGTAGTTGATCTTCGACTGCGGAAAACAAATTATTTACGATCTCAAAGCATTTAATCCTACTCTGTATTTTGTATTCATTGCAGAGATTTCTCCCTTCATTTTGCTAAACTTGTAATTAGTATGCAAAATTTATTAATTTAAAATTAAATTCAGTAATTAATGTTTACATATATTTATTTAAAAGAGTCTACTCGATTATCTAAAAATAAAAGTATTTATATGTCCTCAATTTATCATATATATATATATATATATATATATATATATATATATATATATATATCTTAATAAAAAAAAAAAAAAAATATTCTTTGAAAATTAGAAAATATTTTGTCTCTCTAGACTAGAAATTCATTTAGGTTTCTTAACATGAATAAGTGTCATTTAAGTTACTGCAGGAGATCTTTATTACATCTTTAAGCATAAACACGGTTTTGGTGTCATTTAAAGAAAACAAATTGATGGAGGAGTGTGTACTTAAAATTATTTTTTGAAAGTATAGCAGTAATTTTTCATTATAAGATTTTTTTTTCCTTTTTATGGGATAAGTAAATTCGTTCACTTTCTCCATTAGACAGAAAGTAAAAATTTTGATTTTTGTTCCAAAAGTGATATTAATTAAAACTAAAATTATCATTTTAAACAAAAGATGCTAATATTGATTATTTTACTGTATTTTCAAAATTAAGAGTAGTAAATAAAATATAATTATGGGATTTTTCTCATTATCACACAGTGTATATTAATTATTATCTTTTTCGGTAGAAAATACAATATTTATGGATAATTTTTGATCTATTAAAACATTTTTTTTCTAAAAAATGGAATAATGTATCTAACACATCGACAAAAGGTTCATTTGTTTAAAGTACTCTTTAAAGATTTTATTTAAACTATATAATTTGTTTTTTCGTTTCTTTTATTATTTATCACTCCAGTTGACAGAAAAAATTCAATGGCGGGATATGATTGCTTGTACGATTTAAAAATAAGCCCAGTTAAGTAAAATGTGTTTGTATTCTTCCCAATTACATTAAAAATGGTGATTTGTCATAATGTATTTTTTTAAAAACATATTTGTGGGCTAATCTATCTATTCAGTGCACAGATATGCCTAATAACAAAGCAGAAAGAATTTTTTTTCTTACTAATAACGAGACATTTATGAAAATAAATCCATTTCCCAATAAAAATTTTATTAAACTTTAAAGGAATGTAATTCCTTAATTAAAATATGTATTAAAAATTTTGGAGTTAAAATATTAAAATGTTATCTTTATTGTGTTTCTACTCCTCATTATTATTAACGCAAATATACTTATAATAAAGATAAACATAACTACAAATATACAAATATAGAATACATATAAATTGATTATTAATGAAAATAATTAGTTCAATAATAAATAAACCATATTTTACAAAGCAGTAAGAATTATGTACTACGAACTTTGCAAAGGATAATGTTTCTTCTATTTTTCGGAACGAAACATTCATTTTCTAAGAATGTTTCTTAAAATTTCATCCAATAAATAAAATTCGGTTTAATGATAAATAAAAAAATGGAATTTATCTCAGAAAAACGTATTATTAACTGATAATCAAGAGCGGTTGTATTCCTAGATTACTTGTGTGCATTTTTTGTATGATTTCGAAATTAGATCATTTTTTTAACCCTTTTAACATCTTAAACCATAGATGATGAGTAGGAAGTCAGCTATTATAATTACACAATTAAATTCGAAATATGGCCTCCAGAAAATCTTTATGATTAGAATGTCTTATAAGAAATAGGTCTTACAATTTTGTAAGTCACTGAAAATTTATATAAAAATTGATATATTTTATTCAAAAAAATAAGACCCAATAGTTACAGTTGCTGTAGATAAAAAAGAACGTATTCCCCGCGAAATCCACGCACATAAAATGAGTTCCATAAAAAACACTCTAAATCAAAATTTCAGTAAAGACTTTATTAAAATATTCTTTTATTATTTTGTTTCAGCATTTTTAAATTATTATGAATTAATATAATGAAATGGAAATAGCTGGAGATAAAGGGACAATATTATAAAAGAAGTTGAAATAAAATAAACAATTGACATATGGTAATTTTATTGTGAAATTTATAAAAAAAATCAACTTTAGTTTTAGTACTACGTGTCTTGGAAAATATACATGTACTAATTCCACTTAAATCTCTATTTTTTAAACATTTTTAGAGATTTCAAGCTAATTAATTATCACCTGATTCGTAGGTAGAGAGATAACAGAAAAATAGCAGCATATAAACTACGAAAACTTTCACAAAATTATTCATTTTTATTTATCATAGATATGATGGTATGTTCATTGGAAAATTAAAATTTAATTAGCATTACCAGGTAAAAAAATATTTTAAACAATAGATAAATGAAAGATTGTAATTTGCTTACTGTCTCAAGAAGTCTTTACATTTAACTATACAAATTAAGTTTCTTGTTACGTTCTTCAGAATCTTTTTTTTAAATATACTGTAATATTCAATTAGTTTGTGTTATTTCTGGAAATTTCTAACTGAATAACCTATCTATAATAATTCCAACAAACAGCCAGGAATGAAAGTGGTTTTCTTCAAAGGCAGATCATTTGGTCAAATGTTTGGGGAACAATTTTGAATTCTTATTTTGCAATTTGTAGTTCTTGGAAGCTTTAATTTGAAAAGATGAGGAAAGCAACTGAAATGCGATTATTTTCATCAGAATCTCAATATCTCACAATGCAGTATCAATTTGTAGCTTCTTTCTTTGCAAAATATAATATTTCTAGGCTTATCTCGATCTAATGCTAAGGCACTCTTTCCAGAGATAACGACTTTCAAAGCTTACTGTAATCACCTCGCTTGGTATATCGCTCAGCTTTTCCCTAAACCCGGGCTAGATGATTGATTTCCTCATTTTTTCGTCGTTGTCATTAATGAAAAAAAAAACTGCATTATGTATCAAAAAGTATTTTTAGTCATCTGAATTCCAAAATTTCTTTTCCTTGCATGATGGATTAGTCCCAAAGTAATGAATATGTTTATGTAATTTTGCCTGTAAATGAGAGTAATAAAAATAATTAAATAATATCGAAAAAAATTAAATTGGACCCTTTTCGACTTGATGTTATAATAAAAATAAATTGAGATTTTAGTTTCACTACTGCCCGCAAAAAATTTTTAATAAGATTTTCCAATATTTAAATATATAGTTTTTCAGGTCTTTTCATCATATTTAAAGCTTAGGGTTAATAACTTTCGACAGAATTCTGGTTAAACAGACTGTTTCATCTATATCTATACTTATAATAAAGCTCAATGTGTGTGTGTGTGTGTGTGTGTGTTGGCACTCTACAGGCCCGACCATTCAACCTACAGCTACCAAATTCGGCACGTGTATACCTTGGAGGCCGGGAATGTGCACCTGGGGGTTATTTTTTCGAATTTTTAATTAGATTTTTATTTATTTAAAAACTAAGCGAAATTTTGGCGTGTTTCTGCAATGCCTTCCCAAAATATTACCACACAAAAAAGACTTTTACATCAAGTTAAAGATCAAAAATTTATCTTTTAAATGATACCAATGTTTTAACCTTAAAATTAAATTTCTATTTTTAATGAATTTTTAAATAAATATTTTAACTATGTTTTTCAATAATTTCTTTCGTCAAAAATAAAAATGAGGATTAAGCACGTTTCGCATTCATGAGAAAAAAATAGCTTTTTTCAAAGTGTTGCCATCACATTGATTAAAAATGCAATTAAAAATAAATTAAAGCTTTTTGGAAATGAAATCTGCAAAAATATAATTTTCGGCACGTGTTTGTAGGAAATGAAACAAATATGAAATATCATTTTTTTTCTAAAAAATAAATTCAAGAAAAATTATTTTATGATCTTTCACATTTTCTATATTATTAATCCAATAAATCAGTTTTAGTTTAAGGCAAGTTTTGTTTAATATGAGCAGGATATCCATTCAAATCAGGGCCACACAGCTAATTTGTAAAACTTAAGTAAGACACAGATCTGCTAAAATGGTCTAAGTGGAAAATGATTATATTTTATATAACTTGATTCAATAAATGCTCTAATAAATAACGAATTTTTGATTTTACATAAAGCTTCTGCTGTGGAAATCACGATTAACAAAATGTTCTTGAAACATTAATATTTTAAATAAAAAGAGTTAATTTCCAATCAACTAAATCAATCACTTAAACTGACTGATTAATGAAAATTTGATTATCACTATTCAATAAAAAATAATAATTTTAGATTTTCCATTTATCGTTAGAAAATACGCCAATCAGCGAGCAGGTTTCTCAAGATTAATTGGCCTAAGATTATGAAAATGTCGAGTTTTTCTAAATTTTTATCATTTAAAACTTCATAAATAAGTCTTAGTTGATCGTGGAAAATAGAAACATTATTCATTTATTTAAAATTAGGTGTGTCCAGAATTTTTCTCAGAATATGATACCTTACTGCATTAAATTTAGACTTCATAATTTTTAAAATATATTTATAGGCCGGAGCAAACTATTATTATTGATTTCATTTCAATCCTTTTGAAAGCAAAACTATAAACTGAATTGTATGCTGAATCTGAAAAGTTTTTATTGAATTATTCTTTGATATATTACATAAATTATAAAAAATATTTTGTAGTTCACATAAGACTTAAATACCGAGCGATTCTGTTTGCAATACTCATATTCAATAATAATAACAATAAATAAATAACAATAAAGATGATAAATAAAATAAAGCGCTTTGTTTTGTTAAAAAATATCTTTATATTAATTGCAATTTCATCATTCCCCATTTAAATTAAAGTTGACGTTTTACCGGAAATGGCAACAAATTAGCAAAATATATATAGTAAATTGAACGAAACGATCTAAACAACTGTATAAGTTTGTATGACTATCAAAATTCGAAGATTAAAAATGTTTTGTTTGAGAATCTATTAAGAGACCAGTTACTTAAAATATTTAATTGAAAATTGTAGCGAGCGGTAATACTGGCTAACCGGCTGGTCGCCAAAGGCGGCTATTCTATAATAAGTTTCACTTTACCTAATTCGTACAGTTTATTATACAAGAAATACTATCCACAATTTTACTTTAAAAATTAGGAATTAACTAAGTTTTCCTGAAGTCTTTACTTTAATACTGGAATAGATGAGAGTGATAATAAAATTTAGTTTAATATTCATTATAAATAAATTTAATCTACAATAAAATGAACTTGTGATGGCATTACAAAGTTTCATTTATTTTTAGTAGGAGAATTATAATACATTTTACCTAAAATGCAATGATAGTTTCTGAAATGTATTTATGTTACAAATTCATACATTTTTTCAGCATTTAATAACGTATATGATTGCATTATTAAGCGCAGCACCGATTATTAAAATTAATTTAACTATTAACATTGTTTAAGATATTTCATAATGCATATGGTTATTAAATTCCTGAAACAAGGCTTAGGGTCAATAAAATGTATTTTCAAATCCCAAAGATATAGATTCGTTTTCTGTGTAAAACGTAATAAATTTATTTAAAATCCAATAATCCAAGTATGTGCACAAATTAGCAGAATAATACTAGAAATTTTAACAATATTTTATATTTTATATCTGAATACAGTTTATGAGTTGATATGCATGGATTTAGAGATATGTATGAATATATAACTCTATGATATGAAAGAATTCTGAATTTACATTCTGAAATTTATAAAGAAACATTTAAAAATGTTTTTAAATTCTCAGTAATAGTGCAGAAAATCATGATTAAATTCATTCCGACTTGTTTTAATTAAGTCAATTTTGATTTTTTAAAATTTCTTTATGTTAGGTTTGACTAGTTTTTTTTTTTCTGATTTCAGACAAAATTCTTAAGTATTTGGAAGTATATTAATAACGTATAAATTAATACGAAATCAGAATTGATTTTTTTAATATAAACAGTGATTAAACTTTTGCTGAATTTTATTTAAATCTCTATTTAAAATTATTATTTTTAGAAAATTAATTGTAAAACATGTAGAAGAAAGTCAGTTTGTATCTTGTAAGAATAAATTAGACTGAAATTAGTGTTGCAAATTTTACGGAAACTTTGTGCTTAAGTGGACATTGAGTGTGATAATAATTGCTAAATTTTATTTCTCAATATTTCTTTTGTGTTTTGAAATTAACGTTAACTTCTTCTTCATTAATAAATATAAGTAAGAAATGTAAATCATAAAAAATTCCTTAACAGTTATAATAGTTTGCTTCTATTAAGTCCAATTTAAAAACTAAAAAAAAATGTTTATAAAATTCAATCATGCTTTACAAATTCCTATTATAAAATTGTTTGGCCAAATTTGCAGTTGTATAAATTTATAAATTGTGATAAAAATTTCACTACGCATGCGATATAGAATCCCATACAAACTATTTAGAATATGATTATATTTTACATTTTTCAATATTTCTATAAGGAAAAATGTCTGTATGTGACATTTAATTATTTTAATATGGTGAAATTTAATATATTTTACCAATGCATTTTTATTGTATACTTTTCACTTGTAGATTTTTATTGTTTATTCTCTCATATAAAACGAAATTTTTCTTTCTACTTATCACAAGAAACACTTTCTTGTCTGTCAACCTCAAATCATATTATCAGGCTTAGTACTTACAAAATAACTGCATTATGAAAAACATTATTTAATCTGTTATATATTGTTACATATTCCAAAATAATGAAAGCATATATGTGATTTTTGTTTAGTAATTCAGTATCCACACAAAATTTTAAAAAAGGAATTAATTACATTCATAATGAAATATTGAATTTATAAATGATTTTGTTTTCAAAGAAACGTTACAAAATAAGAAAGAAAAAATGATTTTTCATATTTTGCCATTTTTAATTTTATTATGTAATTCTATGATCCACTTTTGGATTTAATGAAAAATATAAGTAAATGTTTTTATTAAATTGTGAGCTCAAAGATGAATTGAAAAGTATAAAAAAAATATTATCTCACGACAAAAAATATATATATATACTGGGAAGAAAAAGCATAAAGTGAAAGTAATTATCAGATGGGAACACCTTTTTCAATATGAATGTAAAGAAACGATTCATCTTGTCACTTTATTTAAGAATCAGTATGGCAAGAAAAAAATGTTATTAATTTATGACTAGACTGAAGGCTTCTTATTTTTCGTTCTTTTCCACTGTTTCAAAAAGAGTGAAAACGCAACGCAAACAAAGCAAATCCAAAATGATTTTCAGCCCAGAACAGCAACTATTAAGAAAAGAAAATAATTATTAAAAACAAATGACAAAAGGAGAGAAAGGCTGGAAAAGCAAAGTCATTCACAGTTATTGTGTTTAAGCACATCATGTCATTTTTTATGGAAAAGAGGTAGAACATTTTTTTAACAAAATGATATAGTATATGGAGATGCATAAATACTACGGGAAAATAAATAATCAACAAAGAAACGCGGCAAAAAATTGAATTCAGTGAGTGAAGGAATATTTAAAGATTTTTTAACTCTAAGTAGTTTTAATTGATAATAAATCTACTGGTATATAGTTAAGAAGCTTACAAATTAATTGTTAAACTATTTGAAGTTTTTGAAATTGGTTTCCAAAACATTATTCGTGTGTCCAATGCGTAAATCTTATTTAATTACGCAACTTTAAAACTATTTTTGGAAGTGGTATTCTTTTATCTTAAAATGTTAGGATTAATCAGTTTGAAACATAATAGCTGAGTAATGAAATAAGAATGTAACATAATAGTTGCGTAATTAAATCAGTTTGCAATATAATCATTTGCAATATAAGTTTAGTTCATTTCGAACTTAACAGGCATTTTCTCTAATACAAATAACTAATTCATTCCTACAATCACTCGCTGATTTGTTGTTTATATTAAATGTTTTGTATTATCATTATTTAGAGATGCATTTCAGAACTCTTCAATATTCTAACTCTGCTAAATTGTTTGATTTGAAATAATAGCATAAGTAAAAATAAGTTGAAATAAGTAACAATATAGTTACGGATACTTCCAGGGTTCTTTTTTCTATATGTGTTAGTCGAAGTAAAAAAAAACAGTCTTTTTGTAGAAAACAACGACGACATTTATTAACACAAAGGGAACGAGTACAAGACGACAAATATATATAACCGAGATGAGCACAGTCAACACACAGAAGCACAATACAACAAATAATATCATACAAGTATTAATCGGTAGCGATAACAACCACAGCACGCAAAGCGGCCAGACAGAATTCAGAAGAAGGAAGGAATTCCCGTAGCTTCCCTCTACGGCCTCTCCAAATGTCTGCAATTATCCACTGTCTCTTCACTTTAGCTGAATCCACTCGGCTCACAGCTCAGTTCAGCAATCAGCAAGCTTGATCTTCGCTGGATTATTCCGCCGTTGCTTCGTTATTCTCTCTACGACTTGATACACTACGACCGACTGCAGCTTGACACTGCCGACCTTTTAAAGTGCCTGTATGCAGGTCGAGAAGGTTCTGGGCCAATCAGGTGTATCTCGATTCTTATTGGTTGAATTTTTCAGATTCTGGAAAAGTAAAAATCCAGTAAAATCTTTTTTGTCGCCATACTCGACAAACTCTTTGCCAAGTCTCCAAACGGTCACCAAGGTTATCTCCAAGCTCTGAGATCACTGATGCTTCTCTCGATCAGCACACAACAGAGCTGATCGTAAAACGGTGTTTCCAGCTATCGAACTAATCGTGCTGTGAATCAACATTACAATTATTAGGTTTGTAACAATACTATATAAAATGTCTATTTTTATAACTATTGCAATGTGCATAGATTAAAATCTCCCATATCTGCCTATTCTTTACTTTTTAACACATCATTAAAGATATATCAAAGAATGAAGTAGATAAAAATGCATAATTATTTCATTATAAAACTATTATGACTTCACAAATTGCTCTCCTTTTCATACCTTTAAAGAAAAATTCAAACTTCTTATGTGGGTTGTGAGCGAAGAGTCCAGCAGGCTCAATAACAGTAAAATGACGCATTAGTCTACATGAAAGCATGAATACATTATGGAGCTATCCATTATTTACGGAGTTCTTATGGATTTATCATCAAGATTCTCAATGATATTCTGTATCCTGCATTTGCACCCCCAAAATGTCCAAATCCATCCGCAAATGGTCGCCATGAATGGGAGAAGAGAGAGTCATTGACTCGTTATTCTTTTAGCAGTATTGCTGTATCTGTTGAATTATATTCCTTACCATGGTATTTACTGCACAAGGAAGCAATATTACAAGTTCTTGAGAAGGATTTAGCCAAAAAGACTCGTTTTTCTGAGATCGCATTGGAATTTCGACTGACTGGATTTTACACTCACACACACTTATACATATGTGTGTGTATTAGAGCGTATTGATGCTGGAAGAAATTATTAATAGTTGTATTTTTCCGAATGCCGAAATCTAGTAAACTTATCAACATGTGAGGTATACTATTAGAATTTTTGAGATTTTAATATATGAAACAAAAGTATGACATTTAACAAACTATGAAAACTGGTATAAACACCTTTCATGATGCACACAATTCAATGCTTTTTTTTTTTTACTTCAGAAAGAAAGCAGACACCTTTTTAATTTACTTCGTAGATTTAAATTCAATGAAGGATTTTTTTTTGGATTAAAGTGAATTTTTGAAAATATGGGGAAAAGAATTGTATTTATTATCCTTATTCTTCTTTTTAAATATCCTTTCCAGAATTAATTCAGCAGAAATTATTGCCGCAAAAAAAGACAATTTTAGAAAATAATCTAGATTATTTTTAATACAAAAATAAAATAAAACATTTGTAATCTCTTTTCCCAGTTAAAGATTAAATCTATAAGCAAAAGCAATAACTTACATGCACTTTCTGGAATACTCTAATCAACTTTCATATGATATTTTCAAAAAATGCTTTTGCTCTTTTACTTTTATTTATTTGACTATTACTCCCCAAATTATAAAATTTTTGTTCACCTGCATTTGACCATTTCCGAAATTTGAGAGTAATAGTGAAGAGTAATTATTTATTTATTCTTAAATATTGTAATATCGGTTAATAACGATATTTAAGGGACTTTGGTTGAGCTAATATTGATATAACTATGCCAATGCTGTTATGTTGTCAACAACGGTAGTATTTGAGCATCTAATATTTATGAAGAAATGTATGCACCATTATTCCAATTCTATTGTATTTCCAGAGTGTATTCTAATCGTTTTCACTGCAATCTCCCCAATACAGTATGTTTTGTTTCCAAATTCTGCTCTTCCAATTCCATTGTTGTCTCATATTGAGTACCATAGAATTTTGGTTTCAAAGTACTAAATAAATTGGGATAATGCAGTGTTTTAAATAATTCCAGGCCACCATGTCCTGCTAGTAAGGATTTGGTTTCTGAATCTAATTCAGGAGAAAAATCACCTGGTAAAAAGTACAAGCCCATATTAAATTCCGAAACCAAATGATCTATCATTGTTCCAGCTCAGGCATCGTCCTGTTCATATGACCTGGTTGGAAATTACAAGTTTTGTAGCTCGTGTTTTAATTCAAATAAGACAGAAAACAAAAATATGAAATCATTAAAAATATTGTTGAAATATTTACATCAATAAGTTAGCGAAAAAGTATTGAATAAATAATAGCTTCCGTGGATTATTATGAGTTAATTTGAATATAAGCAGGTTTCTCTATAAATATTTAATAACTGCATACGTAACTGCAAATGAAAAAAATAATAGTAATAATAATATAATGTATTGAAAAGAAAATATAATAATTATTTAATAAATTTTCTAAATAAATATAAAAATCACTGCAATTTTTAAAAACTTTATATTCTATTATTATTTTACAAATTGATGATGATCAATTAAGAATTTCATGGAAACATTTACCTCTATTGGTTAGTTGAAAAAGTATTAACTTCGACTTGTTATTATGTTTTAATCTGATTATGCGCAGCTTTCTATGTAAATAATTGCAAATGTTAAAAAATAATAGTTATCACTTGTATGGAAAAGAAAATATAATAATTATCCAATATATTTCCTATATAAATACATGAAAAACATCTCCAATTTGTTCTAAAATTCCTTAAAATATAAAAATTTATAATATATTATTATTTTACTTTTTAATGTAGATCAATTAAGAATTTCATATTAAACTGCGTTCCCCAAAATTATTGGAAAACTGCAAGAATATTTGTTTCGCAACCACACAATTACAATTAATACATTTCAACTCTGAATGGTGAAATATTTAGCGCTTTTCAAAAACAGAATGAGAGAAATTCCATTTCAGTGATTACATGTGGACCTTTAAAAGTCATAAACATACTAAATTACTGTTTATGGCGTAATATTCGCGACACTCTCCGACTCCATTGTGCTTTTGCGTGGTTAAAACAATTTTAAGGAAGATGCTTTAATTTTCGAATGACTCTCATAACGTGAGATATTATGGAAGTGGAAATCTGTGGCAGCCCTAAAAACACATTTCCATAAACATTTCGACTGTGTAAATGAAGCTTTTGTTCCTGCAGGAAACGGGAAAATGTTTTTTTGAGAACATTAATGTGAACAAATTGCGCAAGTTGACTTTAGCTATTTGTTAATTTTATTGCTCGAAGGAAGAAAATGGAAGTATTTTAAGTTAGGGTGCCTTAACTGTAACTGTAAATTTTAGAAGAGGGAATAAATATTAAAATGCGTAATTTTTCTGTCTCCCTGGAAGCGATTATTAGCGATGCGAAACGAAATTACTGTTTGCTCTTGGCAGTATTCATTACGACACTGAATAAAGAAATCTCTCAATTGCATTTTCCAATAAAGTGTTGTGAGTTTGTCATTTTTAATTTGGAATTTCCCTTTTTTTTTTGATTAATCTATTAAACATCTTTCGATCATCAATGACGATAATGTCTTCATTTCCTTAGTTTTTCTAGCCTTTTCAATTAAGATATTTATTAAAAGAGGAAGAGCATTTTCCAGCATTTTATTTTCTTGCTTTGGATAAATATTTTAAGAATCGTCTTTCAAAAGCATCATTTAATAGATGTATCCAAATTCTAAAGCATGCACTAGAAAATATTACAACAGATCGCTAAACATTTGTTACAGATAATGCATTTGGATAAATATTAACTTCTTACAACATTTCTAATTTTTCATCGCCAAAATTGTAGTAAAGAATATGATATTAAGTATGGTATTTATAAAATTATCGCGTGTTTACAACTTGTAGTCTCAAGGAAAAATATAATAAAATCGAATTCTTGCAATATACACATTAATGCAATATTTTTCAATTAAATAATTTCTGTTTTTATAAATATATATTATTTTTCAGTCAAAAATTTTAGAACACAGTTTTCACCAATAGTCACCGAGTTTAACGTCAAGTTGGAAGCCATTGCCACATTAATTCAGTAGCCATTACAACATCTGTTTATTCCTTATCGGCATATTTACTGAGCTGAGAAAAAAAATTACAAATTTATAACAATATAGACAAAAATTTATTA